>SJYQ01104756.1:1736953-1824871 GCA_006410935.1 Redunca redunca
AGGAGTGGGGGGGGGGCAGGGGGGGGCGGTCACAGCTGCCACAAAGGGCATATTCCATGGGCCAGGAAATTACCAAAATGACTTTCCTCACTATCTGCCTAAAACTGGCTATGTAACTACAGAAAGAAAAAAAACCACCACTGAACTCCAGTGAGCCAGCAAACTGATTCCATCTGCATGCAGATGGAAGCTGCATGCAGAGAGCTCGATTAGTGCTCTGAGACTCTTCCCAACAAGCCATGGTGTCCGGCCTGAAGTGTTCATTCCCTTTCACAGATGGGGAAACTGAGGCCCAGAAAGGAGAAGTCCCACAGCAGGCTAAAGGCAGCAGCAGGACTGGACCCAAACACTAGGCAGAGGTTCTTGAATCCCACTACCCACAGAATCTCTCAGTGGGGCTTAGGTAGAGAAGTAAGGACCGTGGAATTCCCTATATGGGCCCCACAAAACTCTTTCTCCAAATGGCTTTGACAGTCATTTTTAAAATTCTCTTTAGGGAAAATGGCAAGATTCTTTCAGAGGCAAAATCACCCCAGTGGTTATTCTGCAGGATGACTTCTGCCTCATACTTTAGGACCACAATTGAACAGAAAAATATCTGAAATAACTCTGATCAGTGGACTAACCTCAGGCTTAAAGAAAAAGTAGGGGAAGATTTCCCTGGTGGCCCAGTGGTTAAGAATCCACCTGCCACTGCAGGGGACACAGGTTCAATCCCTGGTCCAGGACAATCCCACGTGCTGAGGAGGAACTAGGCCCGTGTGCCACAACTATACTGAGCCTGTGCATTCTAGAGCCTGTGCTCCACAACGAGAAAAGCCACCACAATGAGAAGCCTGTGCACCACTAGAGTAGCCCCCCCTTGCCACAACTAGAGAAATTCCGCACGCATCAGTGAAGACCTAGCAGAGCCAAAAACAAATAAATAAGTCTTTTTAAAAAAGAAAAAGTAGGAGAGAAAAAGAATTCCAAACCTGCATCTGCTCCAATAACCCGGTCAGGGTCTGGAGCCAGGTCATAGTTTGAATGTACTGCTCCGTGTTCATGATTTTGAGCTCGGATCTTAATTCTGGGATAATTGCGCCCGTTCGCCAGCCATGCTTCAGGGTCAAGTCCTGATTGCAAAGATCACAAAAAGTCAACATTCATCACAACAGAATTGAAACCATTTCATTACCTTTCCCAGACACAACAGGCATTCATTGCATTAATTTTAATTGTAATGGTTGGTCATTAACCAAGCCAAACTCAATGAATTATACTTAATTAAAGCCAATTTAGCCCCAGCGTTTGGCCATTCCCCTCCCCTGCAAAGAAAGTTTTTGTTCCAGAAATAATTGCTTGAGTCACAGCCCCCACAGAAACACAGGATCTCCGATCTCGTTAACCACAGTCGCTAAAACAACAATTAGGTCAGGGGCAGAAGGAGGGTCAATTGAAATGCTACTGAAGGTTTTTATTCAATCCACCCACAGAACGCTGGGGAACACCCACGGCACCCAAGCCTCCTGGGTTATAGGAAATTTCAGACTTGGAATGATTACTCAGTACCAACCAACATACATGATCGTATCTTTATTCCAAATATTGTACTCCTATGATACGACAATAAGCCAGAATATCTGATGTAAGTTATGTCCTGGCAAATCTAAGATATACAATCACCATACTGAATGGCTGCCCATTTTCTCATTTGACAAACATTTATTAAATACTACTGTTTGCCAGGCCCTGTGCTAGAAACTGAGAATAAAATAGTGAACAAAAATAACAAACCTCTGCTCTCATGGGAAATACGGACCAAAAAAATAAGCAAGCAAATACACAATGGCAAGTGGTAAGAAACACAATGGACAAAAATCAAGCAAAATAAGGAGTTGCCATTTTATATGGAATAAGAAGGCCAGGCTAACAAAGGGACATTCAAGCAGAGGTCTGAAGGGAAGGGCAGTAAAGTACGTAAATATGTGGGAGAAGAAAAATTCTGGCTGGAAAAAGGGCAAGTGCAAAGATCCCAGGGCAGGAACATGCTGGGAGCAGGGTGTGCTAAGAAACAGCAAGGCAAGGAACCTAGGGCAGAGGACAGAGAGGGCAGAGGCAGGAGGTGCCTTCAGAGAGGGAGGAGAGGTTGGGGAAACAGAGCTCGAGCACAGCAATTGCAGGAAGCCAGGCTTTCACTCTAAGGGAGAAAGGGATACTTCTAAGGAGAGTGCTTTTCTTTTTTTTTTAATTTTTATTTTAACTTTAGTTTACTTTACAATACTGTATTGGTTTTGCCAAACATTGAATGAATTCACCACGAGTGTACATGTGTTCCCAAACATGAATCCCCTCCCACCTCCCACCCCATAACATCTCTCTGGGTCCTCCCCATGCACCAGCCCCAAGCATCCTGCATCCTGCATCGGATATAGACTGGCAACAAAAGAGACTCAGATCTACAGAGTGAACTTTTGGACTCTGGGGGAGAGGGAGAGGGTGGGATGAGATGGGAGAATGGCATTGAAACATGTATACTATCATGTAAGAAACGAATCGCCAGTCTATACCCAATGCAGGATGCAGGAGAGCGCTTTTAAGGACAGAAGTGGTATATAGTTTACTATTTTGAAAATTCACTCTGGTTACTCCCCTAAAGCTAGAATCCCTGCTCTACAAGTCCTAAGGATGCCTATCTTCTTCCATGGTTGAATTTCTTTAAATCTTTCAATAATTCTCTCTCTCTCCTAAAATATATGAAACCCTACATACAGCACAGTTTTCTAAATATTCCCAGTGGTGGCAAACTTTTCAAGATGGATCTTATTTCTGATAATAGGTAAAAAGTCAACTGAAACACTCCTAAGACTAAAAGTACATGACAATGAATTAATGATAATGAAATTAATTTTCTCCAGTGCCTCAAGCTGGCTCTCAAATATATCCCAAAGGGGGCATCTAAATTTATTTTGAGAAACTGCAGCAACATTGGAAGCATCTACATTCTCAAGGGATTCCTTTGAAGGGTAATATTCATTGCCCACATAATCTCTGACATATTAATCAATTCTGGTCTGATCTCTTTAAAACTGTGGTTTTCTAACTCCAGGATGGATCCAAACACATGCTGTCTACAAGACAATTTATTTTAGATCTAAGAACACACAGAGTTGAAAGTGAAAAGACTAAAAGACATTCCACGAAAATAGTAACCAAAACAAAAGTGGCTATCCTAGTATCAGGCAAAATAGACTTTGGGTCAAAAATAGTTACAAGACACAAAGAATGACATTACATCATGATGAAAGAGTCAATTCACCAAAAATATATAACAATTAAAAGCACATATGAACCAAACATCAGAGGTCCAAAATATATGACACAAACATTAACAGAACTGAAGGGAACAGAGACAGCTTTACAATACTAATAGGAAACATCAATAGCCCACTTTCTATAATGGATGAAATAAGCAGACAGATCAAACAAGAAATATAGGACCTGAACACCACCACAGATCAATCAGAACACGCCACCAACAAAAGTAGAATACAATAGTTTTCTCAAATGCACATGGAGATTCTCCAGCAGCAGCTGTATTTTAGGCCACAAAACAAGTCTTGATTAGTTTTAGAAGACTGAAATCATACAAAGTATCTTTTCTTATCACTAAGAATGAAACTAGACATCAACAGCAAAAGGAGAAACTGAAAAATTCAGAAATATGTGGAAATTAAAAGACACACTTTTCAACAACCAATGGGTCAAAGAAGAAATCCCACGGAAAATTAGAAAAATACCTTGGGACAAGTTAAAATGCAAACACAACATACCCAAGTTTATGGGATACAAAAAAAGCAAGACTAAAATGAAAATTAACACATCTAGCCATTTAGATTGAAAAAGATCTCAAAACAACAACTTAACTTTATATCTAAAATAACTAGAAAAAGAACAAACTAAACTAAAAGCTAGCAGCACAAAAAGAAATGGTAAAGATCGGAGCAAAATAAATAAAATAGAGAATATAAAAACAACAGAGAAAAATCAATAAAGCTAAGAATTGGTTCTTCAAAAATAAAAAATCAACAAAATTGACAAACCATTAAGTTTGATAAGAAAACAAGAAGACTTAAATTACTAAAATCAGAAATGTAAGTGGTGACATTACCACCAATTCTACAGATTAAAAAAAAAAGATTATAAAAGAGTACTGTAAACTACTGTATACCAACACCTTGGATAATCTAGATGAAATGGACAAATTCCTAGAAATGCACAACCTACCAAGACTGAATCATGAAGAACTGGTGAACCTGAACAGACCTCTTACTAGGAAGAAGACTGAATCAGGAATCAAAAACCTTCAAACAGTGAAAAGTCCAGAACCGGATGGCTTCACTATTAAACATAAAAGAATGAACACCAATCCTTCTCAAACTCTACAAAAAAATGAGGAAGACGAAACACTTTCTAACTCATTCCATGAGGCCAGCGACACCATGACATCAGATTTTAGCGAGGAAAGCTGAGAACAACACTGATGGCTGGGCCCCAACCCCAGAGCTTCTTTAGACCTCGGTAGGTCTGGGATGAGGCCAAGAATTTGCAGTTCAAACAAGTTCCCGGGTGATGCCAATGTCACAGGGATAACACTGGACAAACAACTGCAATGTGAAGCTTCGCATAGCACTAAGACCTGTCTCTGTGTGGGGGGGACCTCATGGGGCCATGTACCCACCTGCCTCCAGGGTAGCACAGTTACCTCCTCAAGGCCCACAGACCACACAGCAAGAGGTCTCTTGTGATGCCATGGCACTTGGTCGGACATCCTGGGAGTGCCGGCATCCTGACAGGAGCACTTTAGGTTTCTACTTTACTAAGCACTTTTGTATACATTCACGTATTTCACTTTTTGTATAAATGAATTTTATTTATATATAAATACATATACATAAATTCATTCCACAAGGAACCAAGGGTGGTAATAAGTGTGACTCACTCATTCCGGTGCCAGTTATAAGTTAAGTCATAATTCAAGTCCTGAGACACTCCAGTCATTCCAAAGGGCATGAAAGCCTCATTTTCACCCAATAGCCATTTCCTAGAAATAGCTATTGTACTTTTTACATTTTGTACTCTTTCAAAATGACTATCAGGCAAAAAGAAACCCAGACTGATGTTTACAAGCTTTTACAGACCATTTGTATGTTTCTGATGCTTAATAAGGAAAGGAAAAGGAAAAAACACTGTCATTTATTTCCTACCTTTTTAAACAGAAAGATTTTTTTTGAGTAAAGATTTTTTTCTGATAACCTGAGAAAATTGTTAATTTCCATCATTTTCCCAAAATTCTTCTATTTCATGACTCTGATCCATTTGGTTTAGTAAAATATGAGACATTTAAAAAAAAAACAGCAAGAAATATGGCCCAGTCCTCATTTTTATGAAAATATGAAAATAGTCTTAAATAACAGATAAACTCCTCAATAAGTGGGCCTAACACTGTACCCAACAAAGAAATAGAAAATAAGTTTCTCACCGCCAGGTCACTATATATATGGTCACCAAAATACAACACTTTGGAGCCCCTCCATCCAGTAAGCTTCAAAAATTCATATAAATTGCCCTGCAATAAAAGAAAAATATGGATGTTATATTGCATTTATGACAGGTAAAAGGCCTGTACACCCCATGGCCCAAGATACCTACTTTTTTTTAACTTAAAATATTTTTGCTTTTACAGTTTAAGTATCAAAATATTAAGATAAAAGGCATTTATGTGAAGTCTTTCAGCCCTTTCTTCTAAGTCAAATGTACTTTTCAGGAGGGATTCATATTGTATACCTTTTTAAAGATCTCTTTTTTACATTTAACATTCTGCCATTTATTGACTATGTCAGTAAATATTCGCCTGCCATGTAATTTCAGCAGCTGAGACCTACCCATGATTCCTTTCATCAATTATCTGATACTAGACATTTACCTTGCTATCTATTTTGTAAGTAACATCATGATAAACACTTTTTAGCAAAGCTTTAACTACCTCTTAATAGTTTTCTTCAGCTAGCTACATCTTAATCATTTTCTTCTACTAGCTTCCTAGATGGGGAATGGCTGTATCCAAGCTAATCTTTCAGGCCTAGAAAATATACTTAGTGCCAAATCCAGCAGTCTGTTACATATACAACAGGTATGAACCAGTTGGACAGTATATAATACAAGGAATGTACTACACGGTTCAAAAAACTATACAGTGCTCTTCTGTAATTTTATGTTATAAATATTATACAAATATAAAATGTTTAAAGGATAAAATTTTAAAAACTAATTTCAGTAACACAAAAATGAACTGCGATTCAATCATTTGCTCAACATGGGAGAGCTTTACATGAAACCAAAATATATCAAAACTGTACCTAAAACACAGTTCATCAGGAAACAATTACTAATTGGGGTAAGATGCCATGTGATTAAACACTTCTTAAAGAGAAACTTCTATTTTATGACTGGCATTCTAAATTTTATATCCTACAGAAAAAAATGCTTAAAAATATATTTTTTAAAGCTGCTCAATTTTGAGTTAATTCACACAGAGCACAATGAAAATCTATTGACTTAAGCTTAAATTCTGCCACCGAGTTATAAACAGTCAATTCAAGCAGAGCCCCCAGGACTGTGCCTGACACACAGTGAGCCTCAGTGAATGTCAGCCGTTACATCATTATAACTGATCCCAAAGCACAACGACTAAAAGGACAGATGGGTCACGAGATACCTGCTTGTAAATCTGGCCTTTCTGCAGCTTGTAGATTTTATCCCAGAGTAAGACACCTTTCTCATTCACCTTTCGGAAAGGTCTAACAACAGAAACAGGAAACGTTACCATGTGTGGTAGCAATGCAGGCTGTGTGCTGGATGAAAAACTCCACAGTTACCCCCTCAAAGAGAGAAACGAGCCCCACAACCCAAACCAAACCCCACCACCACGTTCCCCAGCCTCGTGCAAAACATCCCATGTTGCAGACCACGGGATCCAGAAGGGGTTAGTGAAAAACAAACGCCAGAGTCACATTAATTGGGAAAACTCTGTGCCCTAGACACGTCCCTCTTTAAAAGTTACCGATGGTTCTGAAAAGCCCTCCTACAAAGAAACTTTCTTTAACCCAGATTTTCAAACTTATTCAACCATGCAGAAAAAGTTTTACCAAAAATAAAGCTTGTAGAAATCTGCTTATTACATGCATCCAGCTTTGCATTTAAAATGCAGCCAGTCTAGATACAAGACATATCAGAGAATCGAGCATATTATTTTATGATGGAAAATAGGAAAAACAGAACAAAGGCCTCATTCCTCAACCTGGATGTGCTAGTCCAAAAAAGCACAAGCTTTATTTGTCCTTTTTCTTTATTTAGGTAACACTTATTTGAACTGCTTTTCTGGTGAGAAAAATACAAACTCACTGCAAAAAACATCTGGAAAATGTAGACAAATACAATAAAGAAAAAGAAAATCATCCATAATTCCAGTACCCAGGTAGAAAAACATGAGTTCAGTCCATATCTTTTGGTCTTTATGTATCTGTTCTCTTTCTCTTTTTTATGAACATAAAATGAGGATCATTTCTGGATACTGCTATGTATCTTCTCTTCTCCAAGGCTGTGAGCAATTTCCCATGTGATTCATACATCATTTTTTACAGTCAGGAGATATGTTCACTGCCTTTTAAAAAAAACCTTCATTTTTAATGACTGCATAGTATCTTCTCATACGGATGTTCCTTAACCTTCATCATTATAAATAACAGAAGGATGAATACAGGTAGAGGATTTTTAATCCAGACATCTAGAGTGAGAGCGAGTGAGCTGTGCTGGGTTCCTCCAGGGAAAATCTAATAATCTAAGACACCATCCTGCCACTGTGCAAAAACATGACACAGGAGGGAGGTCCATGGGGAAAGGGGAGATGAGGCCCTTCCCCTGACCACCTCCCTGAGATCCAAAAAGAAAAGGCCAGAGAGCATTTTATCCGTGACCAAGCAGCCAGTCAGTGATTATGGCTACAGGCACATCTACATCTAACTCTAAAACCTACAGATTGAACATTCTCTTAAATTCTCAGCCTCTGCACATTGTTCCTGGTTTTGCCTTTTCTTCCAGGAGCCACTGTGACACTCAGGAAACTGGTATTTAGCATCACAAGAGAAATTTAATCCACTCAACACTGACTACAGGACACTGAATTATCAAGCTTTAAATCACCTAGCATAGGAACTTCCCTGGCAGTCCAGTGGTTGAGATTTTTGCCTTCCAATGAAGAGGGTACAGGTTCAAGCCCTGCTCAGGAAACTGAGTTCTCACATGCCTTGCAGCCAAAAACCAAAACATAAAACGAAAGCAATATTGTAACAAATTCAAAAAAGATCTTCAAAATGGTCCACATTGAAAACATCTTGAAAATAGAAAAAAAAAAAAAAAAAGGACACATCCCATCATGGATATAGTGTTACTGTTCAAAAATAAATCGCCTAGCAGAGCAGGGAAGACTGCATGGTTACCTATTGCAGGACAGAGAAATATAGGTAAAAGTGTTTCAAATGTAGGCCATTACTACACAGATACAAATCATTTTTATAATCCCAGTGCAGTGACTCTCAATGCCATTGACATTTGGGGACGATGACTTCCCTGGTGGTTCAGATGGTGAAGAATCTGCCTGCGATGTGAGAGACCTGTGTTTGTTTCTGACTTGGAAGATCCCTAGGCGAAGGGGATGGCTACCCACTCCAGTATTCTGGCCTAGAAAACTCCATGGACAGAGGATTGTGGCAGACTGGCCTACAGTCATTGGGTCACAAAGAGTTGGACATGAGTGAGCGACCAATAGCCTCCTGGTGAACAGGTCAGTCCCGGATGTTAAAAAGACATTTTAGGATACTTGACCCTACCCTCACCCCACCTGCCACTAAATGCTAAGAGCACAACCCAAACTCCCATGCCTCTATTTCCCAAAGCTACCATGGCAGAAAGTCCTTATCTAAGTCTGGGTAGAGATTTACTCCATTTGATGCAAAACCTGTGTTACAGAGAAGTTTTGCAAAATCTAGGGACACTTAGTGCACCATTTAGAGTTCTGTTTAAAGAGCTACTCACCAGGTGGTTTGTTGTTGCTGTTTTGTTACACTTCACAATGCATCCGCATAGAGAGATCTAATTTACTATGTGATGTTAAGTTTGGATTTTAACTGCTGTCAATCATTTTCTCTTAAAGACTGACTCATAGGACTGACTAGCCTGAGTTAAATCTAGAACTGTTTCAATAATAAGCTATCTGGTATGTACATACTCATCCTACCTTTTTCCCAATTACTTGTTAGGAGGTTTGTTAAGGATCAAAAGCTGTAATGTCAGATGCTTGTGATTTTCCAATTGTATTTCACCAAGAGACATTATCATATCACCAAGATACAGTACAGTATTCAGAGCATCAGATGAATAAAATCTGGTCTCTAAAAAGACAGACACTTACCGCCGCTTATCATTAAAGAAGTTTGGCTTCTCAGCCTGAACAATGACCACATCAAACAGGTCCCTCCAGTCTTTTCCAACAATATACCTCATCCCTTTGTCCCTAGAACAACATGGCAGCCAGGTTAGCCTAACATTAAAGGGATTAACTACTGCAATTTTTTATATCAAATTTTCAACTATTTAAATACACAGAACATTGGAAGTGAGCCAGAAACTAGGCAGGAAACACAGAAGAACTTACACAAAGCTACTGGGGCTGTTCGTGATAAGAAACATCTTCTTGCCATGATCAGCCAGCTTGGCCAACACCGCACGGGTCTGCTCAGCGTAGCAGATGTACTTTTCTAAAGAGCAAGAGGAAAACGCACACAGAGCTTCAGGGTGAAGTCAGCCAATCTGCAAGCACTTCCTAAGGGGGGCAGATGGATCCAGCACTGTCTGGGGCCTTCAAGAAGCCTGGTTCAAGTCGGTGTACTGGTGCCCAGTGAATCAGTAACCAAGACCCTCTTCAGTCTAAGTGGGAAAACCTTAAGTGGCTGTTGCTGCCAGCTCCTCTACCTGAGTCAGGATTATGTCAACTTCTGAGACAAAGGGGAGGGAGACATGTGAGGTGCAAGGAGGCAAGGTCCCTGCACTGCACTCAGAAGAGGTACTGCGGAGGCATCCCTAGTGGTCCAGTGGTTAGGAATCTGCCGGCCAACACAGGGGACACAGGTTCAGTCCCCGGTCCAGGAGCTAAAATCCCCCATGCCACAGAGCAACTCAGCCCACGTGCCACAACTACTGAGCCTGCGCTCTAGAGTCTGTGAGCCACACTGAATCTTGTGTGCTTTACAGCCCTTGCCCCACAACGAGAAGACACTGCAATGAGAAGCCATCGAACCCCAGCTAGGGTAGCCTCCACTCGCCACTAGAGAAAGACTGAACACAGCAATGAAGACCCAGCACAGCCAAAAATAACTTTTTTCTTTTTTAAAGAAGAGGGACAGACCCTGCTCAGCACCCGGAGTGACAGTAAAATGCCTACATAATTATACCGCAAAAGGAAATGCTGATCGTCACATAACATCTGGTACCTACCAATATCTGCTTCAATTGCTCTGTACATGATTCCTTTCGTGTGCACGTCCCGAATTGAATCCTGTCAAAAGATAGGTTTTTAATCAGTCTAACTGAGATAGTCTGAGTGAGAGGACAAGCGAAAGGTCATTTAGGATAATGTGTGTCTGCAGAGTCTGGCAACCAAGGCACTAAATGAAATCTAAATTCTGGTCCATTTATCATGGGCAGGAAGAAACTTAAGTTTCCATGGTGATAGCAGCAGGTTCCAGTGCAATTTTCGAAAGTCACTTGGAGGAGGCAATTTGTGTGAACAATTCTGAATGAAGTCCCACAGGACAAACAGTCATTTATATGCCGTATGAAGACCAGGTAATTTCAGGTCACCCCGACAAAGGGAAGGACTGCTGCTTTCATCTTTGTACCCTTCTCTGGACCCCAACAACAGATTCTATGACCTAAAAAAAGAGGCAGAGACCAATAGGATAGGATCCTCCTCTCTTCAGTGCTACCAAAAAGCAAGGAACTATCAAGGAGCTCAGAACGCAGGCAGAGCTTTGATCCAGCAGGCAGACACAGAGTGGCAGCCTGATGCCCGGCAGGGGTCAAAGTACAGCCCTGCTCTTAGAGGGGCTCTGAGCAGGTCTACTACATAGGTGGGCACTCTTGGAAGCACATTGAAACTTTCTGGAGCCTGTAGCGAGGACTGGGCTGCGGGTAAAGCTGGGCCATAAGAAATCCCATGGAGACAGGAGCCTGGCAGGCTACAACTCATGAGGTTGCAAAAGAGTCAGGCGTGACTTAGTGACTAAACAACAACCACAAAATCTGAGAAAACTGATAGGTGCTTACTGTCAGGAACAAGCACCTCCTGATTGTAAACGCAACCTCAATTACCTTCCGGCAGAGGCCTGTTTCAACTGCACATCGACAGAAAGCGGTGGTTAAAAGCAAGCCGAAGCCCAGCTTCCTGGCCTGAAATCCAGGCTCTGCTACTTACTAACTGGATATCCTTGGGCAACTTACTCAGCCTCTCTGTGCCTCAATTTTTCTATCTGTAAAATGAAGGTGATGATACCTCATGGCATTCTTGTAAGGATTTGATTAATTAATAGGCATATAGCATTCAGAAAAATAGTGCCCGGAACACAGTAAACTCTACATGTGTGTATTCATGCACATGTAGTGGTAGTTAACTTCATAGTAAAAACTGAACTTTGTAGTAAACAACTTTCCTCATGAATGCTAAAGGTTACATAACTCCAGTCATTCTTAAAAATTCTTAAAGATGAAGTATCTGTGTGAGCCAAAACAAAGGATGGAAACTAAATACTTAAATTTAGTTAAAACAATACCAAACTGATAATGAGAAACTGTAATTCACCCTGTATTTTCTAAAACCCATGATTTGAGGCAGTCAATATTTAAACCTAGTCATGAACACATAATAAAAGCATTGTGGTATGTACACAGGTCTTTTAAAACTCTCCATGTTCAGTCACTCAGTTACATCCAACTCTTTGGGACCCCATGGACTGCAGCCCGCCAGGTGCCTCTGTCCATGGCATTTTCCAGGCAAGAATACCAGAGCAGGTTGCCATTTCCTTCTCCAGGGGATTGTCCTGACCCAGGGATTGAACCCTCGAATCTTGAGCCTCCTGTGTTGGCAGGTGGATTTTTTATCACTCCGCCACCTGGGAAGCCCCTTTTAAAAATATAGATATTTAAATTATATATATAAAGATGCTTAGAAACATGCATTAAAAATATATATTAAATAAGCAATATATAAACACATTTTTAAGTACTGAAAAAAGCTCAGACAGCTTAAAGAATGCATCTATAAACACACGTAAATGTGAACATAAGTTAAAATACATAAATACGAAATTATTTAAATGATGTGGGTATGTATATGCACACAGAAATCTAGGTAATAAGTACTCTCTTCTTTTAACAAACAATTTGACTCATTTCCAATTCTCCTAACCCCTTTCTTAGGATTTCCAAGGTTAAACGGCAAATAAAAGAGATTGGAGACGAAGGACGATCTCAAACACCCAGCCGACAATGGAAGCCAGAGATTCT
This sequence comes from Redunca redunca, assembly GCA_006410935.1. Classification (NCBI taxonomy): domain Eukaryota; kingdom Metazoa; phylum Chordata; class Mammalia; order Artiodactyla; family Bovidae; genus Redunca; species Redunca redunca. The sequence goes on from SJYQ01104756.1 coordinate 1,749,611, forward strand.
ATTACTTCTGAGGAGCTGGAAGAGGTGCAGCATGGTGACCCCCCCATGTCTACACAACCTTGACATCTTTGTACAGGTGCACAGGTTCATAGTCGATGTTGTTCTTCAGAAAGTACTCGTTCACACAGGACAGCAGGGTCATCTCGGGCAGGGAGAAGATGTCCATGAACTGCTTCATGGTGTTTCCAGAACTCTGCAGACAGGGAGGGAGGCTTTAGCAACGGAGCCAACACCACAGCAGACTTTACATCCACCCGGGGGATCCTGGTCATCAACATCTGGCTCCCTCCCCAGAAGGAAAGAAAAATTCTAATAAGAGTTCACCCTGTTTCTTGTCCTTCATGGCAGAGCTGATGTCTCACTCTAAGTGCAAATGGGCTTTCCAAGGAAATGCCCTGACTTCCCCTCAAAAGTCTAGCCAGCCTTCCCTTTCTGTTCTCCTTTGGGTTCCATCCAGTTTTCAGCTCACACTTTTCATCATACACAGAGGAAAGGCACTAAATTGATTTCTGCCCACGTAAATGCCACAAAAAGCCGCTAACTCTCCTGAATTTGAGCACCGCCACTCCCACCCCCTCAGAAGCCCACATGGGAGCTTGGAAAAGAGCCTTTCCCTGAACATTTGCGATTTATAAGACTAAGTTTACCAGGTGACTAGGCATCTTCCTTGCATTTTGGTAACACAAATAAGAGACTGCATCTAACAGGACAAGAAGCAAAAATTCTAAGGACAAAGAGGATCACAAAAGTTAGAAAGGCAGAGGCCTCCCGTAGGCACAGAGCAGTGTGCTGCCCTGCTCTTAATCTCAGGGGAGGCAACAGCTGCTACAGTGACGACCCCAATAACTCCTCGAGAGAGTGGGGACACGCCTGGGGAGGTGGTGGCAAATGGGGGAGGGCTACAAGGAAGCTGCAAAGAGCCTTCGGCAGGTAGGAAGGAAGGGCCGAGAAAGGAGAACCATGAAAGAAACCAGGAGCAACTCGAACATACTCACCTCTCTCAAATTGAGGGTCTCTCAAAACACAACCTCAACTGCCTTCTTGATTCCTTGTGAGCAAAGAGTCTAGTAGTTTAAGATCCTAAAGCTACCAGGCCACATTTTGTAAAGGAAAAAGATAGGTTACTTTAAATAAATAATTTCTCATTACCTTCCCATAAAAGTCGCTCATCTGTTCCAAAGGCACGTGGGAACCCTCGTACATTTCAATGACCTCCTCATCGGGGACCACACTGAGGCCTCTGGGAAAATCACAGGCAGGGCAGTTAGCATCAATTAGAGACAGCAGTGATATTCAGACCTCCAGTGACTGCTGAAATTTTTCAACTGAGGTGCAAGACGCTGTTGTCACAAGGAAGCAGGAGGTGGTGCCACTGGTAACTGCTACAAATAACAAGCATGATGCTGCGACTGTTACTACTACTATCATTCTACTGGTAATGAGAGCAGGAAAGACAGTAGCTGACACCACACGGTACCGACTGAATGCCAGCTGTGCATTGCACACAGTCATTCACTTCATTCTCAGCAGTCTTAGAAGCGGGGCACTATTATTCTTCCCAATTTCCAGCAGAACCCACCAAAGCACAGAAAGGTCACAGATCATGCTCAAGGTCACCGAAGTAGAAAGTGGTGGGTCAGGACTGGCTCCTGGGCTCTGCAACCACCACATCACACTGCCTCCTTTAACAAGGCACACGGTCTCCTAATGACTTGCTTTGGGTAGGTGCGGTTTTTTTTTTAATGTTTTTACTACATTAGGGAGGGAGGCTGGTCTGTCCCCATCACTCTCCTGCCCTCCGACTCTCTACCCTAAGAAGATCAGTGCTGACAGAGTCAGGACCAGGCTCAGGTGGACTAACCCCCGCGTCAGGATGCCAGACACCTCCTCTAGCAGGGAATGATCCCAAATGCTGTATCACCGTGAGGGCCAGGTTCCCCATCTGTAAAAAGCAGAGGTAACAAGCACCACCGGCCTGCTTCTGGGGGCTGCACCAGAATCTGTAAACGAATCCAGCTCGTCCGAACAGAGGGAACAAACACTATGGCATGTGAGTGGCCCAGACTCTACCCCTGCCTCTGGCACCTGTGCCCCGAGCAGGCGCCTCCACCTGCAACTTAATGGTCTCAGACTTCCTCCCCTGGCATCGCCTGGAGAGCCCTGTGGAGGGAAACGTCTGTTCCCCGCCCCCTTCTCTAGAGGAGAAGGCTCCTGAGAAGCAGACACCAGTGGTGAGGAGACCACAGAATGAGTGATGGCAATACCACACTGTGCTACAGTGGCCGTAAAAATAACTCAGCTCGAATTTCAGCTACTCATACAGCTTATCACACAAAATCACCCAGTCAATATTAAAGTACACATAAAACATAACTTATATTTGACCTGTAACTTTAATGAAAACATCATCTCAGCCTCTTTCCTCCATTCTCCACTCCTGTCTTACTTTTAAAAATATCCTAGGGGATTCACTGATGTTTTGTGTCCGATCTTGATTAACTTGAAACAACTACTGGCCTCTGAAAACAAAAAAGCACTGTGCTTCCCTTCCATCTTTGCTCCAGAAATCAGATAAGACACTGGGACTACACCAGCTTCTTCTAGACAGTGACCCTGGAAAACCACTCTGGCTAAAGCAGCAGCAGGAAGCAGTACACACCCTGAAGGCTCTAACACCTAGAAAGAGACTCAACACAGTGCAAAGGAACCTTGCTGGGTGAGTTACCTTTCTTTCCCCACACGAGGACCACACTTCCAGTCCTTCAGCAGCCACTGCCACCTCCAGGACACATTTCCAGGCATGTGGCCACACAAGCCACAGCTTTAAGGTCCACAAAACCAAGTATCAGCTCAAAAGATGCACTGAACTCGGTGGGCCACAGTCAGCTGAATCTGCTGCAGGCAGCACCCACAACATACAGACCTGCTGGAGCCAGGCTCAGATGGCAGTCAACTGCACCTGAATGTGGCCTAAACCAGAGCTGAAGGCACAATGAAAACTACTTTACACACCCTGTGTGTCTATGAGAAATGGAGGGTAGGAGCACAGATCTGAACGAGTCTGCCCTGGGTTCAAATCCCAGCTCCCTCAACTGCTGAGGGATTACCTGCACAAGGAACAAGTAATTTAACCTCTTTGGGTCTTAGTGCCATTTTTTAAATGAGCGGCAAAACCAGCACCCACTTCCTGGTGCTGCTGAGAAGATTTAAATGAGTTGCTCTAAAGAGAACGGCACCCGTTGCTTAGGAAGCGCCAGCTAAGTTCCACGCTATGGCTACGGTGGGTACAACCCTAGCTTTTCAACAGATTCCTAAAGAGAACTTAAAATGCGGGTGCTAAACAGGCCTGTGGTGGGAAGTCAGTCTCCCCGTCGGCCCAGCAGTGCTCACTTGCACAGCCCACATGCAACCTGAAAGCCACCCAGTGGAGGGGGATGAAAGGGCATGGGGCTCAGAGGAGAGCAAGGCTGAGGTGTGAGCACTCTTCCCCTCATTTTGCTCACTCATTACCCCTTCAGAGGGGCGAGAGGAGGAAAGGAACATTTTCCCAGGTGCCACTAGTGGTAAAGAACTCGCCTGCCAATGCAGGAGCTGTAAGAGACACAGGCTCGATTCCTGGGTCGAGAAGATCCCCTTGAGGAGGAAATGGCAATCTACTCCAGTACCCTTGCCTGGAGAATCCCATGGACAGAGGAGTCTGGTAGGCTACAGTGCACAGGGCTGCAAAGGGTCAGACATCACTGAAGCAACTTAGCACACATGATATTCCAAGCCTGCTCTAGTCCAAACAACCAGCCACCCTGAGGTGGGTGTTGGAATCATGCCCATTTTAGAGAGCAATAAATCAAGGCTTTGAAACAGGTGGTCAAGAATGGGCTCGAGGTCACACACAGGTGAGCAGCGGGGCTGGAGTTCACAGTCAGGAAGTGTGACACACGCACCCCTGCTGCCTTGGCCACCACACCCCCTCTCAGCACTGAGGCCCCAGCGATCTGCCCAGGACCTCAACCTGAGCACTCCTTCCCCTTTAAATGCCTCAGTGGCTCCTCCTACCTAGTCCAATCCATACCTCTAACATAATAGACAATTTATCTGGAGAAGAAGGAACAAGGTAATTAGGAGCCACAGGATGGTGCGGCCCAGAAGAGAGGAGAGATAGACCATGTCAAGCTGAGAGGGTGAGGAGAGGCCTTGCCACCTGTCAGCCGTGCAGAGGATGAGTGAGATTTCAAGAAGCAGAGAGGAAGGAAAACCACATCTTGGAAGAATGCCAGCCTGCACAGATGCAGAGCAGTGAAAAGAAGAACGCAGAGGAAAGGTATTTATCTGCTATTTGCACAAATCTGGCATCCACTCCCTCTGAGACTGGCCGAAACCGTTAGAAAGAATAACCCTTTCTCCGCTTGACCTGGAGCTGAGGGTGGAAGCCTGGTACTGCCAGGGTTCACCACGCAGAAGGGCCTGCTGTGAGTAAACCCAGAAAGGAGGAGTGTCAAGAGACAGAAAGAGCACTGGCAACAACCACTGGGCCTCTGGAGCCAGCTACACCTGCAACCAGATCTGTCCCTGCACTACACCATTAGTGAGTCCAAACTGGGTTTTTGTTTAAGCCAGCTTGAGTTGTGTCTCAGCCACTTGCAACCAAGAGTTTTAACCAATCAAGGAAGTGAAGGAGCTGTGTATGGAAGAGGAGAAAGCTAAGGGTTTAGAGAAGGTTGATGGAATATTTAAGAGATCTGGGCTCTATTTCTTAGACAATGGGGAGCCATCCAGGATTCAGAAGAGAGAAGGGGGTTGTTGAAGGCAATGCCTCAGGTAAATCAGTCTAGCAAAACGTCCAGTCTGTGGGCTGTGCTGCAAAAAACCACAGGAGCCCAGGAGAGAAGGGTAAGTGTCTGAGTCCAAGGGAGGATGGCAGACAGATTCAAAAGCTCTGCTGAATACTGCCAGTTAACTTCAGACATTCAGAAATGCTGCACATGGGCCAAGAGCACAGTCAGAAGCCAGACTGTCTGGGTCTGAATTCTACTTCCGTGTGGCCTTGGGCAAGTTACTAATGAACATCTTTGGGACCAATAGCAGTACCTACCTTATAAGATTATTTTGAGGATCAAACGAGTTAACTCAAAACCCTGATGGCCATATCTGTTGCACTGCAAAACTCAACACTGTTGAGTTGCTATTTATTATTGCTACTACTGTAATTATTTGCATCATTACCACCACCTCTTCTCCCTCTTGAAACACCATTAAAATGACAGTAAAAGAATAAACTGCTCAAAAGGTCAAAGGAAATGAGAGCAAAGACATCAGCACATAAGACATTTCAACATGTTTTGGGAAAATCGTTGGTGAAAGGAGACCCCTGACTTAACATCATTGAGAACAGAGCCTGCAATGGGAGCCCAAAGAGAGGAACTGATGAACCATAACAGATCCCCAGAAAGACACAGCCTTACGAGGCACCAGGAAGCTACTGCAGGATGTGCTCCAGCAAAAGGAGGGAGTAAAGTTAGAAAGAGGAAGAGATGAGAGCCAGGAAACAGAAAGTAGCACATTGAAGTCCCTGGATGAGCAATCAGAGCAGATCAGAGTAGGAGGCAGTAGTCAAAAAAAAAGTAACTGAGAAATTATGTAAAACATTTGAGTTGTGGGGAAATAAATGCCTGCTTGATATCTGTGGAGGAACATTTAGGGAAAAAACTAGATAGCTACACAGGAAACTAAGCAAATAAAAACTGAGGTTATTATTAAACCTAGGACAAACCAAATGCTGCCCAAGAAAGAAAACAATGCAGTACTTGCTTAAGAATGAACATGACCTGTGGAATCATAACGCAAACAAGACGGTGAAGCAAGCAGACAGGGATCTTAATGAGGCTAGGGAAAGGGGGCTGGAGATGGGGCTGCATGTGTGGGACAGCAGGGACAATGTCCAGAATTAATAACTAGGAAGCAGAAGTATGAGAACATCAATTAGGAACAGAAAGAAAATACCAAATATTTATACATATGGTAAAGAACCTGCCTTCAATATGGGAATCCTGGCTTTGATCCCTGGGTTAGGACGATCCCCTGGAGAAGGGAAAGGCTACCCACTCCAGGATTCTTGCCTGGAGAATCCCATGGACAGAGGAGCCTGGTGGGCTACAGTACATGAGGTCACAAACAGCCGGACACGACTGAGTGACCAACACTTTCACTTACACATACCTATCTATACACACACACACAAACCACAATCCTCAACAGCATCCCCAAATTTGAGAATTAGAAAAGGCAAAAGCCTTTATTTCAAAGTTACGAAGATCTCTCACTGAGCTCAGTACTTCTACTAATTCTAATAAACAGAAAGAAAAGAGACAATGTCCAAACTACTCAGCTATCATGGTGGGAACAACCTGCCCCCACCATCCTTCCCCACCTCCTCTGCAGGACTCTCACTCAGGGGGCCACCATCGCCTCTGGAGAGCTCGCCCTCCCCAGAGTCCTCCAAAGTGGCCCCTAATGGCCTAAGCACACAGCCAACATAGCCTGGGTCACTGTGGACTGCACTCACCGGTTTCTTGTGTGGATTCCCACCTACACTCCAAGCCCCTTGAGGACACCCTCACAAGCCAAACCATTAGCATCTAACATGGCAGTGGCCCGATCAATGTTCCTGAATGACGGATGGAGCAGGTAAATGAATGAATGCTTTACAGATACACACACTGCAGGCCCCCAACACTAAGCAGTCAGGGAGTCTTGAAAGCCAAAGCACTTTGGTTACTTGAGGGGGAGGGGATTAAATTTACCTCCTCTTACTCTTACCTGTAGACAGTTCCCAGCTGGATATAATGAAAAGCATCAATCTTCATCAAGACCGCCTTCAAAAACACAAGCACATGCACAGGTAAATTAACGCACCACAAATTGCATATTTAATGAAAGTTCCGGGTGTCGTTGTGAATCCTATCAACATTAAGTCGTCATACACAAAGAAACACACTGTATGTTTTTGAAAGGTTTGCTTGCTAATTAAAACACTGTGAAGCCCATTAAGGAAATGACCTGTCTGCAAAAAAAAAAATATGACAACCATCTCCTCCTCAAAATATCGAAATTGACTATTTCGACATAAGTAGTATTGCCCAGTGGCTAAATGCATTCATGCTCTTCCAATATATAGTCTCCTGAAAAAGACTTCATCCAAAAGTGTTTTGGATAATTTAGTTCTGCAGCCCCAGAGAATATAATTTCAAATCAGTTTATGCATGCAGCAAAGAAAAGCACCAAGAACACATTTTATTCCTGAACGTGCTAAACTGTAGAAAAACATGAGAAGTACACCTACCCGCTGCACGTCATAATGCAGTCCACGGATTGCAAAGTCTGGGTCATACTCATACTTCCTGATTTCCACGGGATACTAAGAAGGAAGAGAGGAACTGGTTTTAGCTAACAATAGCATCCACACTTAGCCTTTGTTAGGAGGCTGAGGCAGCTGGTGCACCAGCGTAGGAAGCTGTGGTCAGAAGAGACAGACCGCAGCTTGCCTCCTGCTTCAGGCCAAGCGCCTCCAGGCCACAGAGCCCCCTCCTCTTTATCTGCCCACACACAGGGAAGGCCTCAGCCCCCCAACCTCCGCAGCCTTACCTATTCTCACCTCAGCTGCAGGAATCCCTTAGCCATTGGTACAGCCTTCCTCCCCCTGGGGCCAGAGACATCCTCTCTCAGCACGTGGTTCCCTGTTATGGCTCCAATGCTGGTTCAGAACACGTCGCCTGGCTCCCCTGCTCTTTCCTAGTCATAAACCTGTCCCTCCTACTACACAAAAATCCCAGCCCCTTCTTTATCCACTACTTTCCTTTCTCTCCAGATCTCAGAAGTAGAATACCAGTGACCCCACTGGCCGCAGGCCCCACCATGCCCATCTGACAGAAGGGACCTCAAAGCCTTCACATGAGACAACCTGGCCCAGGCCACAGAGCAGGGATGTGCAGGGGCATGGGGGTCAGGGACTCCCCACTGCCCCTGCACTCAGAGCGTGGACCTACCAGCCAGAATATCCACTCCTGAGTCCAGGGAGGCTGTGTCCGCTCGATCTGCCAATCATGCTGGAATCTGCTCATGTAAAGGCCTAGACACCATCAACCAGCACAGCAGCCCCTCTGCGTGACTGCACTGCCATCTCCTCGTGCACAGCCAAGGTCACGCGTGTGCGAGAACACCTCCTGGAATCACCAGGCTGACCCACACGCAATGAGTAATTCCAGCCAAGCTGCATGAAGCGCTGAGTCAAATGTCACATTTGGGCTCATTTATCTAACACCCTTCATATGTGCCAAGAAATCACTCAATGCTATTTCCACTCCTGGGCGTTTCCAAGAATCCTGCACACAGTGTATGGTCCTTCATTTTTACTAATACACTTTACACACAGACACACATACATGGAAACTCTGGTTGGGAACACCATTAACAGTCACATCTAGTTGAGGAAGTCAAAGACGCTCCCATCAGCCAGGAAGTGAAATGTCTCTCCAATGACCTGCGGCTAGATTTTCTGGACTCATATAGCTTAGAAAGTGCCCACCAGCCAGAAAAACATGACTCACCCAACATGTCATGAAAATGACTGGTGTCCTTGACAGCAGAAGAACTATAAACAATAAAAGACCTTTACTCGGGGTTTTAAAAAGTCCTGATTTGGGCTTTGTCTGGATTTCCTTCAGTTCCTAGATTTGTTCTCATCTGAGTCCAATCTGGATAGGCTAGTGTGTGCAGGCAAAGATCAAAGATTCCCCTTAAAATGCTACAGAACTGTCCTTTACAGCTTTAAGTAAAGTTAATACTAAAATGCTGCAGAGAAACCCAGGAATTTCCTGTGCATAATTTCTAAAATTCTGTAGCCTGTCCACATGGCCCCCTTCCTGGATAATCAATCACGGAGCTCTGGACAGAGCTGCGAACCTCCACATTACAACACTGCCTGTGAGCTCCTGAGGCCCCAGTGCCTATAAATATGATATATCTGCTTTTCAGAGGCCTCAGTTTGATATTCAAAGTAACCTAAATTATGAGTCTAATTAGAGGAGAGCAAAAGCGTATAGAAACAAAGTTCTCCAAAATCCACACAGAACATGAAGCCGGGACAAAACTACCTGCATCATGATACTCTCTTAACAGGTGGAATTCAACAAGTATGTCAAGTGTTTACTGAGCACGTACTTTGTGCCAAGGCCTGGGAATGCGGTAGTGAACAAAACTGATACCATCAGGACTCCCCTTGCAGTCCAGTGGTTAAGACTCTGAACTTCTGCTGCAGGGGGCATGGGTTTGATCCCTGGTCAGGGAACTAAGATCCTGTATGCTGTGCAGCATGGCCAAAAAAATTAAAACAACAACATTAAAAAAAAAAAAAACTGACACCATCTCTGCCCCTAAGAAGTTTCCATCCTATGGTGGGCAGGCAAAACAAATCAACACTTGTACAGTGCTTCATGATGGTAAGTACTGCAGGAAAAATGCACTAAAAGGGTTTGGAAATCTGGGGGGGAAAAAAACTAAAGAGCGAGGCTTCAGGCTACTGGGAGCCAGGCAGGACGTTCCTCCAGAGGAACTGGAAAGCACAGAGGCTCAAAGGTAGGAGCATGTGCGGCGGTTCAAGGAGTAGCCAGGTGGCTGCTGCGGTCGGAGCGCAGAGAGGGCGGGTGGAGGAGGCGAGGTGGGTGAGGAAGCCGGGGGTCCAGAAGCGTGGGAGGCCTTCAGTGTCCTCCAAGCGTGACGGGAAGGCTCGGGGAGATTCTGAGTCAAAAAGTGAGATGACCAGTGTTTAAAGGTTCACTCTTGCTGCCGAATGGAGAACAGACTAAGGGGCATGAATGGAAGCAAGGGGCCTAGTCTAAGGCTACTGCACCATCGGGTGGGAGGTGATGGTGGCATGCAGCAGGGTGGAGGCAGCGCAGGAGGTGAGAAGTGGATGGAGGCAGGACACGTTTCCATTGAATATCTTCTGAATGAGTGGAGAGAGAGCTCACAGCTGCAGAGACTGACTTCCTCTCATACAGTGCAGCACCCGAAGGGAGACTGAGGGTCATCCCTGGCTCGGGAAGATCCCATGTGCCATGGAGCCGCTAGACCTGGCAGCCCCAATTACTGAAGCCTGCGCCCTGGAGTCTGTGCTCCACAACGAGAGAGGTCACTGCAATGGGAAGCCTGCCTACCACAACGAAGAGTAGCCCCCCAGCCCCACCCCCCACCCCCTCATTGCAGGGAGAGAGAGCCTGAACGCAGCAATGAAGACCCACCACAGCCGAAAAAATAAATCAATCTTTAAAAAAAAATAAAAAACTCCCACTCTCTTTTAACAAAAGACGAGAGAATGGATAATTATGAAGAGGCTGGAACATTTACATCTGCTTTTAGGGAAGATGCTAAATTGCAAACTTGCTGCTCTATTACTGTGCATCTCAAAAGCAGATGTCTCTCATCTTCTCAAGTACTTTTAGTCTTTGGCAGAAAAAAAAAATGGAACCAAATTCAGTGCTTCCAACAGCATCGTGGAAGAATCATTTTCAGATCCAAAACCAGAGAAAAATTTGCATAAGCGTAATTGCCTCTATTAATATGTCTGATATAATTAGTGTTAGGACATACTTCTTTTATTAAAGCAAGAAACAGACATAATGGGAATGAAATTTCAACCATCTTAAATCAAGAAGCTTTTCGAATCAGAATGAGTATACCTTTCTTTCCCTTATTTCATCTCTCTTTGCCCTCAAATTTCATAAATTTTTAATCTTCATGAATATTTTATTTTCATCTGAACAATAAACCCATAGGATAGAAAGAAAAGGTGTTACTTTCCCACAAGGGCCAATGTGAACAGAAGACAGCATCTGTGCCTTGCAAAGAGACAGATTGAAGTTCAAATTCGAGGACTTCCCTGGTGGCCCAGTGGTTAAGACTTCACCCTTCTAAGGCAGGGGGCACAGATTTGATCCCCAGTTAGGGAACTAAGATTCTACAGGCCATGTCGTTTGGCCAAGAAATAAAAAATAAATAAATGAATTTTTTTTTGTAAGTTCAAATTCTGGTTCTGCCTTCTTTCTTGCCTTGTGGCTTTGAACTACTAGCTGAACTCTGTCTCAGTTTGCTCAACTGTAAAATAGAGACACTATCTGCAGGGCTGTCACGCAGATTAGCAATAATGGTAGTAACAGCTAATAACAGTAGTAATAGCTACTTTAATGAGTGTTTTCTATGTGCCAGGCACTTCACATAAATCAACTCCTTTAATTATGGCAATAACATTGTGAGGAAAGTACTGCTGCTGTGCCCATTTCACAGAGGACAAGCTGAGGTCCAGAAGCATTAAGTCTGTTACTCAAGATCACCTAAAGGATAAGTAGTAAAAGCCAGCATTCAAAATCCAGAAGTCAGGCTCCAGAGCCTGTGCTTTCATCAACGAGCAATGAACAGACGGGGTGCTGTTAGCATAATGACTTTCGTTTTATAAGTAGTATCACAGCAAAGATATTTTTTTAATAAGTTTTATAAGTAATGTCACAGCAAGCACTGCAGATGACCTAGAATTCAAATACCAGCTGTAGTGCAAGACCCCTTCAGCTCACTTTCCAGCAGGGTGGTGGGGAGATGGTGGGGCAAGCTGGCAGACAGGAGAGCAAGGGCAGGACCACCTCACTCTTACTCTGCTGCCATCCTCAAAGTCAAGGGAAAGGTCCGTAGGTTAGACCAAAGAGAAGGGAGTCTCTTGAACAAATGGAGACATGCAGCTGGGTGGAGAGTAGCTAGATGAGTAGATCTAGTGATCTACTCTGATCAAGTGGCCATAACTAAAGAGCCTGGTGGCTGAGGGAATGTTACTTTGGGCAAGCACCATTTCTGCATTGTGAATCAGGACAGATGAGTTTATTAATCCCACTGACAGCCAAAAGCTGAGGGGAATCAGGAAATGCACTGCATCAAATGGCAAGGACCCAAAACTTATGGACCCTTTAACAACATTACTGAAGGTATGCTATCCAGAACCAGGAAGCCGATGGTCACCCCTTGTTCCACACTAGTCAGACCCCACCTGCAGGAACAGCTTCAGTTCAGAGCCTCATACTTGAGGAGGATAAACCAGAGCACACACAGAATGATAAAAAAGAAAAGAGGCCAAAGGGGAATGGCTGGGAAAACCAAGAATAATCCAACTGGGAAAAGAGAAGACCTGGAGGGCATAACGGTCCATTATAACACCCAGCCCGTGACTCAAATAGTCAAGTAGAAAACATCCGTGTTCATTATTTAGGTTTCTAGGCTACTCATGTCCACCCTTGCTCACCTCCAGCCCACCTCTGTGGATAAACTCCTTCCAGACTCCACTGAAATATCACCTTCTCGGCTGTTTCCTCAGGCAGGAGGAATTCCTACAGCGAAATTCCCTTGGGCAGAGAAAACTGCTCAAACCATCCTCCACACAGGTCTAGCTCTCTGTTCAGATGTCTGTAGGGCTCCACCAGGTGGAGGCTTCATAATTTACCTGCCCACAGGACAGACACCTCCACTAGACTGCTGGTTCTCCAAGGGCAGCACCTGTGTCCTACTCACCTTCACCCTGCCTGCTTCATGACAGCTCAGCACAGAAGAGGCACTGAGTAAAGGATGAAGGAATGTGTGAAGGGATAAATGAAGGAAAAAGAAGGGATCAGTGGAAGAATCTCCCCAAGTTCAGAACACCTCTGGGAGTGATGCCCTCCAGTCACCTCTCCTGAAATGCTGTGGGGGGTTTTCAAAGGGCCCTGGTCCAGACGACCTCTGAAGATGCCTCTCATCCTGGTTCCTGAAATGTACTCCAACTAGACTAGAGAAAACCACGTTCAGTTTAGAGTGTCTCTTTCTTCCTTCTTTATTATAAGTTCTCAGCAATACTAAGCATCAGAAGACATTCACATATTCCTTATCTAAGAATGCAATTCAGTTCAGTGATGAGAGAAAAACACTGCCCATGATTTGAAGAATTCCTTCTAACCAGAAATCAACAGGCTGCCCCTTCATCAGACTTTGGGAGGACCTATGTCACTTGCTCTGAGAGAGCATAGTGCAAATGGCCACAGCTCAATCTCCACTAATGAGTAACTTGGCACAGTCTTCTATCAGAGACATCTAAAGATCTTTTTAAACATACAACTACCTTCCAGGTACAAAGTTTCAGTTAGGCAAGATAAATAAGTTCTGGAGATCTATTATACAGCATAGTACCTATAGCTAACAATATTGTATTCTATACTTGAAATCTGCTAAATGGGTGGATCTTAGCTAAGCATTGCACCACACACACATGCATACACCCAACAATAACAATAAAGGGAGCAGGAGGAAACTTAGGTAAGTGATGGATAGTTTATGACCTTGATGGTGGCTTATACACTTATCCCAAAACTCAATGAGCTTTATATATGTGTGTGTGTATATACATATGTACTGTATATATATATGTAAATATATATAGCTTTTTACATGTCAATCATAACTCAAAAAAGCATTTTTTTAAAAAAACTATTTTCCAGACAGTCATTTGGAATGGAACCACATCTACTCATACATTCAGCAACAATTTACTAAGTGACATCTATTGTGCCAGGCCTGAGGTCAGGTCAGCTCAAATCCCCATGCAGGCGTGGGGAGGTGGGGAGACTGGAAGTCCCTGTGCTCTTACCCGGTGTTCGTTGATGAGAAGGTCCCGAGCAGCATTAAATATCAGTGTGTGAAGGTGTTTTGAATAAAACACCAAGGTGTAGTCATAATCAAAGCCATAGATTTCAATGTCTGACAAGCTCATCTCATTGTTTGAGAAGATGGCATCTGGATTTAACAAGTTGTTCATAATTGAAGGAACCAGTTCTAGAAGTAAAGGGGGGAAAAAGACATTACACCATGACATAAACGAAATGAGTAAATTAAAGCACAAGAGTAATTAGCTTTACCTTGAAAACATGATGCTAAGTGAAAGAAGCCAGTCACAAAGAGTTGCATATTGTAGGATTTGATTTAAATGAAATGTCTAGAATAAGCAAACCCTTTGAGACAGAAACTAGATTAAGTGGTTGCCTAGAACTGGCAGGATGGAGAGAAACAGAGTGAATGCTAATGGGCATAGAGGTTTTTTGGGGGGTGATGAAAATGTTTTAAAGTTGAGTGTGGTGATGGCTGAACAGTGGTTTTGATGATACTAAAACCCACTGAATGGGAAACTAAGTGAGTGAATTGTATGGTAGGTACATAACATCCTAATAAGAGTGTTATGAAAAATAATTTGCTTTGACATCACAAAAAGATTTTTGTTTATAAAAGAATATGCCAGTCACAGATTTTAGAAGATAGAGAACCATGTGGATAATTAAGTATCACCCATCATACATCATCCAGAAAAAAACATTGTATGTATTTGCTACCGGTATTGTTCTATGTATATAGTGTACATAGTTGACCTCACATTGTACACACATCTTTGTATTCCACTCTAATATTCTATCATAATGTGTTCTATCATTACAGAGTTTCTGAGAATATAACTTTAAATCATCATATACGATTGATATATTGCTCCAAATCAGCCTTTCACTTAGACACATTTATGACTTTCCCTATTTAAGAAACAAAACAAAGCAAAAAAAAAAAACCCACAGTAATCAGTACCTTCAGATGTTCACCTTTGCCTTTCTGGTGATTTCCTCCAGGTAGATTATAAGAAATGGCACCCCACTCCAGTACTCTTGCCTGGAAAATCCCATGGGTGGAGAGCCTGGTAGGCTGCAGTCCATGGGGTCGCTAAGAGTCAGATAGGACTGAGCGACTTCACTTTCTCTTTTCACCTTCATGCACTGGAGAAGGAAATGGCAACCCACTCCAGCATTCTTGCCTGGAGAATCCCGGGGACGGGGGAGCCTGGTGGGCTGCCGTCTGTGGGGTCGCACAGAGTCGGGCACGACTGAAGCGACTTAGCAGCAGCAGCAGCAGCATATAGTCTACAGCGTTCGCTCCTTCCCTCTGCTCACCTTTTTCTCACATTATCCACTTCTAAAGAGCCACCTGAAATATCCAAAAAGTACTTACTTTCACAGGGTGACAACTCTAATTAGGGGACCATATGAGCCACAGTGACATACTCTGAGCATTTCAGAAGGCTCCTTAACACCTGCAGGGTTGGATCCCTTTGAGAACCTAACAGAACCCGTTGAATTCTCTCCCCTCAGAAGAACACAAACCTTGTGGAAAACTTCAGAGAGCTTGGCCTCATGGTCACCAAGTAAGATGCCACATTGCACTAACTTTAAAACCAAGCCTTCACATCCCCACACAGCACATCTAGGCCAAAGACAGCAAATGAAGGAATGAATGAATTTCTCTCCCATTGACAACTAGATATGACTGAGTCTACTGAAAATCACAGTCAAGATTCACCAACGATTTCATTTCGTCATTAGTTTCTTTTGTCAAAATCAATGAGATAATAACCTTGGTCTTGTTTTTCTTTTTTACAAATAAGATTCATCTGAAGATAGGAAACACATTTTAAGAAACTTGAAGGCAGACAGTTCACAGGAACTAGTCCTGAGGAAGGGAGAAGCCAGTGGCTCTTCAGCATCCAACACCGAAGAGCATCTGGCCTCACATTATCAACAGGTCACTGCCCAGGATGTCACTTTCCGAATAGGACTGCATGGCGCTGTCCGAACGAAGTCAGTGAAACAGGATCACTCACAGAATGACCAAAAGCTCCTCTTTCACAAATGACCTTTCCAAGGGAAGTTCTCACAGCCTGCTGCCATTAGAAGTTTCTATTTAGAACTGGTGCTGGCAGGAAAGCCTCTCTCCCTTTCTGCCACCTGAGAAGAGTATGTGAGGTCCTCAAGGAAACACGACTATGCTGGAACACGGTGCTGACAGTCAGCACATCTCCAGGGGCTGCCCAGGAATGAGTTCTCCACTGGCGGGAAAGCCCGCGGTGTACCCATCACATGAACATCACCAGAAAGCGTGCGTGTTTAATTAGTCATCACTTGAAATAAACACCAGGAACACCAGTAGCTTAAAAGGAGCTCAACACCCCATGCAACCACTTCAAGAAAGTGCTAAGAATTAATGCAAATCATTACAAGGCAAAAGAAAAGAATGCCAACCACTCAGACAGAGAGAAACAGTCTGTCTAAACTGTGGACTCCAAATATAAACAGAAGGGCCCTTGACTAGTCAGTTATGTACTTGCCCAAAGCAGAGACAAAAGTGGGTACGAATTAAGAGAGCAAATTTCCTTTGCACTCAATGGATGATGACAGCTAGATGCCACAATGAGGACAAAGATGTGGAGAGACAGTTCTGTCACTCTGCCCAAAGCCCCAACCATAGCCAAGTTCCAAGGCAGCCACCCTGAACCAGAAGGTGACCGCCTTTCCTCGGGCAAGGCAGCAAGCTGGGCAACCCCTGCACACTCACAGGTTCCCTACTTGCTGATCCCATGGAGCACTGGGACACCCAGTGGACCACCTACAGGAGTCATCTGTAAGCTTTCTGAGACTCTGTCTTTGCTTATTTTTACGGTGGTAAAAAAAAAAAAGCATAACATAAAATTTACAATTTTAACCATTTCAGTGTACAGCACACCGGCACTAAGGTGATTCACATCACCACCACCCATCTCCAGAACTCTTTCATCTTGCAAAACTGAAACTCCACACCCGCTCAACACTAACTCCCCATTATTCCTCCCCCAGCCCCTGGCAATCACCGTTCTACATTCTGTCTCTAGGAATGTGACTCATATAAGGAGAATCATACAGCAGCCGTCTTCTGGGACTGGCTTATTTTATTTAGCATAATATCTTGAAGATTCATTCATGTTGGGGCATGGGTCAGAAGTTTACTCCTTTTTAAGCCTAGGTAATATTCCATTTTATGTCTGTCTACATTTTGTTTATTCATTCACCCACTGAAGGACATTTAGACTGCTTCCACCCATTGGCTATTGTGAATAACGCTGCTATGCACATGTGTGGACAAATATCTCTTTGAGCCCCTGCTTTCACTTCTTGAGGGTATATATCCAGAAGTGGAATCGCTGGCATATGGTAAACTGGACTGTAATTTTCTGAGGAACCATCATACTGTCTGCCACAGCCGCTGCAGCATTTTCTGTTGTTTGGGGTCCTGGTTTTCTTGTTTGTAAGATCACCACAGAAGAATTCCTTCCTCGCCTTAATTTTATCTTTACTACTGACAGAGAAAATGAATGAAATCACAACTTTGGTACAGAAGTCAGACATTTTCCACCTATTTAAGGAAATATTGTTAAACTGTATAAATATCTAAGTTTGGGAAATACAATCTTTGCCACGTACTTCGTGATGGCACTTTTCTGAACCCTGTGATGTTCAGAAATTCTTAAAAGGTCTCCAGTCTAACAGAGCAGCGCATGGGGACAATGCTGAGTAGAAATCTATGGCCTGAGTCTCGTCAAGAAATACTCACAATGTCCTCAGAAAGGCAACATGACTGTCCCTCAGGCCTTGGGGACCCAACCCTGGAAGCTCTGAAGGGATCCATTCTCTGTTCTCAGCACCATCCCAGGAACAAGTCAGATAAAATCAGGAGCAGGGGCGTAAGGGATGAGCTGAACCAACTGAGGTCCTGGAGGGAGCCTGCGGTGGGCAGTGACAGGGTGCCCTGGCCTTCTGTGCCAACCGGTGTGGCTGGGCCACCTCGTGCTCACTCACATTCTCTCCTTCCAGGCACTTGGGGATTACAACCCTCTCTTCACCCCTTATCCTGGCCACCAACTTCTGCTCTGGCCAACGGGCTATGGGCAGACGTAAAACACATCAGTTCCAGACCACAGCACGCTCCCTCCCGCACTCTGTCTATCACAGAATCATGCACGAGGCTTCCATGACACATACACCAGGGGATGGAGGAGACGACAAGCCCGGCAGGCGAGGTCACCACGTGGAGCACAACTGCCCTGGAGAGGAGCCCGAGGCGCCAGGAAACAGTGCAGGAGAGAGAGATAAACTGCGGCTACAGCTGCCTATATTAAGCCACTGAGATTTCCGGCGTCACTGGTCACTGCAGCGCAACCGAGCCTAACCTGAGCAACACACCTTCTATTTCTCCAGTATGCTCAGTTTTCCTGAGAAACTACCCCAAGCCCAGCATTCAGACTGCGTGGTCTTGGGGAGGTTCTGTTTCTAAGAGGAAACACATGATCCAGATCTGGTCAAAGAGAACCCCAGAGTTACCAACATGGATTCATCTGGGGCAGCCACAAAACACCCTCTGGCCAAACATCTTCCTATGTACCCTAAAGCCACAGGGAACCAACTGAGTCCAATCAAGAACATTTCTGGATTTATAAGGGCATTTCAAGAAAGAAACATTCACTTTCCCCAAACATGGACCTAAGAGGATATAAATCTGGAGATATGAGGAGGTCACCTCTAGGAACCTAAAAAAGAGGCCAGTGGGGAAGACAGCAAGGTCAAGAGGACATTATCTGAACTTGGAACAAGTCACACTTGAAGCTGAACCAACCCACAAAATATCTTTCCAAGTTTCCCTTGTAATTAAATCAGTTTGACCCAGGCTTTTTTAAAATATTGCTTGTAGCTGAAGGACTCCTAACTAAAGGTTCATTTCAAGGATATTCAGGTTCTCAAACTTCTTACTGCCTACAAATTTCAACTTTTAACGTGGCATCAAAGGCAGTCCCCACTTAGACTTTTATCCATCTTCCCAATCTGAAATCCTCCTTCATATGCTTTACTTTCAACAAGACGGACCATCTACTAATCTGTGTTTTCCAGAACATACTGTAACTGAATACCAGCTTGAATAATATTCTCTCTCTTTGCCTAACTAAACAAACACTGCTATGCTGTACGGGAAGGATTTTAAGTAAGATTCTCTTTCACACTATGCTGTGAAACTAACACCATGTGAATGAGTTATGGTTTTTTTAACCATTAAAAAGGTAGGGAAAACATACGGATTACTATTTATTTCATCTAAGAACAGAACATAACTGCCCAATGTAAAGGCAATAGAATAAATCACAAAAGAAAAATATCAACAGATTTACAGTATAAAATTTTAAACATCTGTTTATCAAAAACAGGGAAGGGTTATATTAGACAAAAAGACAAAACAGCCAAAGACTAACATCCTTAGGGTAAAAAGAAGTCATACAAATCCAAACAATAGAAAGATAAGAGTCTGTCTCTTACAGAAGGCAAATTATGGAGATGCAGACATAAAGAACAGACTTATGGACATGGGCAGTGGGGAGGAAGGAGAGGGTAAGACAAATGGAGAGAGTCACATGGAAGTGTATACAGTAACACACATAAAATAGACAGCGGAAAGCTGCTGTATGACCCAGGAAACTCAAACCAGGGCTCTGTTACAGTCTACAAGGGTGGCAGACAGTGGGAGGTGGGGGGAGGTCCAAGAGGGAGAGGACATATGTATACCCATGGCTAATTCATGTTGGTGCATGGCAGAAAACAAACCAAACTGTAAAGCAATTATGCTTCAATTAAAAATAAATAAATTTTTTTAAATGGAAATTAAATGGCTTATAAACATAAATGCTCAACCATTCCAATTATGTTTTAAAGAGCAAATTAAAACAGTTGGACAGTTATATGCTGCTCTCTCTGAAAAGGGATTACAAATGGTTTTAGTGTCTTTACTTCAACATTTTTTTCTAAAATAAGCATGTGTTACCTGGTTAAGAAACAAAACTAGGATGCAACTTTTCTCTGATAAGACTGCAGTGGTATTTCTGTTGCTGCTGCTGTTGTTATTTGTATGTGGTTTCTTTTTGTTTTTAATGACAGAACACAGAGTGGGTATTGGTGCTAAGACTAGGTAGCCTCACTCCTTGCTGTTTAAGGATATAAGCTGGTTCGACCTTTCTGGAAAGAAGGCTGGTGATAAGTACCAACAGCCTTTTAAAAATCTTCATACCCTTTGACCTAGTAATTCTCCTTCTAGGAACGCATGCTAAGGACATATTCAGAGATACTGACAAAGATTTATATGAAAGATTTCACTGCAGTTATATTAAAAAGCAAAACTTGGAAGAAAACATGCTCTACTTGGAGGCCCAAACATACATCTCAGATACCCGAACTCAGAAACCAAACATGGCAACAAGAAAATGTTCAAAGAGAAAAGCATTTCAGCATTTGAAAATCCTTGAAGTTCAATTTTTTGGTAATGTAAAATCCACAATTGCAGAGACATTAAGATGACATTTTTCTTTAACTAGTTACTTTTTCTTTTTGGAATATCCCCTAGACATCAAGCTGGTCTCCTAAAAAAAAATTTAACAAAAAGGAATATAAAGATATGAAATCTCTTAGGAAGAAAAGGAAAAAGCAAAATGGGAAAAAGAAACAACTTTCTTCATGGAGAATTTTAGAGCTTCAAAAAAAAGAAGAAAAGTCTCCATTTTTCCCCATTTACAGTCAGTCTTCCAAATCCTTAGGTTCCATCTTCACAAATTCAACCAAATGCACATAGAAAATATCCCCAAAAGAAAAAATTCCAGAAAGTCTCAAAAACCAAAACTTGAATTTGCCACATGTCAGAAATTATTTGCATAGCCTTTACACTGTATTCACAACTATTTACACAGCATTTACATTGTATTTACAACTATTGACATAGGATTTATATCTATTAAGTATTACAAATAATCCAGAGATGATCTAATGCATATGTTACAACGTGCCAGGTACCATATGGACTTCCCTGGTGGCTCAGTGGTAAAGAATCCGCCTGCCAATGCAGAAGACCCAGGTTCAATCCCTGGGTCAGGAAGAGCCCTGGAAGAGGAAATGACAACCCACTCCAGTATTCTTGCCTAGAGAATCCCATGGACAGAGGCGCCTAGCAGGCCAAGTCCATGGGGTCACAAAAGAGTCGGACATGACTTAGCAGCTAAACAACAGGCACCGTATGAAGCATATACATGGACCCCCACTTAACATGAGACACTAGTTATTAGCCTCACTTTACAGCAGGAAAATGAAGATGAAACAAGATTACCAGCTTGGGGTCATAATTCATTGCTTGCAACGTATCTCTATGCTTCTCCATCAACAAAAGTGACAGCAAATTTTAAATATTTGTTTTCTCAAATATTAACTTCAGTTTATATTTCATTATCCTATATGTCATGAATATTCATAAATATTCAAAATCAATTACAAATTGGTTCCTATTTACTTAACACAGCTTCAAATTCTTTTAACGTTCACAGGTAGATTGAAAACAAGGGTTCAAAATTTCTTTTAAAACTATACATACAGATTGAAAACACATTTTAAAAAGTGAAGGGACTTTTTGTTTCTAACGTGAAGCAGTATTTACATCTCCCCCAAATGTTTCCACAAATGAACTCAAGGTTCCATACCCAAATTACAAACACTTAAACTTCTCATCTACAAATGCCAATTAAAAATAACAAGAAAAAGGCAACCCCCACGATAGGTGATTTTCTCTTAGCAAACCACCACATTACAACTTCCTTTTGACAAGTAAGACTTGGGTAAAAGCCAGTCAGTTCTGCCACTGACAATTTCATGTTCTCTGAAAAATGTTAATTTGTTCTGGTGTAACTGATATGTTAGGGAACAATATGACCATAACACAAGTTTCACAAGTATCTTTAGAATATGGTTTCCTGTCAACAAAAGTTGCTTGATATATGTTCACGTAATGTACTTTCTGTTGATACTTTGGCTACCTAATGTGAAGAACTGACTCATTTGAAAAGACCCTGATGCTAGGAAAGACTGAAGGCAGGAGGAGAAGGGGACAACAGAGGATGAGATGGTTGGATGGCATCACCGACTCAATGGACATGAGTTTGAGTAAACTCCAGGGAAGCCTGGCATGCTGCAGCCCATAGGGTCGCAAAGAGTCAGACATGACTGAGCAACTGAACAGAACTGTTGATAATTACAGTCAGAAAAATAAAACTGCATGGCAAGTATGACCTGCAATCAGACAATTCATAGGAGCACAACACTATTAGACTTTAGAGATTTTAAAACAACCATTTTTACACAGATGGGCAACAGGCATGTAAAAAGATGCTCAACATCACTAACATTGGAGAAATACAAATCAAAACTACAATGAGGTACTACCTCACACTGGTCAGAATGACCATCCTCAAAAAGTCTACAAGTAACAAATGCTGGAGATGGTGTGGAGAAAAGGGAGCCCTCCTATCCTGTTGGTGGGAATGTAAGTTGGTGCTGTAACTATGGAAAACGGTATGGAGGTTCCTTAGAAAACTAAAAAAAAGATTTACCTTATGATCCAGCAAACTCACTCATGGGCATATATCCAGAAAAAACAAAAACTATAATTCAAAAAGATACATGTACCCCTCTGTTCATAGCAGCACTATTCACAACAGCCAAGACATGGAGGCAACCTAAATGTCCACAGACAGACGAATGGATGAGTAAGATGTGGTGCCTCTATATAAAGAAATACTATTTGGCCATAAAAAAGAACAAAATAATGCCATTTGCAGCAACTTGGATGCAACGAGAGATTACTAAGCGAAGTTTGAAAGACAAATACCATATGATATCACTTACACATAGAATCTAAAGTACAACACAAACAAATCTATCCACAAAACAGAAACAGACTCACACAGAGAACAGACTGTGGTTGCATAGAGAGGGGTGGGGGGGAGGAAGGGATGGAAGGGAGGTTGTGGTTAGCAGATGGTTACAGTAACAAGGTCCTGCAGTAAGGACAGGGAATTGTATTAAATATCCTATGATAAACAATAATGGAAAAGAATATTTTAGAAAAAGAATGTATAACCTTGTAAAACAACGACACTTTCAGTTAAAAAATGTTTAATAAAATAAAAAATAAAAACAACTATCTTTTGCCAGAAACTGTTTTCTCCAGTATCTCCACTAACCATTCAGTTGGCAACTTTTACTTCTGCGACAGCCCAATAAAAGTCGCCAACACGAAACAAAGTGTCCTGGGCATCCTTTCCACCATGAAGGTGAACTTCTGCGGGGTTCCATGCCCAGCAAGCCCTAACCCTTAGCTAACAAATGTCCCTTCCCCACCTCTAAACACACACATTCTGGGCTCTTCTGGAACTCTGCCCCATCCCTCCGGCTGCAGCTATTCAGACTAAAACACTTGACTTGTGCTGGGCCACATCTAGGGTCCCATCTCCAGGAGTAGGGGGTACTTGCCGCAAGCCAGGCTAAACCAGAGTCCTTCCCTTATTTCTCTGTCTTTATGATACAGCTTTTTTTCTTTTTTTGGCCCCACAGCCTATGAGATGTTAGTCCCCTGATCAGGGATTGAACCTGGGCCCTTGACGGTGGAGCAGAGAGTACCAACCACTAGACCACCAGGGAATTCCCTGTCTTTATTATATACCTTTAGTGAGTCACAAATGAAATATAATAAATTGCACACAAAGCACACAGTGTGATGACGTTTGACACACATACACAACAATGAAGCCATCATCAAATAAAGATAATAAGCATATACCCGACATCCCCAAACATTTCCCCCCACCTTTCTGAATCCCACTTCTCCCTCTGTCCCCTGCTATTCTTCTTCTGGTCAGATTCGCTTGCATTTTCTAGAACTGTATATAAATGGGATCACCCAGAACGTAACATGTTTGTAAACTGGTTCTCTCACTTACTAAGCACTCAGGAATTTTCTAATAAGCACTTACTCCACACTCGCTATGTGCCAGGCACTGTACAGGGCACTGTGTAGGGAATATTAAAAGATAATAATAAAGCGCAAGCTCTGTAGTAAGCAACATCCCAGGCAGAGACCAGGAAATATCACGCTGATGGGTAGAGACGAGAGGAACTTAACATGAGGCTGGGCAAGCCTGCAGAGGGGGGCAATTCAGAAGTCCTTCTACTGCATCTATTCATCTCAAAAGAAGCTTTCATTTTTCCATGAATTTAGGTATTTTGCACTATCTCCAGGGAAAGGTAATTCATGACAAATAGAACGAATCATCTGAATAATTAATACACACGACATTTATACTACTCCCACCACAATTTACACCTTATTACTTTGTAAGTAATACCTGTAATTCTGATGGCTCCATAGATATCCATCATGCTTCCTAAAGTCCCAAATATAAAACGATATGCAACGGTACTTGAAATAAAATTATATAGAGTAACGATTTAATGACAACATAATCTTCAAAGTCATTTAATTTAAAAAAAACTGTTCAAAAGAAAAGTACATGTGTTTCAAGGGAAAATATTAGAAAAAGAATATTAATTGTATAAAAAGATCAAACACTAGGCAAGCTATCATGAAATTTTCATCAAAGCACAGAGGAAATAGAAGAAAGTAACTATCAGGGCCTTCCATACACCATGCATTGCTTCTCTCCAGTCAAACCACACGCAGCCTCTTGCGCTCAGGACCAAGGATCAACAAGGGATGTCAAGAAATTCGAGTACGTGTGAACAAGCGTCCCAAATAATCAAGGCAAAGGGGAGGGCTAGGGCACAATCACCATCTTCCCATTTAGGCAGCGATCATATGGAAGGGGAACTGGAGTTACTTACTCTCTGTGACTCAGGCCATCCAAAATAAATACTGGCAGCATTGGGGTCACATGGCAAACTCGAGCAGATGCCAGGTGGCCACCAATGAGGGCGATGGAACAGGGACTTCTTCTCAAAGCAGAGGCCTGGACTCCATGACCTCCAGAAGGCCCTCTGGCTCTCTCCTATCTTAGGAACTCTTCCTACCTGAAGATGTGAAAATGATGCGACACGTTTCTCCCTTAAGCCCTTTTGCTACTTTTTCCTATAGCCAAGGATCATTAGTATCACACACCTAAACAAAAGATTTCTTAAGACTGTATCATGCTACTTTTCTAAGATACAAGAAAGGTATAAAAATAAAACAAACCACACCCACGTCCCCCGACCGCCCTGTGCTGCGTGCTCAGTCCCTCAGGCGTGTCCAGCTCTTTGCAACCCCGTGGACCGTGGCACGCCAGGCTCCGCTGTCCACGGGGTTCTGTAGGTGAGAATACTGGAGTGGGCGGCCATTCCCCTCTCTAGGGGGTCTTCCTGACCCTGGGATCAAACGCGCGTCAAGACATGATTTACCTTTTTTTGCTCATTCTCTCATTAGAGTACAGTTTCCCAGAGGCTTAATAGACCTGTGACAGTGCAGCAGACTGAATGCAGAACACACAGATATTCCAGCTGTCTTCTGTTAGGCCCCCATGTAGCTTAGGAAATAAACCCTCTAAGCCCTCACTGCATTCTCCTCCTGCCAAGGCAGTAACCACTACCCTGAATTAGGTGCTTATCGTCCTTCCGTTTAGACTTTGACCACGTACATGTATACCCCTACAAGTATCTCTTATGTATTTCCAAACATTTTATAATTAGTACTCATCTGCAACTTGCTGTTTTTTTCACTCAGTCTTATTTTGGGGAGACTCATCCATATTGATAAATATGAGTTCAGGAGTCAACATACATTTTCCCTGAAGGCTCAGTTAGTAAACACTGAGGGCTGTGGAGCCATAAAGTCTCTGTTGTACCTGCACAACTCTGATATCGCAGCACAAAAAGAGCCAAAAGATACATACAGAGAAACAAATGGGTGTGGCTGTGTTCTGATAAAACATAATACACAAAAACAGGAGGCGAGATTTGGTCCGTTAAATGTAATTCGCAGTTCTTCCCATAGTTAACATTGTTCCCTTTCAGTACCATTTCAGTAGTTGTCTGATAGTCACACTTGCTGGTTTTCTTTGGTTCACATTTGCCCAAGATGTCTTATCCCATCTCATTAAACGTGAACCTCTTCTACATCTTTTTTCAGGATGGATCTCTTGCAAACAGCATCTAGCTAGATTGTGTTTCTCACATCTGATCTGTTCATCTGAGTTTATCATGATCACTGATATATTTGGAATTACGTCCACTAACATCTTTCATGACACTTGCTGCTTTTTCTCAGTTTCTGTCACCTCTTCTCCTGCTCTCTTTTGGACTAATTTCTGTATTGTCAATATGTGTTTAAATTTACTCACAGGTCAGTCAATTCATTTGTTCTTCCTTGGGACCTGGTGTGAAGGTCTATTCATCCAGAAGAGTTTATATTTGCTTCCAACAGGAATCCCAGGAGGCTATCACCCTGGGACCACTTTTAGTTAATTTCTTATCTTGAGGTCACACAAGCAGACCACCCAAGCAGAATAAATTCAAACTCAAACCCATGTGAGGACTAGCCTATGAGTACAAGGTCATGGGGAGACTTTCAGGGCACCCTCACCCACACAGGATCAAGTGTAGAGCAGAAAGCAAGACTGACACATTTCCCTATTGTCTCCGCATGGAAGGCGCTCCCTGCGGGTCCCAGATTTACTGAACAGTTTCAGACTGTGTATGTCCTCCCAGCAGGACAGAATTCACAGGCATCTCAGTGTACACCTGTGTGTATACGCACTCCCTCTTAGCAGGCACAGCCAATAAACCCCAACAAGTGCTCCCAAGACCGTAACGCCTTCAGGACTGCTCATCAATCTTCATCTTTAGTCCCTGTGATTTCTCTTCAGTTTCTCAGAGCTCAGCTGTACATGCAGATAATGTTCTTTGTATTTTTCACTTGCGTGTCAGTGCCCCGTACCATGGGCTTCCCTGGCGGCTCAGTGGTAAAGAACCCACCTGCCAAAGCAGGAGATACAGGTTCGATCCCTGGGTTGGGAAGATCCCCTGGAGAAGGAAATGGCAACCCACTCCAGTATTCCTGCCTGGGAAATCTCATCGACAGAGGAGCCTGGCAGACTATAGTCCACGGGGTTGCGGAAGAGTCGGACACAACTGAGCAACAGCAACATCCTGTACCAAAAGGGTTCTGAGACTCAACAACACCTAGTCTACCAAACTGCTGAAAGCCAAAATCCAAAAGAACTTCAAAACGCAGAGCATGTCTGTGTTTGCGCTTGTCTTCAAGAGCTCAACTAAGAATTGGTTTCCAAACCCAGTTTGTAAAATTACAGATTCCCTGGCTCCACACCTTCTGAATCAGAATACCTGGGGCTAGAGCATCAAATGTCCATTTTTAACCGAGCTCCCAGATGATTATGGTATGCCCATCAAGTCTGAGAACTACTGAAACAATAAATATGCTTAATTCTACTTACCTTCGAAGACTGACAATGAAGTTATCTTTTTATCTCCATTTTGTACTTTATCTCCTTTCACCTCTAAAGTATTCTTTAGAACCTCTATTTTGGACCATTTCCTCCAAAAAGGGGGTTCTACGGTCAAATTCACTTGGGAAGTACTAAACCTTCATCCTCCTTCTTGGAGAGTCATGTATTTTAAAGGCTCTGATTCACTAGCTCTGATAAGCCTATGTGTAAAGGAGCTCCTTTAACATACATTTTGCACATTTCTTTAATCACATCTCTCAGGAGACGGTGGAACCCAGTCTGAGAATCACTGGCCTAATGTTTCAATTATCTTACAGGTATCTCTTTAACCCACTGCAGTTCCTCCAGGGAAGGATTTGCATTTTGTGCTTATTCTATACACACTAAGCTTACATCATTGAGCTACACACAGTCCTCACTAAACATCAACCAAGAACTCTGAATAAATCCTTTGACACCCTTTAAGAGCTTAGAAATAGAGGGAAACAACAGAATGGAAAAAGCTACAGATCTCTTCAAGAAAATTAGAGATATCAAGGGAACATTTCATGCAAAGATGGGCTTGATAAAGGGCAGAAATGGTATGGACCTAACAGAAGCAGAAGATATTAAGAAGAGGTGGCAAGAATACACAGAAGAACTGTACAAAAAAGATCTTCATGACCCAGATAATCATGATGGTGTGATCACTCACCTGGAACCAGACATCCTGGAATGTGAAGTCAAGTGGGCCTTAGGAAGCATCACTATGAACAAAGCTAGTGGAGGTGATAGAATTCCAGTTGAGCTACTTCAAATCCTGAAAGATGATGCGGTGAAAGTGCTACACTCAATTTGCCAGCAAATTTGGAAAACTCAGCAGTGGTCTCAGGACTGGAAAAGGTCAGTTTTCATTTCAATCCCAAAGAAAGGCAATGCCAAAGAATGCTCAAACTACTGCACAATTGCACTCATCTCACATGCTAGCAAAGTAATGCTCAAAATTCTCCAAGCCAAGCCTCAGCAATACATGAACCGTGAACTTCCTGATGTTCAAGCTGNTTGAGAGTCCCTTGGACTGCAAGGAGATCCAACCAGTCCATTCTAAAGGAAATCAGTCCTGGGTGTTCATTGGAAGGACTGATGCTAAAGCTGAAACTCCAATACTTTGGCCACCTCATGCGAAGAGGTGACTCATTAGAAAAGACCCTGATGCTGGGAGGGATTGGGGGCAGGAGGAGAAGGGGACGACAGAGGATGAGATGGCTGGATGGCATCATCAACTCGATGGACGTGAGATTGGGTAAATTCCGGGACTTGGTGATGGACAGGGAGGCCTGGTGTGCTGCAATTCATGGGGTTGTAAAGAGTCGGACATGACTGAGCGACTGAACTGAACTGAAGAGCTTCTTCTAATACTTTGTACTAATTCCCACACTTCTTTCCACAACTTAATATCCTTCGTAGCCCTGGCCAAGTAGCCAAACATTCTTAAAAAACCAAGCTCTGAGATGACCTCTGCAGGGGGAAAATCCACCAGGCTACCCAAGTGTACAGCTGGAGTAACTTCTCTTGAAGGCACAGGAACGTTCCATCCTGTACCTAACGGGACAGGAATTATCTGATCAGCACATAGGGAAGTCTAGGATTGAGTTCAAAGAAGTCACACACAACGTGCAAATAATAGAAAATAACAGACCACACACAAGTATATTCATATCTTTAAGTTACAGTCACACAGTGATTTCTCAGATTTTCACCATTTTAGGACAAGGTTTCTCAATCTTGGCACTATTGAAACCTGAAGCTTGATGATTCCTGGGGGGGTGTACTATACTTTGTAGGATGTTTAGCAGCATCTCTGGCCTCCACCCCTCCCTACCCCTCCCCCCACCCCACCCTGGCTGGGGGCCAACATCACCCTCTTTCTCCCAGTTGCGATGATTAGAAATGTCTCCTGATACTACCAAACATCCACTGGGAGTCAAAATCCCCTCTCCCTTGCTGCAGATGCGAGCCATAATTCTATAGGAAATTTTTGCTAGAGGTAACCAAAAAGGAAATAAACTAGCATTTCTTTTCCTAACAAAGAACCTTTTCTTCGGGCTGAGTTTGACTTCAGATACATAACTATTACATGTCCAGAAATCTCAAGTTTAAAAAAAAAGGGAACAGATTCCAAGTGAGGGACATTCTACAAGGTATGTGACCACTATTCCTCAAAACCATCAAGGTCATGTTAAACAGAGAAACTGAGCCACTGTCACAGCCAAGAGGGGCCCAAGGAGACATGATGAGAAAATGCAATGTGCTATTCTGGATGGGATCCTGGAGGAGAAAAGGAAACTAGGTTAAACATTAAGGAATTCTCAAGTAAACAGGGACTTTGCTTAACACCAATACATACTCACATGGAGCAATATTGGTTAACTGTGACAAATGTACCCACTTTATACCCAACTCAGGGTGAGTTTTTTCCCCATGCCACCAATGCGTGGACACAACAGGGTGCCCTACAAGACAACTCACTTCTGACACCTCCTGCAGAGAGCGTCAGACCCTACAGGTCAAAGGCTCAGTCGTACAAGACTACCCCAGCCCAACTTCAATCACCAGAGCTAGTGGTCACCTGCGCCTCTGACAGGCCAGCGAGAGACTGGAGGGGCCACTGACTAGCTCCTCAGGTTCAAGTAATTGACTAGAGTGGCTCACAGACCTCGGGGAAACCTTTTACTTTCTAGGTCACTGGTTTACTGTAAAGGGATACAACCCAGGCGGAGCCCGATGGAAGAGATGCACAGGGCAAAGTTGGTAGAGAGCACGAGAAATTTCCATGTCCTCAGTGGGTGTCCCGCTCTCCCCACATGAATCTCCAGGGCAGTCCTGTAGGACTGAGCCCTTAACTTGGAGGGTCTGATGCTCTCCCCAGCAGTGTCAGGAGTGATCTGACACTGTGTGGAAGGACACTCAGATGTGTCCAAGAATTGGTGGCTGGGGGGAAAACGCACATCTGAATTGGGTGCAGAACCTTTTAGATACATTTGCCACCCAGAAGCCCACAGAACCTGTCCTTCTGGGTTTTTATGGAGACATTTTTGGAGTCATCTTCATTACGCAGGCATTTATGGAGTCTTCGTTACACAGGCAATGATTGAATCATTGGCCACTGGTGATCCATTCAATCTCCAGCCCCTCTCCCTCCCCGAGGAGTGGGGGGACCAGAAGACACAAGTGTTAAGTCTTCAATCACAGGGCTGGGTCCCCCTGGCAACCAGGCCCCCCTCCTTGGTTGCCTAGAAGTACTCCAAAAGTCACCTAATTAATATAACAAAGGATACCTTTATCCATCTGGGTACTTAAGAAATTCCAAGGGTTTAGAAGCTCCGTGCCATATTTCTGATTTTTAAAAAAAGCACAATATCACCATCCCATAGTCATGGGGTTTACAGAAACATGCAGTTTTCCTGTAAATCTAAAACTGATCTAAACAATAGTCTTTTTTAATTTGGGGGGGGAACGGAGGGTGGGAGAGAAAGAGTAAAACTAAGAGTAAAAAATCATCTCCTCCCCGAGCAGGCTTCATTCTGGGAGTCTCTTCAAAGAGAAGACACCTGAAAGGATTTTCCAATTAAGGCAAGAGGTCAAACACCAGAAAGCAATAACCAGGAAGGGAGAAAATAAAATTTTGTCCTCTAGTAAACTAGGGGGAGGGGGGTGGTGCACGCAGGGGCTAGGTTTTTGTATGAACATCAGTATCTCCTCTGAGTCTTTACTTCTATAAACAGTGTCAAGCATTTCCTGCATATTCCCTGGGGCTGGTTATTTATTAATATCTTCCCCAAGCTGGACCGACACTTATCTGTTTACCAACCTCCCCATCCGTGCACATCAGGTCCTTCTCCCTTGGCCCCAGCAGGTGCTCAGCCCCTAAGGGCCCCTCCCACTCAGTCATGTCCACCTATGAAATCAACAGCTTTTAAGCCCACTGAAAGTGAAAAGTTAAAGTGAAGTCGCTCAGATGTGTCCGACTCTTTGCGACCCCATGGATTGTAGCCCATGGAATTTTCCAGGAAAGAGTACTGGAGTGGGTTGCCATTTCCTTCTCCAGGGGATCTTCCTGACCCAGGGATCAAACCCGGGTCTTCCGCATTGCAGGCAGAGGCTTTACCTCTGAGCCACCAGGGAAGCCCTAAGCCTACTGCTACCTGCTTAATAAATGTCTGCTAAGTCACTTCAGTCGTGTCCAACTCTGCAAACCCATAGACGGCAGCCCACCAGGCTCCCCCCATCCTTGAGATTCTCCAGGCAAGAACACTAGAGTGGGTTGCCATTTCCTTCTCCAATGCATAAAAAGTGAAAGTGAAGTCGCTCAATTGTGTCTGACCCTCAGTGACCCCATGGACTGCAGCCTTCCAGGCTCCTCTGTCCATGGGATTTTCCAAGCAAGAGTACTGGAGTGGATGCCATTGCCTTCTCCGTAATAAATGTCTGGTGAATACAAATGCTTGGTGAATGAATGCAGGTTGGACACATGTACAGCTAAAGTAGTGGTGTGGACTCAGACCGGGTGAAGGAAGAAAGTCCCTGTGTCCTCTGTGGTGAGACAGGGACCACGTGGGCACGTGCTGGGAGGTGAAGACAGGACCCCGAATACTGATTCACAGACCTGTAACACCGAAAAAGCTCACATATTGTTTACTCCAGTGGCCTCATTCTACAGAAAGATGACTAAAGAGATTAGGTGGCTTGTTCAAGGCCACATGTGGTGCTCTGCCAAGCAAAAGGAGACACAGACCCTAGTGCTAACTAGCCCATCTCCACAGTTTACTAAGCGTGACTAAGACTGAGTTATTTACTAACTAGCCACAAGAGCTACTACGCCCTGAGTGTCTGCCAAGCCTACTCTAAAAATCCTCGCTTTATCCCCACTCCAGTATTCCTGGGCTTCTCAGCTGGTAAAGAATCTGCCTGCTTTGCAAGAGACCTGGGTTCAGTCCCTGGGTTGAGAAGATCCCCTGGAGAAGGCAACGGCTACCCCCTCTAGTATTCTGTCTTGGAGAATTCCATGGACTGTATAGTCCATGGGGTTGCAAAGAGTCAGAAACAACAGAGCAACTTTCACTGGCAAATGAGAGCTGGAGGGTTGAGTGATAAAGATCAGATTCAGGCCAGAGTTGGGCTTTGGTGTGGGATAATCCCAGGGGGGTTGGAGTAGGTCAGCTTGAGGAGATTTTGAGATTTGTTAGCTCTGGTGTTAAGTTCCTTTTCTCCGACCTCAGTTTTCCCAAGCAGATTCTTTACCAGATGAGCCACCAGGGAAGCCCAAGATACTGGAGGGGTAGTCTATCCCTTCCCTAGCAGATCTTCCCGACCCAGGAATCAAACGGGGGTCTCCTGCATTGCAGGTGGATTCTTTATCAGCTGAGCTGCCAGGGAATTTCATTCACCAGGCCCTGTTCTAAATACCTTTCATGATGGACCCACTCATTCATTCCTCACCACAACCCTCTGATGTGGGTACAACCAGCATCCATCCCCATTTTATAGATAAGGAAACTGGAGCTTTGTGATGTCCCCAGAGTCACAATCTACAGCAGCAAACCTTGTCTGTAAAATCAGAATGGCAAAAATTTTGCCTGTAGTGTCATATAACAGAGAAGGCAATGGCACCCCACTCCAGTACTCTTGCTTGGAAAATCCCATGGTCAGAGGAGCCTGGTGGGCTGCAGTCCATGGGGGTCGCAAAGAGTCGGACACGACTGAAGCGACTTAGCGGCGGCGGCAGCAGCAGCAGTGTCATATAAAACACACTACTGCCATTCAACCAAACAATGGCATTTAGAGAAATGAAAACATGTGTTCATGCAAAAACCTGCACACAAAGGTTTACAGGAGCTTTATTTATCTGTCATGGTCAAAAACTAGGAGCAACCTTGTAGTGAACTGTTCTGTATCTTGAGCCATGCTGAATACACGAACCTGCATATGATAAAACTGTGTAGAACTAAATACACACTCATAAGTATAAGTAAAACTAGGAGATTCTGAATAAGATCTGTGGGTTGTATCAATGCCGATATACTGGTTGTGATACTGTGCTGTTGTTTTGCAAAATGTTGCCAGTGGGAGAAACAGGTTAATGGTTATGCTAGATCTCCCTGTATTAATTCTTACAACTGCACAGGATACAATTATCACAATTGAAAACTTCAATTAAAAAGTCTTGCCTACCCATCAGGCTTAATGATCTTTTATATTCCTTTCACTGAAGATCTGCAATTCTCAATGTCTCAAAGCCAGTCTTCTTGCCACCCACACCACTTCAAAAATTGATGCAAAATTAAACTCTGAGCAAAGGAAAACTAAGACAACAAACCCTATTTCACAGAATTTTGCACTTCTGGTCACTTTGAGTTCCCTCAGAAAATTATTCCAATTGGTGAAAATAAGCCTCTTGTGTTCTTTCATGACTTCTGGACAAAAGATGGAAAATGCGATTCTAAAAAATGTTCTCTCCGCTAAATATTTTCTCCCTCTCTCTGCCATCTCCACCAGCATACATTCCCCCCGCCCCGCACCCAACACGCGCGCACACACAAAATATGAGTACAAAAGTTTCTATTCTGAGTCCTCCCTGAAAAAGCAGCATGCATGAATTATCACTGGCCCTTTATACCAGTTCCCAAATGGTGAGCTGGTACTGCAAGGCAGGGGGGAAACAGGACAATGGGTGAGCCAGACTCAAGGTGAAGACCGCACCTTGGCCAGGTTTCTCAAACTTGAGTCTGGCCTCTCTCATCTATAGGATGAGGATGTGGCACCTCCTTCCTAGGTATGGGGAAGAATTCTGGGACACAATTTATGTGTATGATATTAGTATTTACTGGGTCCTCTTTCTATCCTCCCTGTTTCCCTTACCAACAATCAAATCAAGCTCATTTTCTGGCCACAAAGAGGCCATGCCCTGGAATCCCCTCCTCGCTGAGGTTAGTAGATAACTCGGGACACTCCCAACCTGGACCCCTCTTATTATAAGTACAGCAAATCTTATCCTATCCTCTAAAACAAAGAAGGAAGATAAACCAGCCTCCGGACCCTCGGCACCTGCCCAGCAGCCGGAATCCAGGGTAACCCGCCGCCTGCCGGACTCCGGAGGTTACTATTATTGCTGTTTATTAATAACAATACCTAACAACGCGTGGCGGTGACCGTCTCCCAAAAGATGTCCGTGGAACCCCCCAGGAGGGTCCAAAGCACATTCAATGTGGAATTCTGGCTAAAAAAGTCTCAGGAATGTATAAAGAGGCTTTCCCGGCAGGAGAAAGGCAAGAGTTGTAAAGTTTCTCTGCAGGCGCATTTTTCCGCGTTTCCAGGAATCGCACTGCAGAGGCGTTGTCGCCCGCGGTTGGGGCTGGGGACGACCGAGGGTGAGGAAGGGGAGGGGGGGTGGTCTGGCGGTCCGCAGCGGACCTCGCGGGTCCGAGGGTGCCGGCTTCCCGGATGGCCGCGTGGGACTGGACCTGGCGCCCCAGCCCGAAGGAAAGGGGCCCTACACGTCCAGAGGGCTCGGGAGCGCAGCCCCACTCACCTTCCGTACTCCTCTTCGCCTCCCGGTAGCGCTCCCATAGATAGCGCTTCATGTCCGGGGCGGTCCCAGGTGCTGTGCACAAGGGCCGTGCGGGGCCAGCACGCGACCGCCCCCGGGCCGCAGTCCGGCAGCCATCCCGCAGGGCCGTCACTGCCCTTGCACCGGCTCCACGAGCCGCCGCTGTTACCGCCGCCGTGGCCATGCCTGCCGCCGCCCGGCCGCGAGTGGCGCCCCAAGGCCGGTCCTCTGCCTGTGCTCTGCCCAGCTGGCGGGCGGCCCCTGCGTCTGAGCACGTGGCGGCGCGGCCCGCCCCTTCGGCGGCCGCGGGGGCGGGGCCTCAGGTGGGGCGGAGTCCTGAAGGGGCGGGCCGGAGCCCTGAAGGGCGGGGCCTGGGTGGGACGGAGTCCTGGAGGGGCGGGCTGGGGCGGGGCCTGGGTGGGGCGTCCTGGGGCAGGACCTATTTCGCCCGGCAGGGCAGCAGCTTCCAGATAGCCGAGACCACGAGCGAAACATGCTACAGTCACTTCTTGATCGTGTGACGCGCAGAGGTGACTTTGCGGTAGCGTGAACGTCCCATCAGCCGAGGTCACATGAAATGGAGTGATTCTTTGCTGGCCCTGGACCACGAGTCGGGATCCTGGAGCTTCACGCCGACCCCGTAGCACCTTCCTGTGACTGTCCCCCGACCCTGGCTGTACAGACGGCGCGCCTCTGGCCCTGACTCAAGGAAGCGACCTCTCTGCATTAATGACCTCCACGGCCTGGACCTCCCCTGGATCGCGGGGACGGGTCTGGGAGATCCCGCGTCCCTGGCTTGGATCCTTCCGGTCCCACCGAGGAGCCAGTACCTGGGCCCTAGTCCCACACGTAGGCCGATGTGCCTGACGGGCACCCCACCCCCCACTGCATAGCCTGGCAGGGCAGTGCCCCCACGCACAAGATTTCTGGCTCGCGAGGGAAGCCCTCGAGACACCAGTCCCCCTGCTCCAGCCCACGCTCACACGGCACGGTGGACGGGTCTTCTCTCAGACCTACAAGGCCGCACCTGTTCTGTGAGTTATGGTTCCACCAAAGCCAAACAAACAGTAAACCTCACGACACGACGTTTCAGTGTCGACGGAATCAGACTTGGCCCCTGCGGGAAAGTCTGATGCGGCGCACCCAGAACCCAACTGAGAATCCCTGGACTGCGAGGGCTCGCCGAGCTACCCGGGGTTTCAGGGCAGTGCAAAGCAGACTACACCACCACCTGTGACACAGGTGGGGCACGACTTAAGACAAATAACCCAAAGCATTCCTGTATGCTTAAACTGTGGGCTGAGGGGATCAGATGTTTTCATGGGAAAAGGTGGGCTATGGGTTACATCGTAACAGACAGTAATTACTATTCACTGAAGGCTTGAAATGTGCATTTTCTCATGCAGTCCTCTCAGAAATCCTAAAAAGTTGGCACTATAATTTCTCCCATCTTCTAAGTGATGAAACTGAGGTTAAGTGCAATAGTGCTGTTAAAGTCGCACAACTAAGCCCATTCTTTCACTTGGATTCCTAATGTAATAGGTAGGATTTCGCTGGGTGATAAGAAGGAAGTCAATAATTAATCCTCAGCAGTTAACAGGTAATACCTTACAAATCACTGATAAAATGAGAGGCAATTAAAATGTATAAGACAGATATGGTATCAAATCTGTGGACTCTAGTACTTTAAACTAACTTTATGGTTTTAGTTTATTCCAATTTATGTCTTTCCTTATGTTAAAGATATGCGGTGACAGCAATTGTAAATTTTGTGTACATGAAACATTAATTCATAAATTCATAGACAAATGATAGTAAAAGTAACACAATTAGAACTTTAGTAACATTATCTCCATATATTTTTAGATATGGAACCCTGTGATATCAACAGTTTTCTACTTACCACAGAAATATGAATGACTTAAAAAGTGTTCTTTTTAGCTACA
This sequence comes from Redunca redunca, assembly GCA_006410935.1. NCBI lineage: Eukaryota > Metazoa > Chordata > Mammalia > Artiodactyla > Bovidae > Redunca > Redunca redunca. The sequence continues at coordinate 1,786,419 of SJYQ01104756.1, forward strand.
GTCAGTTACAATATTTCACGGGGCTTAAAAATAAAAGTAAAATCCCCAGACTTTATCACCATAAAATATCTCATCAAAAAATTCTAAATAATGACAAGTAGAAAAAAGTTACACAGAAGAGCCCATGAAAATCTTTATTCTTTATTAGTATCATTTGAGGTCTTCCATCAACTTTGTTTCAAACTGAGATCTTCTCTGCAAAAAACACTTGTGAGAAACTGGACTGTGATCTGGGCTATGAAAAAGCCACTTCTCTGAGACGAGCTCAGATACAGATTGCCAGGGATTATTTGAGCTAAGAGACTCTACCAGGGGATGCTGGTAATTTGCATTAATTAGGCCTTTATCACTCTCACTTTTAGCTGATAAAATCCGTTGCCGTGAAAGCTTTACTACACCATCCATCTTACCCAAAGGTAAAGTTTTAGAGGAATAATCTTTCTTTTTCTTCACTGCTTCTTTTTCCAGCCCATTCCATATTTCAACATTACTCTGTGTCTTCCACCGGGTCTTTTCCACAGCCGAAATGGAAACAATGTGTCTCAAGAGCTTTTTCCCTTGTCCTGAAGCTTGTTTTGATTTATCTGAAATTGTCTGAGCCACCAAGTCCAAGCTTTTAGGCCCCTGTAGCTTATCTGCTTTGGTGCACATTGCTGAACTCACCGTGTCTGAACTCTGGGCACTGTGATAGTTTAATTTAAGCAAATGCTCCAAAAATGAGGCGCCATGCCTAGGACCTTCAGAAGACTGCTGGGTCATACCTTGAGGCCAACATCTCCTACCCCGAGTCCGCTCAATTTCCCTCAGAAGGCTGCAAAGGAATGAAAGTTGTCAAGAGGTCATTTACAGGGCAAGAATAACCTGAAGTATACTTCTTGTTGAGACACAGAACAGAAACTCACTGTAGGATTCCAGGGATCGATGAATGAGAATATCCGAGGTAGGTGGCCCTTAAATCAAGTGATTTGTACAAATAGCCCACGGCCTCCATCATGACTTGATGACAGGAGTCACTTATCAGTAACTGACCTGCTGGATATTTGAAAATGAGAATGTTAGAATTTTTTTAAATGACTCCTGGCTTCAGACATTTAAAAGAGAATAAAAAGTATTCTAAAAAGTGGCATTGGTACATTACCTATTGTAGTATTTTTGCCAAAAACATTTAACCTGAGTCTAATATCAGGAAACAATCAGATACAAATTCAAGACATTGGGACAGGGAGGGGAGGGTAGAAACTGACCTAGGTTCTTCAAAGATATCAATGTCAATGAAAGGCAAAACAAGTCCTACTAAAATGTTTTTAACTAAAGAAGGCAACTAAATGCAATGGAAGATCCTCAACAGAATTCTGGATCAAAAAGTAAACAGCTATAAAGAACATTTAATGGGACACTCTGGAACATTTGCATATGAACTGTACATAAGATCATAGTCTTGTGTAATGGTTAAATTTCCTGTGTTTGAGAATCCCCAGTGGCTCAGTGGGTAAAGAATCTGCCTGCAATACAGGAGACGTAGGAGATACAGGTTCAATCCCTGGGTCAGGAAGATTCCCTGGAGAAGGAAATGGCACCCCACACTACTATCTTTGCCTTAAAGTCCTATGGACAAAGGAGTCTGGCAGGCTATGGTCCAAAGGGTCTTGGAAGAGCAGGACAGGACTGAGCCACCAAGCAAGCAAGAACTTCCCTGGTGGCTCAGACGGGAAAGGATCCACCAGCATGCGGGAGACCTGGGTTTGATCCCTGGGCTGGGAAGATCCCCTGGAAAAGGGAACGGCAACCCACTGCAGTATTCTGGCCTGGAGAATTCCACGGACAGAGGAGCCTGGTGGGCTACAGTCCGTGGGATCACAAAGAGTCAGACACAACTGAGTGACTTTCACTTATGGAGGGGAATATCCTATTCTCAGAAGACACATGCTGAAGTATTTAGAAATAAAAATGTCACATCTGCAACTAACTTTCAAATAATCCAGAAAATACATATATATTTGTGTGTGTGTGAAAGGAAGAACACAAATGTGACCAGAATGTTAACAATTAGGGATCACAGATGAGTATGTAGGTGTTCATTATACAGTGCCCTCTGGCATTGTCAACAATATAATTCTCTAAAATATGTGAAAAGTAAAAAAAAAAAATAGTCAATTTGCAAGTAGCACTCATTTATTCATTTTACCCAATTACAAGACTGCTTTTAAAGGGCTAAATTGATATTGTTGATTACAAACATAATGTAAGGCCAGTGCCTGTAGGGCATCAATCTGGATACTTAGTAAGAGGCTAAAAGTGAAAGTGTTAGTCACTTAGTCATGGCTGACTCTTTGAGACCCCATGGACTGTAGCCTGTCAGGCTCTTCTATCCAGATAATTCTCCAAGCAAGAATACTGGAATGGATAGCCATTCCCTTCTCCAGGGGATCTCCCTGACCCAAAGATCAAACCCGGGTCTCCTGCATTGAGGCAGATTCTTTACTGTCTGAGTCACCAAGGAAACCTGATACAAGACTGTTGAGTATTTAAGGGTAAAAAATACTGAAAGATGGCCTAGCCAGCATCCCTGTATTAATATTAATAACAATAAACACTGCAATTTGTGTAATTACCATCTATCCGGTATGTATAATCCTATAAGGTACAAACTATCATCACTTGTCTTTTTTTGTCATTATTAATATTTACTCTCTTTAACAGGACACACATCCACAGGATTCAAAGATGAAAACGTATAAAGATGTGAAATAAAAAGCATCTCTCCCATCTCGGTCCCCTTCTGTGCAGTCTTCTCCAAAAACAGGTGTTCTTTCAAAGAATATTTTGTGCATGTCACTGGCTTTTAAAGATGAGAAAACTGAAAGAGGTCTGGTCATTCGCTCCAGCTTGTGGTCAAACAATCTTGGGGCAGCCTCATCTACCAGTCCATGCCTCTGACTCTGTGTGAGGCCCTCTCTTCCCCGCTCCTGGACTGACCTTCTGCATATCTGCACTGTGACACTGTCTGCAGAGAGGTTCTTTTTGTAGCCCTGCTGCAGGGGTCATTGCACAGATCTCACAGTGCTTCCACTTAGCAATCAATGGCTATTTTTCTTCTTTGGGAATTATTTTCATGACCCTCTATGAGGTTCTCAGTTGCCCCAACAAAGCTCAGCAGAAAGCACTTGCAAATTACCCTGCTCGGGATGACCACATTGTATTGGCCATTCGTGAGTGAGTGCTAAATCGCTTCAATCCTGTCTGACTCTTTGTGACCCTATGGACCGTAGCCTGCCAGGTTCCTCTGTTCATGGGATTCTCCAGGCAAGAATACTGGAGTGGGGTGCCATGCCCTTCTCCAGGCAGTCTTCCCAACCCGGGGATCAAACCTGCATCTCTTCCGTCTCCTGCATTGGCAGGCAGGTTCTTTACCACTAGCGCCACCTGGGTAGAAAAGCACAGAGCCAGAATGTCTCAGGTGCTGGCAGCTGAGCAAGAACTCATTCCTAGAGTTCCTGTGGATGCTGATAACCAGGCGCGCAGACTGTTCCTTCTGCCCGAAGGCCCTTTAAGAGGTTCTGACTTGCTGGGAGGTTGAAACCATCCCCCAGACCAGCTGTTGATGCCCCTGACACACTCTTTCATGCCTGTGCTCTCCATACTCCCTTTTGGCCACACACCTTGGCTCCTCAGGCCCCTTTACCCTCATGACCCATCTGGACCTGTATCGACAGCTTTGACCTCAGAACTTTCTTAAATGCAACCTCTTTCTGGCAGCAAGCAGAGTAGTTGCCAGGAAAGGACATCCTTAGCTCAGGCCCAGCCACAGTTCACCCCATCTTCCCTCAGGGGTGGTACCAACTGGACAGCAACTATCCACCTCGGTCAGTCCTTTCAAGCCAAGTAAGAAAAAAGACCAAGATGAGTTCATTTCCATACAAAAGAGGTCACTGAACCTCCTGCCCACTTCAAATTTCCGTTCTGGGGACCTCCCTGGTGGTCCAGTGGCTAAGACTCCAGGCTCTCAATGTAGGGGGACTAGGTTCGATCCCTGGTCAGGGAACTAGATTCCACATGCCACACTAAGAGTTTGCAAGCCATTGCAAAGATGGAAGACCCCGAGTGCTGCAACTAAGACTCGGCACAGCCGAATTAACTAATTCATTAATTTTTAAAAATTTTCATTCTGGATGGGAAGGGAACCTAACTTTCATTGCAGACTCTGTTGGTCACTTTATATACAGCATCTTGTTAAGTCTTCAGAATAACCCTGTGGGCAGAGATGATCATCCTCTTTCTGCCAATAGAAAATTGAGACTCAGAGCTCATGCCCACAAGCCCAGAAAATAGCAGAACTGGGATTTAAACCCAGGTCCCGAGATCCAATGACCATAACTTCTAGAAATGGGAAAAGAGAACATTCTTCTCCCTCTCACATTGGTTCCTTAGGAGATTTTCTGTAAAACCACAGCCAGGAAAGAAGCATCCATTACCTTTTCCACTGCACACCTCCCAGCCACATCTGCCCTGTTTCCAGGGGAGAATGAATTGGGGATGGGAGTGAGGGGCAGGTCCTAGGACCTAGCTTCCTTGAGAATCTGTTCTTGTATTTTAAACGATAAATTTTCCTAGTTCCCCCGCCCTTTTTTTAGTGCTTAATAGTAAAAAATAAAGTAGCATCTTTATTATTTTGGTATTTCCTCTGGAAATACATCTTTAGTATTTCCTCTGGAAAAAGAAAGTAAGATACTTTCTCCAAAGGCAGTCCTCTGTCCTTTTAAGTAATCTTCTAAGGTACAACTTCTTCTAACCTTTAGTCTACTGAAATTTAAGCCTGTTCCTCTTGCTTCATATAATATTTGCTGTCACCTAATAGGCAGATTTTTATACTGCCAGACCTATGTTCATTTCCTCCCCAGGGCTGTCACCCTGGTAACAAGCAAAATTGCAGGTGTTAGTGGAGAGCCTCAGGAAGTTTCCCTGAATGAGTACAGACTATGGACCCTGCCCACAAACGAGCTTCCCCACTGTGCTTGGAGCGAATAGTTACAAAGTGGAAATAATCACAGCCTATATTCTCCATCCAGAAGACAGGCTGCCGACATGTAATGAGAAAGGAGAATTATGCAGGATTTCAAGGTTCTCTGTTTAAACTTTCCTTTTGTTTCATAAGTATGACTAGGCACAGCTGGGCCCATGTAAGTATGACTAAAGTTTGTCAGAAGTCTTTCCATTTGAGAAATGAAGCTTGTTGACTCCTCCTTTCAATAAATGTATGTCTATAAACAGACTAGGGAGGGAGAAAATTGTCGATCATTGTCCCAAATGAAGCAATAAAAGCTTGCAATGGGATGTTTCCTTGCACTGTATTTCCACCCTATAGAAAACAATAAAAGGTTATGGGGATGTCGGGATTGGGGAGGGGACTGGATCTTTCCCTTTACCCCCTCCATTAAGGGCACTGGCTAGTCTGCTCAGAGGGACCTGGAAGCAGGTGGTGGGCAGCGCCCTCTGTCTTCTGCCCCAAATACAGCGGGAACTCACTCTACCAATTCAAGGGGCTGGGCCTCTGCAGACCCCGTCTCTGGGGAGAAGAAACAGATGCATTGTTCTCTCTTACACAGCTTTTGTTCCTACCACTCTGCCAAAATTGATGGTTCCCTATGACCATTCTGCTGCTAAGTGCAATGGTGTGTCTTAGATCTGGTGGTCAGTTCTCAGCCCCCTCCTTTCTTGGCATCCGTGATTTTACTGATTCTCTGCTACCTCTAGAGCCATTCCTCATCTCTCGCTACAACACTTTCCTCAGCCCCTTTCTTTTCCACTTTATTTTTTTAATTGAAGGATAATTGCTTTACAGAATTTTGTGGTTTTCTCATTCCAGGAGCCTAGCCTGTCCCCCTGAAGGCCTGAGGTCTTCTGCTGTCATCTAAAGGTTGTTTTGTAGACGTTGTTCCATATCTTGAGTTTTTGATGTATCTGTGGGGAGGCTGGTGATCTCTGTCTTACTCCTCTGCCATTTTCTTCCGTCTCTTTGGCCCATCTCCTAAGTTCTGTCTCCTGCCATCTTCTTGTCTTATATTCTTCTTGGCTCTTTCAACTCTTCTACACGGTTTGGCGATCACCTGTGTACTAAGGACTCCCAAAGGTTTTTCTCCATTTCAGTCTGATAGCTTCTAAGTACCATATTCTGCCTACTGAACATCTCTACTCAGATAAGAGATTCAAGTTCAACAGTCCCCAAATTAGCTCATCGTGGCTCCCGTTCCACCTCTCAACTTTGTGCTTCCTGCCTTGGAATGCCGACAGCTCCAGCCACCCAGCTGCACTGGCCATGGATATAGCCATAAACTGGAGAAGGCCTCTGACTAGTCCCTTTCCCTCACCTGCTATATCAAATCAGGCGCTGAGCCCTGTAGGATTTACCTACTAAATCACAAATACACTCTTTTCTATTTATCTTGGCCCTCTCTTAGTGAACACAGGAGAGTTTCCATTCTCCTCTTGACCAATTCCATCCTCTATTCAGCCTCAAGAGTGCTGGATCTAAAACGCAAAATCTAGGGACTTCCCTGGTGGTCCAGTGACTAAGACTCCAGATTCCCAATGCAAGGGGCTGGGGTTCAATCTCTGGTCAGGGAAATAGATCCCACATGCCACAACTAAGACCCAGCACAGCCAAATAAATAAAAATAAATAAATATTCTTTAAAAATAGATAAGATTCTTCCCAATAAGACCACAAACTCCCAGAGCTCCAGAATAGTAGAAAGAGTTCAGAATTTCAGGTCAGGTGCCTGGGTTCCAAGTAATAAGTCTACTGCTTACTAGCTGCAAAGTTTTGGAATGTTACTTGGTCTTTCTAATGTTACTTGGTCTTTCACTTGAGCCTCAGTGATTCTACAATAATATCTAACTGATAGGATGCTCTGATAAGCTGTACTGGGATAAGTCATATGAAATATCTTCTATTTCCTCAGCTTTAAAATTGCTGAGTCATATCTAGAGTCCGTTTCAGGTTTAAAAGTTTAAGCTTATAAGGGGTATTTGACATTCTCTTACAACCAAGAGCATTTACAAATATACAACCAGTGTATTGTATAGTATATAATGTTATTGTACTGTATAACAATAATGTTAAAAATCATTCAACATACATAACATGTAAAAAAGAAGCTCTGCTAACAGACATAAACTGGATTGCTGGATTAACCAAGGGCCCTCTATTTCCTCTGCAGGACTTTCCACATGATGCCCAGGACACATTAAAAGCCTGAATCTACAGGGCTCATCTCCACTGTGCTAGCATGCTTCTGCTCCTAACTGTGCAATTCTAACATGACCAAGACTCAACTGCTTTTGTTAAGTCAGTTCAGTTCAGTTGCTCAGTCATGTCCAACTCTTTGCAATCCCATGGACTGAAGCACACCAGGCTTCTCTGTCCATCAGAAACTCCCAGAGCTTGCTCAAACTCATCTCCATTGAGTCAATGATGCCAATCCAACCATCTCATCCTCAGTCCTCCCCTTCTCCTCCTGCCTTTATTCTTTCCCAGCATCACATCTTTTCCAATGAGTCAGTTCTTCACATCAGGTGGCCAAAGTATTGGAGTTTTAGCTTCAGCATCAGTCCTTCCAATGAATACTCAGGATTATTTCCTTTACAATTGACTGGTTGGATCTCCTTGCAGTCCAAGGGACTCTCAAGAGTCTTCTCCAACACCACAGTTCAAAAACATCAGTTCTTTGGAGCTCAGTTTTCTTTATGGCCCAACTCTCACATCCATACGTGACTACCGGAAAAACCATACCTTTGACTAAAATGACCTTTGTTGGCAAAGTAATGCCTCTGCTTTTTTTTAATTGAAGGCTAACTGCTTTAAAGAATTTTGCTGTTTTGTCAAACCTCAACATGAATCAGCCATAGGTATACATATATCCCCTCCCTTTGAACTTCCCTCCCATCTCCCTCGCCATCCCACCCCTCTAGGTTGATACAGAGCCCCTGTTTGAGTTTCCTGAGCCATACAGGAAATTCCCTTTGGCTATCTATTTTGTATATGGTAATATAAGTTTCCATGTTATTCTTCCCATACATCTCACCCTCTCCTTCCTTCTCCCCATGTCCATAAATCTACTCTCTATGTCTGTTTCTCCACTCCTGCCCTGTAAATAAATTATTCAGTACCATTTTTCTAGATTCTGTATATGTGTGTTAGAATACAATATTTATTGTTCTCTTTCTGACTCACTTCACTCTGTATAATAGGTTCTAGGTTCATCCACCTCATTAGAACCAACTCAAATGAGTTCCTTTTTATCGCTGAGTAATATTGCATTGTGTCTATATACCACAACTTCTTTATCCATTCATCTGTCGATGGACATCTAGTTTGCTTCCATATTCTAGCTATTGTAAATAGTGCTGCAGTGAACAATGGGATACATGTGTCTCTTTCAATTCTGGTTTCCTCAGGGTATATGCCTAGGAGTGGGATTGCTGGGTCTTATGGCGGTTTTATTCCGAGTTTTTTAAGGAATCTCTATACTGTCTTCCATAGTGGCTGTATCAGTTTACATTCCCACCAACAGTGCAAGAGTGTTCCCTTTTCTCCACACCCTCTCCAGCATTTATTGTTTGTAGACTTTTTTTTTTTTTTTCCGTCTAGTGCGGTTCCGCTTTATTGTTACAAACTCCCTGCTTATAAAGGCAAGTGGGGAGGGGTTTGCAAGGGACTTTCCATAGTTACACCAATCACGTTAAAAGTCAAATCGTCATGTGCCATCATTATAATGGGAGTCTATGGTGATCACGCGCTGTTTACATGCACAGAAATCAAGAGAACCAATCAGAAGTTTTGACAGACAACATAGACTACGCCCCCATCTCTTCCGCCAGGCGCCATCTTAGTTTCCGTCCGCAATGCTAGCCTTTTTCTTTTTCAAGGTTTCCCATGTAGGGCCCAACATCTCCCCCTTTTTTATTTTATTTAAGCCCCCATGTTTGTAGACTTTTTGATGAGGGCCATTCTGACTGGTGTGAGGTGATATCTCATTGTAGTTTTGATTTGCCTTTCTCTATTAAAGAACAGTGTTGAGCATCTTTTCATGTGTTAGCCATCTGTATGTCTTCTTTGGAGAAATGTCTGTTTAGGTCTTTTTCCCACTTTTTGATTGGGTTGTTTGTTTTTCTGGCATTCAGTTGTATGAGCTGCTTGTATATTTTGGAAAGTAATCCTTTTGTTTCATTTACTATTATTTTCTCCCATTCTGAGAGTTGTGTTTTCACCTTGCTTATAGTTTCCTTTGCTATGCAAAAGCTTTTAAGTTTAATCAGGTCCCACTTGTTTATTTTTGTTTTTATTTCCGTTACTCTAGGAGGTGGGTCATAGAGGATCTTGCTTTGATTTATGTCATGGAGTGTTCTGCCTATGTTTTTCTCTAAGAGTTTTATAGTTTCTGGTCTTACATTTAGGTCTTTAATCCATTTTGAGTTTATCTTTGTGTATGGCATTAGGAAGTGTTCTAATTTCATTCTTTTACATGTAGATGTCCAGTTTTCCCAGCACCATTTATTGAAGAGGCTCTCTTTGCCCCATTGTATATTCTTGCCTCCTTTGTCAAAAATAGCCCATAAATGCAGGGGCTTATTTCTGGGCTTTCTATCTTGTTCCATTGGTCTATATTTCTGCTTTTGTGCCAGTACCACACTGCCTTGATGACTGTAACTTTGTAGTATAACCTGAAGTCAGGAAACTTGATTCCGCCAGCTTCCTTCTCAAGACTGCTTTGGCTATTCACGGTCTTTTGTGTTTCTATATGAATTGTGAAATTTTTTGTTCTAGTTCTGTGAAAAATGCCATTGGTAATTTGATAAGGATCACACTGAATCTGTAGATTGCATTTGGTAGTATAGTCATTTTCACAATATTGATTCTTCCTACCCAGGAACATGGGCTATCTCTCCGTCTGTTTATGTCATCTTTGATTTCTTTCATTAGTATCTTATAATTTTCTGTGTACAGTTCTTTTGTCTCCTTAGGTAAGTTTATTCCTAGATATTTAATTCTTTTTGTTGCAATGGTGAATGGAATTGATTCCTTAATTGCTCTTTCTGGTTTTTCATTGTTAGTATATAGAAATGCAAGTGATTTCTGTGTATTGATTTTGTATCCTGCAACTTTACTAATTCACTGATTAGCTCTAGCAATTTTCTGATATTATCTTTCAGGTTTCCTATGTACAGTATCATGTCATCTGCAAACAGTGAGAGCTTTACTTCTTCTTTTCCGATCTGGATTCCTTTTATTTCTTTTTCTTCTCTGATTGCTGTAGCTAGGACTTCCAGAACTATGATGAATAACAGTGGCAAAAGCAGACACCCTTCTCCTGTTCCTGATCTTAGTGGGAATGCTTTAAGTTTTTCACCATTGAGAATAATGTTTGCTGTAGGCTCTTCAAATATGGCCTTTACTCAGTTGAGATAGGTTCCTCCTATGCCCATTTTTTGAAGAGTTGTAATCATAAATGGGTGCTGAATTTTGTCAAAGGCTTTTTCTGCATCTATTGAGATGATCATATGGTTTTTATCTTTCAACTTGTTAATATGGTGTATCACATTGACTTGTGTATATTGAAAAATACTTGCATCCCTGGAATAAACCCAAATTGACCATGGTGTATGAGCTTTTTGATGTGTTGCTGAATTCTGTTTGCTAAAATTTTGTTGCATCTATGTTCATCAGTGATACTGGCCTGTAGTTCTCTTTTTCTGTGTTGTATTTGTCTGGTTTTGGTATCAGGGTGATGGTGGCTTCATAGTTTGGAAGTGTTCCTTCTTCTGCAATTTTTTGAAAGAGATTTAGAAGGATAGGCATTAGCTCTTCTCTAAATGTTTAATAGAATTCTCCTGTGAAGCCATCTGGTCCTGTACTTTTGTTTTGGGGGAGATTTTTGATCACAGCTTCAATTTCAGAGTTGTTCATAATTTATATTTCTTCCTGCTTCAGTCTTGAAAGATTGAACTTTTCTAAGAATCTGTCCACTTCTTCCAGGTTATCTATTTTATTGCCATATAGTTGTTCATAATAGTCTCATAATCCTTTGTATTTCTGCATTGTCTGTTGTAACCTCTCTTTTTTCATTTCTAATTTTGTTGATTTGATTCTTCTCTCTCTTTTTCTTGATGAGTCTGGCTAAGGATTTGTCAATTTTGTTTGTCTTCTCAAAGAACCAGCTTTTAGAGTTTTATTCATCTTTACTATTCTTTCATTTATTTTTCATTTATTTCTGTAGGATCTTTATGATTTCTTTCCTTCTACTAATTCTGCTTTTTAATATGCTGTCTAGGTTGGTCATAGCTTTTCTTCCAAGGAGCAAGCATCTTTTAGTTTCATGGCTGCAGTCGCCACCTACAGCGATTTTGGAGCCCCAGAAAAGAAAGTCTGTCACTTTTTCCATTGTTTCCCATCTATTTGCCATGAAGTGATGGGACCAGAAACCATGATCTTAGTTTTCTGAATGTTGAGTTTTAAGCCAGCTTCTTCACTCTCCTGTTTCACCTTCACCAAAAGGCTCTTTAGTTCCTCTTCACTTTCGGCCATAAGGGTGGTATCACCCTTATTTGTTAGTCTAATTTTGGTAATTGACCTAAATATGGTACATACTAGTAACATAAGAGTGTGACGTGAAAGAGGGCTGTTTTCTATGAAAAATAGTCTGAATGTTTTGGAATTATGAACAAGAAAACCGTAAAAGATTGAAGGCAGAAAAAGTCAACCATTGAAAGAATCCTGCCCAGAAGTATCACAACTGCCTGAAGTTCTCATCCTCCAGAAACTAAAACTAAAAACTGTGGGTGAGGCATTTTGAGAGATATGACATTCAATTCTAATCAAAGGACCCATTAAAAATAAAGATCTAACTTCGAATTTTAAAGTTGATGCAAAGAATTACACGTATATGTTTAAGTTAAAATGAAAATGTAAAGTTTGTCTGTATCACTTCCCTGACTTTTCTGATTCAGGGACCTCCTGCTAGCAAGAAGGGGACTCTGGCTGAGGCAAATGTTTTAAAATCAAATGAGGAAAAGAGGACTGACTCACCCCACTGAAAGTCACCCACTAGTGCCTTTGTTTAAGCTCTTCCAAGTGTGACTGAGATACTTAGCATTTCTTCTGTAAAAGATTCCCAGGGAGAGGGGAGTAACAGAATGTTCATCTACCATACTTCATCCAAAATACACAATTCCATATACAACACTCAGCATGACAGAATGGAACATGAAAGCCACAGTTGTTTTTTCCTCCCACTGAAATGATTTCTCAATAGGTAGATTTAAACATTTATAAGAGAAGAATTAAAGAAAAAAATATTGTTCTGTGTCAAAGGTGGCAAAGAACAAAATCACAAAAACTCTCTTTCCATATCTGGGTTTGTCTTAAGTTTCTAGGATTAGCAGTTTTAGGAGATTAAGGTTTGTTCTTGAAACTGGATCAAAGTGGAAAGCAGAAGAGCTGTAAAAGAAATATTGAACATATAAAGGTTTCATTTTTGAATAAGTGCCTCATGAAAATGTGATCAGAAGAAGAAATAAACCTCAGGATTATCACCCTCTCAGGAACCCATCATTTTACTATGTCATTTGCATGCCTAGTCACTCAGTCTTGTCCAACTTTCTGCGACCCCATGGACTGTAGCCCACCAGGTTCCTCTGTCCATGGGATTTCCCAGACAATACTGGAGTGGTTGCCATTTCCTCCTCCAGGGAGTCTTCCCAACCCAGGAATCGAACCTGTGTCTCTTATGTCTCCTACACTGGCATGTGGGTTCCTTACCACTACTCCCACCTGGGAAGCCAAATTTCTTTTTCAATATGTGCTCAGTATAATCTCATGCATAAAATTGTTGTGAGCATAATTAAAACATGAATGATCATTGCTGGACACCCACTATTTTTATACCCCTTGAAAGGTTATACTATAGCCTATACATTGATTAAATGTAATAAAAGACTAAGGAAGATGCAGGTGCCAAGACTTTCAAGCTAGGAATTATCATCATTAATCTATCATCTAAACTGATATCTAAAATGTCCCCTAAAGATTATTGTTCTCAATAGGCTAAAATACAATTACAGTTACTTCTTTTAATGTTATTATCCTGGAGCAGAGCCATCACTTCTATCAGAAAGCCAGGCAAATTGTGTAAGCCCCCCAGAAAGAACCTGTTTATCCACTTTCCTCACACTCCTGCACTGATACTGCATAGTGATAGACCCACACAGCTAGCACTCTTTCTGATGCTTTGAAGATACAAAGAATAAATGACAAGACTCTTGCCCCTGGCAGTTCACAGTCTGTTTGAAAGGTCAAAATACTCACAGAAATAGAAATGAGATCGAAAATGGGTTCTTTGAGCTCCTTCATGACACTGGACATACAAGACAATTTGAGCGTCTTGTGTGAGAAATCTCTGGTGATGACAATGCTGGAGGAATGCAGGACTCTAGGTCCCTAACACTCCCTGGCTTTGCAAAAACCTTGCAGCTCTTAAGGCAATATCCCGAGTCACTGACCCAGCCCTCAGGGCCTGTGACACCTCTCTGGTATCCCCTAGTGCACCCTCTCCCCTCTACATTAGTTTCTGCATCCCAGCCCCATTGGTCCTTTTCATTCCTTCCCAATTTGCAAATTCTGTCCTCACTGTCTAGATGACTCCTTTCCCTTCCACCACTTAACAAGCAAGTCCTCCTCCTCCAGATTCAGTTAAAGTGTCACTTCCTAAGAAGCACCCTCCACCCATGCCCCTCCGTCTAACAGATCGAGGTCCCCTGTTAGCACCTGTACTTTGCCATGATAGCACTTTGCCAAATTGCAGTTCAACCACTGTGTGTTTAGCTATCCAACTGCCATCTCTATTGTGGCATTTTCCACAATTGCAGCTAAACAGTCTTGTATTTATTAATAGTTGTCTGACAGCTTGTTGCCCTCAATGTGAGCTCAGTGAAGACACTGTGGGTATACCTGTCCTTCCCACTGCTCTGTCTCCAGGAATTAAAACAGAGATTGTCACCTAACAACCTCATTGGCCAAACTCTACTCAGGCTCTCTGAGCTTTTTCAACTAGGCTTGACTTTTGGGCTTCTATGTTCATCTCTATAGAGTCCAATTCTTCCAATCAGGAAGAATCCTGCTAAGTAAGTTTAGCCCTCCTCCAACCTGATCACCCTTGGTATCTAGGCAGATTTCTCACCTTCCACCACTGCCAGGTGATGTCTGAAGCCAAGCCTGCCTTGATGCTTGGATAGAGGAGCCTGGTGGGCTACAGTTCATGGGGTCTCAAAGAGTCGGACAAAACTGAAGTGACTTGGCATGCAAGCAAGCATCATATATCATAGCTCTCTGTTTTCCTCAACGGAACAACTCTTAAAGAAGATTGCTTTGATGACTAATGTTCGGTAACACTTTTACTACAGAGGCCTCAAGACTTCTTTGAAAATGACTAGTGATGAGTCCCAGCTACATGTGGCTCTGGCTTTCTTCATATTTTATGGAGCCCCTTGGGCACACTCCCTGTAGATAGGCTTTTTCCATTAAAGGTAGATCAAGGGGATTACTGGGGCTTCCCTGGTGGCTCCAGATGGTAAAGTATCTGCCTGCAATGCAGGAGATCCAGGTTTGATCCCTGGGTTGGAAAGAACTCATGGAGAAGGGAACAGCTACTCACTCCAGTATTCTTGCCTAGAGAATTCCATGGACAGAGGAGCCTGGCGGACTATGGTCCAAAGGGTCACAAAGAGTCAGACACGACTGAGCGACTAATACTTTCACTTTCTCAAGGGGATCACACTATGCCACCCCAAAGTAGGCCATGCTAACATGGGACTACTTATGAGCCGACTTATTTGAGTTCCTAGGATCCCTTCTGTGCCTGAAACCAGAGCCTGTCACAAGGACTCAAGTGTTGTAAGTCCCCTCCCTGGGGCAACAGGAAGCCAGCACCATACCCAGCCAAACATTGTCACAAATTGCCACATCATCTATTCTCCTAAGGGTCTGTTTACGCTTCCAAAGAGTCACCTGCCCTCCCATGAGTGCCCTTTCCCCACCTCCCTCTCCCCTAAGTTAGTACACAGATTGCAAGTTCAAGCCACCCCTTGGAGTTCCTCATTCCTGAGTGTGTGTGCAAGTGTCATGCACACACAAATAAACTTCTATTTGATTTTTCTCCCCAATCTTTTAGCTTCCCTGGTGGCTCAGCTGGTAAAGAATCTTCGTACAATGCGGGAGACCGGGGTCCGATCCCTGGGTTGGAAAGATCCACTGAAGAAGGGAACAACTCCAATATTCTGGCCTGGAGAATTCCATGGACTGTACAGTCCATGGGGTCGCAAAGAGTCAGACACAACTGAGCAACTTTCAGTTCACTTCACCTCAATCAATCTTTTCTGAGGCTAATTTTACAGGGCCCCAGCAGGATAACCTAGAAGGGTAAAGGAAAAACAAATTTTTTTTCTCTTTTAGAGTTTTGGTGACAAAGGTGGAATTCTATCATCCAGGACTCCTTACTAGGTCCAAAAGCTGCAGCTAAGAGATCCTGGGCCTCTGACAAAAGCCTGTTGAAGATAATATTGCTTACCTAAGTAGGCTCTCAAATTTCTGCCCACAGAGTCAGGCGGAATTAGGGTGGTGAAAGTTAGTCTTTTCAATTTAATTTTCAAGCTCAGCCAGGGACCCTGAGAGGATGGAGGAAATTTTTTCTACCTCCATGTAGGAAAACCAAAAATATGTCAAAGAACAAATGATTCCAAGGTCTCTATAAACAGTCTATTTCCATCCCAAGGTCCTCCTCCTCTTCTACTGAAGATACCCATCAGCTCTCACCACCAGGGACTGAAACAAAAGCCCAAGAATCCTGCCTTGACAGCTGACCTAACCACCCACAGTGTTCCTATAAGCCTGGAGCGGGCCTTCTGCAAAATGAATCAACTTCAATCAACAGTGGGAGAGAAAAATAATAAAATGATGGCGAGAAAGTGCTCCTTACAGAAAAATACTTCCTCGGAACCACATGAACCACACTGAAAATGGACTGCAAAACTGAAACATACCATGAAGACTTATTTAAGACATCACCAAATATGACAACTGCCATTACAGAAGCCCTGTTGCTGCTGCTGCTGCTAAGTCGCTTCAGTCGTGTCCGACTCTGTGCAACCCCATAGACAGCAGCCCACCAAACTCCCCCATCCCTGGGATTCTCCAGGCTAGAACACTGGAGTGGGTTGCCATTTCCTTCTCCAATGCATGAAAGGAAAAGTGAAAGTGAAGTCGCTCAGTCGTGTCTGACTCTTAGCGACCCCATGGACTGCAGTCCACCAGGCTCCTCCACCATGGGATTTTCCAGGCGAGAGTACTGGAGTAGGGTGCCATTGCCTTCTCCATAGAGGCCCTGTTATCAGAAAGCAAATGAATACATTATACTTGCATCATAGACAAGTCACCAAAACTGAGAACAAAATATAGGCAACCAGATCAGGTAAACTAGTTCCTTTTCCACTAACATTCTCTAGATTGGCATCTGCATTTTCTCTTTACAAACATAAATCTTTCTTTCAAGTACTCAGCATTGAAACCCTTACCTAAAAAAAAAAGTATACACACACATGGGCACGCTCATTCCTAAATCTACAGAGTGAAAACAGAAAATATTCTTTCCCTGCAGATATCAAGAATTTTAAGCCTTTTATGTCAGCAAGTGACTAAGCTGAAAGCAATCCTGCTTTTTTGTAATATGGATGCCAATCATACCTGCTGGGGAAAGTAGTTGGTTTAGATCAGGGTTTCTTTGTCTCAGCACTATCCATTCCTTGGACTGGATAATTTTCACTGTGGGGGTGCTTTCCTGGGCATGTATGATGTTTAGCAACCACTCGGGCCTCCACTGACTAAATGACTAGCACTCTCCACCCCCAGCCATGACATCAAACACTTCTCCAGCTTTTTTGTCCTGAAGGTCAAAATCAGCCTGGGTTGAAAACAACTCTTTAAAGCTGAAGTAGACTATCCTGCGGCGATGAGATTTCAGGAGCTCTGATAGTGTTTCAGAATTTTTCTAGTTGTGGCATTTACAGAAACTGCAATTTCTAGTGTAGCCTGCTGGAAGAAGTCAACAAAGCTGTCCAAGGGCGAAGAGATATTTATTTGACCGTCATTGAACCCTCTCTCTATGTGAACCTACTCCTTGGAGGCACAAAGGTTGGCAAGTGCTATCTGTGGGAATCACATCCCTGACTCTCCCGAGCCCACCCTCCTGCAGTGGCCTGTCTCCAGCTAACTACCAACCAGTATTTGCAGCCTCCAATTCAACTCTCATTCTCCTCCATTCCCAGGTTTGGTGGTGATGCTGTAGGAAGATGACAGAATTCAACATGTGACTATTTCCAAAACATGGGAATGGGCTACTGAATCCAATAAGTACTGAGGCAGTAAAAGATGTGGTCCTGTTACCCTCATCTCTGGCAACAGCAGAGCCTGGAAAACAGGCCTTTTGTCTCAGAGGCTCTCAGTTCTTCAACAGTAGCCCTTAAAATGTAAGTAAATTCCACCTAACTGAGCTAGTAGGACCTCCCACAGGGTGCTAGCACCCTGCCAGTGCAGGAGACAAAAGACACAGAGGTTTGATCTGGGTCAGGAAGATCCCCTGGAGGAGAACACGGCAACCCACTCCAGTATTCTTGCCTGGAGAATCCCATGGACAGAGGAGCCTGATGGGCTACAGTCCATGGAGTCATTTGTTGATGTTGGCAATTTGATCTCTGGTTCCTCTGCCTTTTCTAAATCCAGCTTCAACACCTGGAAATTCACAGTTCATGTAATGTTGAAGCCTGGCTTGGAGAATTTTGAGCATTACTTTACTAGCGTGTGAAATGAGTGCAATTGTGTGGTAGTTTGAACATTTTTTGGCATTGCCTTTCTTAAGGATTAAAATGAAAACTGACCTTTTCCAGTCCTGTGGCCACTGCTGAGTTTTCCAAATTTCCTGGCATATTGAGTGCAGCACTTTCACAGCATCATCTTTTAGGATTTGAAATAGCTCAACTGGAATTCCATCACCTCCACTAGCTTTCTTTGTAGTGATGCTTCCTAAGGCCCCCTTGACTTCACATTCCAGGTTGTCTGGCTCTAGGTGAGTGATCACACCATTGTGACTATCTGGGTTATGAAGATCTTTTTTGTATAGTTCTATGTATTCTTGCCACCTCTTCTTAATATGTTCTGCTTCTGTTAAGTCCATACCATTTCTGTCCCTTATTGTGCACATCTTTGCATGAATGGGATTAGTGCCATTATAAAAGAGACCTCCAGAGAGCTCTCGGGCTCTTTCTTCCACTATGTGAAGGCATGCCAAGAAAACAGCAGTCTCTGAACCAGTAGATAGGCCCTTGTGCTCAGTTGCTCAATCCTGTCCAACTGTTTGCAACCCCATGAAAAGCGGCCCACCAGGCTCCTCTGTCCATGGAATTTTCCAGGCAAGAATAGTGAAGTGGGTTGCCATTTCCTATTCCAGAGACTCTTCCCCACGCAGGGATCAAACCCACATCACCTGCATTGGCAGACAGATTCTTTACTACTGTGCCACCTGAGAAGCCCAAGATAGGCACTCACCAGACATTTAATCTTCTGACACCTTGATCTTGGACTTCCCAGGCTCCAGAACTATAAGAGATAAAACTCTGTTGTTTAACAGTCTATTCTGTTATAGCAACAGACTAAGACACTTATCTAATGAGGGAAAGTAAATAAGCAGCAAAAAAAAAAAAAAGAGAGAGAGAGAGAGAAAGTTGAAAATAATATGGAACAGGAGTTGCTGACTTCAAAGATCAAGACTGTTTAAAAATAAGCAAAGTATGCAAGTGAGATGTAGGGAAAAGTCATCTGCTTCTAATAGAAATATGTCAAAGCAATTACCTAATTTACACAAGGTATCACTTAGGCTAATGCTCAGTTGATTCCTGACGAGTGGGGAGTTGGCCAGAGTGCCTGCATTTTCCTTTATTTTTATCACTTGTTTATAATATTCAATTGCTTGCTTCCTTTGGAATCTAGAAAAGAGAAATTTAATCAAAGTTTTGCATCGAAAAAGCATGGCATTCATCCATGTATCCAGCATTCATGGAATGCTGGTGCTGGGGCCCAGGTGCAAAGATAAGGAAGACTAACCCTTGCCCTCAGAGAGCGTCCCCAGGTAGAAGGAGAGATTGGAGGGTGAAACATAGGACCAACCACTTGTTAAGCGTATTGAGTGTGAACCTAGGAGTTTGGGACTTCAATATTAAAGAATTTTCATTAAGACTGACATGGTTAAGGGACTTCCCTGGTGGTCCAGTGGCTAAGTCTCTGTGCTCCTAATGCAGAAGCCCAGGTTCGACCTCTGGTCAGGGAACTAGATCCCACATGCTGCAACTAAAGGTCCTGCATGCTGCAAATAAGACCCAGCTAAATAAATAATAAATAATTTTTTTAAAAGAGTGATATGATTAAATTTGCATGTTAGAAACTTCACCTGGGTGCAAGTGAAGTAGCAGATGATGATTTATGCAGTGAGACCAGTTGGTCCAGGCAAAGAATGATGAGGGTCTGAGCTAATGCAGTGGCCACAGATGTGACAGGAGGCCTGCTAAGTCTTGGCATCACATGGAAGGTACTAGGCCTGGTGCCAGGAGCCCTGACAGCCTCTTGGGCAGTAGGATGAAGAGGTTAGGAGCTAGAGCTCTGAAGTCAGGCGGGCCTGGTAGTGACCCAGTTCTTAGGCATCAAGGCTCCTAAACCTTGGTTTTCTCATGTTCACAATGAGGATAACAGACCTCTGGTGAGGATTAAGTGAGAAAATGTATGGAATGGGTTTAGCATGGTGACTGATTATAATAAACATCACCAAGATGAATCATTAAGATGCTGCCCTAGGGTCTGTACTGGGTGACATGGGAGAAGATGCATTTTGTCATGGAGAGAGGGTGGATGTGTTCACTGTTGATAACGTTCACTCTGAACTGCCCTAATATGCTGGCTACCCAAAGGGAGAGGGCCAGTGGATGCACATGTGAGCAGCTGATGATGGAGGTCTGAAGAGGCAGAGATAAGACAAGAAGCCATCGCCTTACTGAATGCTGGCTGCAGCCCTAGGCACAGGCAAGGCTGGGGCACTGTGACTGAGACATGCAGAGTCCAAGAACTGAATCCAAGAGAACACTGCCATCTGGTTGAGAGTTGGGAGAGAAAGAGAAAACCCACGAAAGAACCCAAGAAGGTGTCATCAGAGAGGATGGCGATGATGGAGGGTAGCTCAGAAACCAGGAGAGCACATTTCAGGAATGAATGATGCTGTCAAACGCTCCCAGAGCAGAGGACCATCAAGATCAAAGTGCAAAGACACAGAACTAGGATGTTCCTGATGACATTCATAAGGATGAACAAAACAGAGCTGGGTGGAGGGAGAAGGTGAATGACATCAACAGGAAGTGAGGCAGTGGAGACACTTGTCTGTGGAGGGGACACAATGAAAAGACAGCTGCAGGTGAATGGATTCAAACTTGAGAGATAGCAATGACACTGACTTCACTGAGAATACATCCCTGTTTCTCTTATGACCCTTTGTTCATCGTTCTCCTTCCTGGGGTACAGGGGCTTACTTTTAACTTTGTGATTTGACCTCATGTATCCATCCCTACCTATCCCCTCTCCCCAAGGCCCTCAGGGCCCTCGGATTATTTCTGCAGGGCATGAGAGCTGTTTCAAGAGCTCCTAGCCACCAGGAGAAAGGATCTCCATATGTCTGAGAGGTGAGCTGAGTCCCACAGCAAAATATTTCCCAATCTTAACCAATGTGGAAAATGAGGTCACCTAAGGACAACCTTCAGCAAGGAAAAAGGCTTCTCGGTCGTTTCAGAAGGTTGACGATGGACAATGATGTCTGGAAAGAAGGATACCAAGTATGGTCAGCTGCATGGAACAGCAGCGGGGTTCAGGGTCCCGTGAGTCACCAGCCGCCAGTCCTGGATTTGAGGTGGGGCAGCCCAGGCCTAGTGATGACTCAGTCAGTATGCTACGTGTTTAGATTTCTCTTTAACGAGGCAATGGTTCTACTGTCAAGCCTTTTGCTTCTCTAAAGAAAGGCCTGTTCTCTGCTCGCAGTGCTGGTCTTAAGAGGAACAAAAGGAGGTTTATGTGGTGTCAAGTGCCTCAAAAATTCCCTGCTGGGGAGCAAAATTATAATACTAAGAACTCAATTTATCAACTCGTTCAGTGTGCTCAGCACTTCACACAGAGGATCTCTCAGTTCTCAGTGTCGTCCTGCGAGGAAGATACTATCACTGCTCTCATTTTACCAACAAGGAAATGGATGAGACACCAACATGTTCAGTATGTGCCCAGGTTCTCATTGTTACCAGGCGGTAGAAACAAAATTTGAACCCAGGCAATTGAACCCCAGAGCCCAACATTTCAGCACTGCTGTAGAGCACTGGTAACTTAACTCTTAGAAGCACCTTTATCGGAGCTATTCTTTTCTTTTTTTTGGTTTATTGGAGTATAATTGCCTTACAATGTTGTGTTAGTTTCTGCTGACAAGAAAGTGAATCAGTTATGTGTATACATCTCACCCCTCCCCCTCACCCCAATTCTACCCCTCTAGGTCATCACAGAGCTCCAAGCCCAGCTTGCTGTGCTGTCCAGCATTTTCCCATTAGGGACTACTCCTTGAAAGGTAAATACTCTTGGAAAGGGCTTCCCAGGTGGTCCACCTGCCAATGCAGGAGATGTAGGAGACACGAGTTCAATCCCTGGGTCAGGAAGATCCCCTGGAGAAGGGAATGGCTACCCACTCCAGTATTCTTGCCTGGGAAATCCCATGGACAAAGGAACCTGGCAGGCTATACAGTCCATGGGGTCACAGAGAGTCAGACACTATTGAGCATGCACACCACTCTTGGAAAGGATTAATACTGATCTGCAGTTCAATGCCAGAGATGACTCATGTCATATTCTTCTTGGGGGCAAAAGCCAGAAGAGGTCCTCTCCCTGGTTGTAAGTAACATGCTCTCCAGGATGGTGGACAGTGAAAAGTGAAAAGCAAGGCAGGGAATAGAGAGGAGAGGGAGGGGCTGCAAAAGCAAAACCTCAAAAACTTTATAATTTCACTTAGAGCATCCCTGACCCTTAAGTCAGCTCACCTGGCTACAAAATAGTGCAGGCCAGGCTGAAGGAAGGGCGTGATGGACTCCCTGTGGACTCACACAGAACCTTCACTCACACCAGCCTGTCAAAGGAAGAAGCGGTCTTGCCTGGCAGATTCTAACAGGAATTAGACCCAGAGGGTGATACCTACAACCTGCTTTAAAACACAGGTGCTGACAGAGTCTCCTGACCAAACTCTACGCGGGCTCTCCTGAGCAGTTTCCAACTAGACCTCAACTTCTGGGCTTCTGTGTTCGTTCAGTGGGGATCCTGCTCAGTCAGTTCAGCCCTGCTTGGTATCTGATTACCGTCCTTCTCCAATTCCTCACCCTCGCTGTCCCACAGTGACCTCTGCTCCCCCTGGCCTGCCTTAGCAAGAATCCTGTTAGGTCAGTTTACCCAGAGTCTACCCCCACCCCGCCCTTGATGTCTCCTCTCGGTAACTGTCCATCCACTATTGATCGCCCCCCTCCTCCACCCACTCCTTGATTCAGAGCTGAGTCCTGTCTGTCTCAACTGCCGAACCCCACTGTGGGGGTCCGTATGCCTCTCTTGAAAGGCCTGAATGCTGCCTTACCTTTCTTTAACAAGTTCTATGGACACTTGCTGTTTTAACAGCTTTAGCAGTGCCTTGTTTGGGGAGCTGAGGAAAGCCCCACACATGGCAAGAGAGCAAGGGGTCTTCCCCAGCAGGGAGGGGTGTCAGGACAGCGCAGCCTGAGACAGCCGCCGGCTCTTGCACAAGACAGACCAGCAGGCATGATGCTACAGACCCACACTCCACAGAGGCCTCAAGCACAACCCCTTTCCTCACAAGACCCAGGAGTGATGCTGGGAGTGTGACGCCGTACTCCTTTTTACTTTTCCTCCTGCCAAAACCTCTACATGGTTTGTGAGCTAAGAGCACCTTTCAAATTCATGATAGTCAGTGTCCTGCAAATAGATCAGGGTGAAATCTCAGGCCTGGTGAGTCTCTCATTTTCTGGACAAGGCTGGAGCCAAAGAAGTGAGATACCCCTATGAGTGAGTACAGATCTCTCTGCCAAACGTGGGCTTTTTTTAGGGGGGAGGGAGGAAGGAGACACACGACTTGAAACATTTCATAAAAACTTACCTTTCACTGTGTCTCAGTGGGAAAAACAGTAAATCTGCTAAAAATTCCATAATTTCTCCAACTAGGATGCTTTTCTCGCCAAACAAATTTCTCCTGATATTTAAGCATTCCTGAAGTTTCATTTTTGCAAGACAAGTGTTTCCAGCAGCAAATCTGAAAACAAAATGCACACGTGTGTGACTTACTGGGCACAATACATGTTGGCTACCTTCGCTGTGCTTCCAAAAACAAATCTCATAAACGTCCTTTGTATTCAAGACACAAAACAGCACAGTAGTTTATATTAGCAGAGATTTGAGGCTTTCAAAGTGACTGATAAGATGTGCATACATCTTCATGAGAAACTGGAACACTATTTTTCTCCTTCCTCTCGAGCCTCCCTTCCACCACCACCCCAATCCCATCAGTCTAGGTCATCACAGAGCACCAAGATGAGCTCCCTGTGCAAAACTGAAGGTTCCCACTAGCTATCTATTTCACGCCTGGTAGTGTATACATATATGAATGCACTCTCTCGACTCATCCCACCCTCTCCTTCCCAAACTGTGTCCACAAGTCCATTCTCCACATCTGCATCTCCACTGCTGCCCTGCAAACAGGTTCCTCTCTACCATCTTCTAGATTCCATATATGTGTGTTAACATTCGACATTTGGGTTTTCTCTTTCTGACTTACTTCACTTTGTATGACAGACTCTAGGTTCATCCACATCTCTACTATTGACCTTTAGGGTTGGACAGTTTGTTGTGGAGGGTCCTGTGCGGTGTACAATGTTTAGTAGCATTCCTGGCCTGTACCCACTAGCTGCCAGTAGCAATGCCCCCAGTCACGACAAGCTAACATGTCTCCAGACCTTTGCCAAAGGTTCCACAGGGGACAAAATTGCCCATGGTTGAGAACTACTGAACCAGAGGATAGAAATGCTAAAATTCAGCCTTTCTTAACCCAATCAGTCAGGTGGGACATGGATTGGCAAGTATGGATTAAGTAGATTAATTGTAACAATAACAGCTAGTACAGAAAACTAAGACTTTTTCAAGAAAAACACATGCTTACGTTAGAACACCTTTGGTGTATTTCATGGTAGCCTGGTCGCAGGGATTGCTGTCCAGTAAGCTAGAAATTTCGGTAGCACATTGCAAAATAAGGTTTTCTTTTAAGTACTCCTCAGATGCTGACTTTGCCAGGTTGTTCAGCACTCTGCCTGCAGGGAATAAATTTTGGCAATAAGATGATGCTCAAGGCTTTTTCCTACAGAAGAGTTGAGAAGTCACTAGGCAGAGTATTTGGTAGCATTTCTTCATCGCTGTCAATAGTTGGGTTTTTTTTCTTAATAAATCAATTACTGACCTACATTGCATGGGACTTGGTTTTCAAGTACAAATTTTGTATGTGGGCAGCAGTTATGGGGCCAAGGAACACAGACAATACATTGAAACCAAATTCAAGTCTATTTTACAAATCAGCAGGTCAGAAACAGAGGATATAGATATAGTGAGACCAGCTATCATTGTGGTAACCAAGTTCTACAAAAGGCAGCTGGTACAGCCTTGAATAAGGAACAATAAAATGTTAAAGCCTTATGACAGAAACACATGAATAAGCCCCATAAACCTAATTAATAAATAACGCACTGTACCTAAATACACATCAAATGTACCCTTTGCAAAGGCCTAAGGTTTTGTGAGTTATTTTGAGTTAGATATGCTAACAATAAGAGACTTCTAAAAAGTAGAAAGTTTTATGGTTTTCCAAAGTGACAATGGAGGTCACTCAGTCATGTCCAACTCTTTGCGACTCCATGAACTATACAGTCCATGGAATTCTCCAAGCCAGAATACTGGAGTGGGTAGCCATTCCCTTCTCCAGGCAATCTTCCCAACCCAGGGATCAAACCCAGGTCTCCCACATTGCATGAAGATTCTTTACCAGCTGAGTCACCAGGGAAGTCCACAATTTTCCAAGCCACACTCTATTATACTGAAGTGAAGTCGCTCAGTCATGTCCAACTCTTTGTGACACCATGGACTGTAGCCTACCAGGCTCCTCCATCCATGGAATTTTCCAGGCAAGAGTACTGGAGTGGGTTGACATTTCCTTCTCCAGGGGACCTTCCCAACCCAGGTATCAAACCTGGGTCTCCTGCATTGCAGATAGATGCTTTACTGCTTAACCATCTGAGCCACCAGGGAAGCCCACACTCTATTATGGAAAGAGATAAAACTATAATTATGCTTCCCGAAGGTGTTATTAGAGCATTGCTAACAGTAAACAAGGCAGATTTAACTCCCTATACTATGGAATTCAGCTTTAACTATAAAAGATTACCATTAAATTATCAAAAATCATCCCATCATCAATAGCACCCCATTCATTGCCCAACTGGCTCTAGGAGGCCAGTCCCAGAACCCACAGAAGTATCGCTGGTTTCCACATGGGTTTCCTCTGCTCACCACGGTCCCAGCATGCCTGCAACCAGGCCTGCCTGCATTAGGATGATGACTCAGAAGCCAGCCTCTACATGTGGAGCATACAGTTCAGTTCACTTCAGTCACTCAGTCGTGTCCGACTCTTTGCGACCCCATGAATTGCAGCACGCCAGGCCTCCCTGTCCATCACCATCTCCCGGAGTTCACTCAGACTCATTTCCATCGAGTCAGTGATGCCATCCAGCCATCTCATCCTCTGTCATCCCCTTTTCCTCCTGCCCCCATCCCCTCCCAGCATCAGAGTCTTTCCCAATGAGTCAATTCTTCGCATGAGGTGGCCAAAGTACTGGAGGTTCAGCTTTAGCATTAGAGCTTTATAAAGGCCAACACTAGAAGAGATTCTGCACAGCAACGAGTTGTGCAGACAGGCCTTAGGGTCAGACAGGCCTGGATAAGTAAGCAGATAGGCCTCTCAGACTCCTGGCACCAGAGTGCCAGCGCTGGGAGCTGGCGTACTTTACTTCATCTCTCTGACCTTCAGTTTCCTCATCTGTAAAATGGAAGTAACTGTATATACCACAGGAGGTATACTAGAAGACAAAAGAGATCATGAACATGAAGTGCTTTGTATGTAGTGAGCATGAAACAAATGTTAACTATTACTATCAAGGTGGATTTACAGGTGAAATGCAGAGGGTAAGTAACTTTCCCAAGGTGACCTTAAATCTTACAGCAGACTGTGAAGACAGCTGTAATTCTCCATGCCAACCTGTACCCGACTCTCCTCTTGGTAATGCCACTCTGCACCTCCTCCCATCCAGAGGTCAGAGTCTCTTTCTTGGCTCCGGACTGAAGCCTGGCGACTTGTTGTGACCAATTACATGCAGAGTAAGAGGGTGCTGTGCCAGTTCTCAGTTTAGGCATAAACATGTGCTCTCACTTTCAGAATTCTGTGGGCCCCCAGGGGAGCAGGACTGGACTACTTCCTGAACGATGAGCAGCTAGCTCATGCCCAGAACCCTGTTGCCACCAGACATCAGGATGAGGTGTTCTGAGAGTTGAAGCCCACTGGCCCTGCCAGCTGGATTGCTTGCATGGGCCCAGCCCAGATGAGGGGGATTCCCTTGGTGGCCCATAGACATGGGCAACAACAAGTGGTTGTTGGTTTTTGACCTGCTGAGTTTCAGGGTGGTTTGCTATACAACAGAAGCTAATTGGCATAGCTATTTAAATATGACATAAATCTAAAGTCCTTATTCCTTGTCTGACTGTAAAACTTTCCAGCATCAGGGTCTTTTCAAATGAGTCAGCTCTTCGCATCAGGTGGCCAAAATACTGGAGTTTCAGCTTCAATATCAGTCCTTCCAATGAACACCCAGGACTGATTTCCTTTAAGATGGACTGGTTGGATCTCCTTGCAGTCCAAGGGACTCTCAAGAGTCTTCTCCAACACCACAGTTCAAAAGCATCAATTCTTCTGCACTCAGCTTTCTTTAGAGTCCAACTCTCACAGCAACTGGACCACTGGAAAAACCATAGCCTTGACTAGATGGACCTTCATGAACAAAGTAATGCCTCTGCTTTTTAATATGCTATCTAGGTTGGTCATAACTTTCCTTCCAAGGAGTAAGCGTCTTTTAATTTCATGGCTGCAGTCACCAGCTGCAGTAATTCTGGAGCCCAGGGAAATAGTCTGCCACTGTTTTCACTGTTTCCCATCTATTTTCCATGAAGTGATGGGACCAGGTGCCATGATCCTAGTTTTCTGAATGTTGAGCTTTAAGCCAACTTTTTCACTCTCCTCCTTCACTTTCATCATGAGGCTCTTTAGTTCTTCTTCGCTTTCTGCCATAAGGGTGGTGTCATCTGCATATCTGAGGTTATTGATATTTCTCCTGGCAATCTTGATTCCAGCTTGTGCTTCATCCAGCCCAGCGTTTCTCATGATGTACTCTGCATATAAGTTAAATAGGCTCGGTGACAATATACAACCTTGATGTACTCCTTTTC
The DNA here is from genome assembly GCA_006410935.1 of Redunca redunca. Taxonomy (NCBI): domain Eukaryota; kingdom Metazoa; phylum Chordata; class Mammalia; order Artiodactyla; family Bovidae; genus Redunca; species Redunca redunca. The sequence continues at coordinate 1,814,184 of SJYQ01104756.1, forward strand.
CTATTTGAAACCTGTCTGTTGTTCCATGTCCAGTTCTAACTATTGCTTCCTGACCTGCATACAGATTTCTCAAGAGGCAGGTCAGGTGGTCTGGTATTCCCATCTCTTTCAGAATTTTCCACAGTTTGTTGTGACCCACACAGTCAAAGGCTTTGGCATAGTCAATAAAGCAGAAATAGATGTTTTTCTGGAACTCTCTTGCTTTTTCAATGATCCAGCAGATGTAGGCAATTTGATCTCTGATTCCTCTGCCTTTTCTAAATCCAGCTGGAACATCTTGAAGTTCATGGTTCACGTATTGCTGAAGCCTGGCTTGGAGAATTTTGAGCATTACTTTGCTAGCATGTGAGATGAGTGCAATTGTGCAGTAGTTTGAATATTCTTTGGCATTGCCTTTCTTTGGGATTGGAATGAAAATGGACCTTTTCCATTCCTGTGGACACTGCTGAGTTTTCCAAATTTGCTGGCAAATTGAGTGCAGCACTTTCACAGCATCATCTTTCAGGATTTGAAACAGCTCAACTGGAATTCCATCACGTCCACTAGCTTTGTTCGTAGTGATGCTTCCTAAGGCCCACTTGACATCGCATTCCAGGATGTCTGGCTCTAGGTGAGTGATCACACCATCGTGATTATCTGGGTCATGAAGATCTTTTTTGTACTGTTCTTCTGTGTATTCTTACCTCCTTTTCTTAATATCTTCTGCTTCTGTTAGGTCCACACAATTTCTGTCCTTTATTGACCCCACCTTTGTGCGAAATGTTCCCTTAGTATCTCTAATTTTCTTGAAGAGATCTCTAGTCTTTCCCATTCTGTTGTTTTCCTCTATTTCTTTGCATTGATCATTGAGGAAGACTTCTTATCTCTCCTTGCTATTCTTTGGAACTCTGTATTCAAATGGGTATATCTTTTCTTTTCTCCTTTGCTTTTCGCTTCTTTTCTTTTCACAGCTATTTTTAAGACCTCCTCAGACAGCCATTTTGCTTTTTTGCATTTCTTTTTCTTGGGGATGGTCTTGATCCCTGTCTCCTGTACAGTGTCACGAACCTCCATCCATAGTTCATCAGGCACTCTGTCTATCAGATCTAGTCCCTTAAATCTATTTACCACTTCCACTGTATAATCATAAGGGATTTGATTTAGGTCATACCTGAATGGTGTAGTGGTTTTCCCTACTTTCTTCAAGTCTGAGTCAAAAAATAAAAACAAACTTAACAAGTAAATAAAAGCAAAGAGCCTAAAAATAAAAACAATAGATAAATAAATAATAGCAAAAGGACAGTAAGTGGAGAGGTAGGATTTGAAGCCAGAATGGCTGGCTTCACAGCCTATGGTCCCCTTACTGCTCAAAGCACTACGAGGTGTGTCACAACAGCCTCCCACATGCTAAAAGGATGGTCTGTCAAAGGAGGCGTGCTCAGGGCCAACCCTCACATGCCCACCAAAAAAATCAAGCAAACAAAGCTCACATGCCTGGTTCCCTGTCTTCATGGTTGGTAAGAGCCCAGGAGTCTGACTCTGAACCACAAGAAGTAATGCCCTCTCCATGTGCCCACCCTACCTTTTTGCTTCACCAAGTCCTGGTTGTCTTTTAAATTTCTGGATGAAAATTCCATCAGGTTGAACCACGCTTTCTGGAAATACTGGAAGCCTTCCTGAGTCATCCCTATTTCCAGACAGAGCTCCCCGATAGCATTCTGTACTCTGGGAAGCATTTTGGTCATGGACTGACTCTACACATAAGGAAAGAGAACACACTCATGAGGGGACACAGCATTAGACCAGACACAGCCACCAGATACCCGCTGGAGAAAGCTCATTGCATAATGAACTCGCAGAAGATGGCACACTTCACAGCAGGTCTTGGGGAATTTTAAATACTTACAGAGTGTTACAGTCACACATTTATGAGAAGACACTGCAAGCCAAAACTAATCTTTGGAACATGTTTTCACAAGTTGTTAGTTAATGGTAATTTTTTTCTGAAGGTGAGAATAACATGGTGATGTCTCACATCTATTAAAGCTCACAGAGGAGATGTTATCTAAAATCCAATCAAACACCTAAAATCACCATCTGTGTGACTCTTGAATTTAATTATGACCAGAGATCTGCTAACTTTATGGGGCTTTGTTTGGTTTGGGTTTTTTTGTTTGTTTATGTTTTGGGGTTTGTTTTTGGTTTTTTGGGGGTGTTTTTTTGGCTGAATTGGATCTTAGTTGCAGCATGTAGAGTCTTTCATTGCAGCACATGGACTCTCTAGCTGTGGTACATGATCTTAGTTGCTCTGGGCAAGTGGAATCTTACCTTCTTGACCAGGGATCTAACCCACATTCCCTGCATTGCAAGGTGGATTCTTAACCACTGGACCACTAGGGAAGTCCCTGCTAACTTCATCTTTGATACATTTTTGCTTAAAGACTGAACTTCAATTCTTTTTCCTGGTTTAGCATGTTTATTTCAGGGATACGTAAACTTCATTACCTTAAATCACACCTCTATCAAAACCTTATCAATAAATATAAGAATACACTAGTTGGTTATAAACTTTTAAAAGAGAGCTAGTGATGAGTTATCTTATTAATATCTCATTTCAGAAAACTTAATATTAACAAGAGTATCTGTGAATATGTTTGGCAATTAATAGGCCCTATTCAAATAGACAGCAGTACCATTATCAATGGTTATGTAATACTTCATGCTGTACTGAAATGTACTGACTGACTGAGCCTGTCTCCATCATGGGAATTCTTTCTGCTCTCCTGCACCTACTGAAAGTTACCTTCTGTGGCTTGACCCAGAGCTTTCCAGTAAGTGTCCTGCAAACAGGTTATAGCTACTCTAAAATACTGACCTCAGTCCTGAAGGCAGCTGGGAGTGGTGTGAGTCCATGGGCTCCTGTAGTCTTTTACATTCCCTCATGGGTATCTTTCAAAGAGCCCCCCTTCTCAGCAGCTATCCTAGATCTCAGCCCTAGTGCTCACACTGTCCATCCTCCACTTCAAGATGGCCTGCCTGCTGACTTTACTGAGATCAAGACTACTCTGAAAGATTGTCCTCAGATATTGATTAAGATTATGACTGGGTACAAGTAACAGAAAACCCACATTAACAGTGGCTTGATTTCTCTCTAATGCAACCGACAGGAAGTGGATGACACACCATAATGTCAGAGACATGGTTTCTCCTATCTCACTGTTTGACCTTGCCTGACCTCCATTCCCAAGGATGCCTCTTGGTCTAAAATGGCTGCTCCATCTCCAACCATCTCATCCACAATCCAAACAGCATCAAGGAGAAAAGAGGAAAGGGACAGCATACCCTTCACTTCATGGAAACTTCTCAGAAGTTATCCTCAGCACCTTGATTTAAATCCCACCAGCCAAAACTTAGGCAGGTACTCATATCTTGCTTCAACAGATGATGGAAAATGTAGTCTTCTTTCCAGTCCTTTGATGAGGAGGGTGGGGACATAACTTACTATGAAAGGGGGACCAGATATTGGGAAATTACGGTCTCTGGTATGCCTCACTTCCCTTTTCTTTTCAATTTAAAATTAGCTGTGCTTTCACCCATTTTCTTCCTTCCTGTCTATTCCAGAGGAAGGGATACCCAATCTCCTTACCAAGGGCCTACTCCTTCCCTAGCTCTTGGGATTCACGTCCTCCTCACCACGTCCCCACCAGCATCTCCAATCCACCCCTCTCCCCGGGTCATTTCCTGCTCCACACAAATACATATATCCTATATCAAACCTAACTTGAACCTGGTAATATCCTGATTGTTCATCTTTTACTGATACTTCTCAAACGAGTATCAATACATGCACATTCCCATTTCACTACCACACATTCACCTCTTAAGCTCTGCAGATTTACTCTTCCCACTACATCCCGCTTCCATCTCAGGGGTGACCACTGACTCTCAATCACCAGGCCCAGGGTGCTTCTTTCAGTCCTCATTTTTCCAGACCTCTAAGCAACAAACGATGCTATTAGCCACTCCCACTTTGATTTGGGGGAACTAGGCTGTCCTGATTCTCTTCCAATATCTCACTCCTATACAGGTTCTTTCCCTTTCCTCCTTTTCAGGGTAATTTCCCAATAACCCAATTCCTACTGTCAATCAGAGATCCTGTTTCCTCTTGTGGTTTCAGCATCCACATGTATGTAGATATCTCTCCAGTCTCTTTCCAGATTTCCAATCCTTCATTTCCCAGCTGACTTGAACTGCAGACTCAGCAGTGTAAATGTTAAAAATTCATCATCATCCCTCCAAAACCAGCTTCCTCTTTGAATTTCCCCAAGTCCATCAACCAGACTCAAATCCTCAGGCTTTCCTTGGTTTCTCCCCATGTCATGGCCATGTTTTCAAGCAGTCTGAGTGGGGCAGAACCCCCTAGCCCAGGGAGGATGACAACTCCCAAGCCATCACCAGGCCAGGGTGGTCCTTTCTCCCTGACCACATTGCCAGAAATACTAATTGGTCAAATGCAGCTATATACTGTCAGCATCTTCTTTATGAAGACATGTCTTTTATTTCCCTCTTGCTCCAGACCATCTGCTTCTTGAGGGCAGAGACCTCGTGGCCCAAGAACTGAGCCTTATGGTTTGTGGGTATTCAGTAAACATTTGTTGATCTGCACAGTGATTGTGAAGCATTCTTGGGCCATGGTCTGTACTGGCTTCCACCTATGGAGCCCTGACCAAGTGAAACTCTCACCATACATGACTTCAGTGGATATTTACAGAAACCCTAGGAAACAGGGATTATTACTTCTCTCTTACAGGCAGGGAAGCTGAGGCTCAGTGAGGTTACATCAATCACCCGAGTTCACATGGCTGGCAAATAGGAGAACAAGGGTGTCCAACACAGACTGGCCTGTCTCCAAAGCTCTGCTCTGCACTTTTTCTTAACAAGTGAGCCTCTGATGCACAAACAGAGGCCCCTTCACACAAGCATCCTTTAGTTTCCCTGTGGCCCAGTGCACCTACTGTTAAGTACTAAAGAGAGGGTCATGAGACTTAGTTTTTTAGTAAGCATACTTACTACTTTAAATCATGGTTTCTCAGCTTCAGCACGATTGATTTCTGTGCCATATAATACTTTGCTCTGGGTGGGTGCGGGGTCGGGGCAGGACTGGTCTGGGCAGTGTAAAACGTATAGAGCATCCCTGGCCTCTACTCACTAGACGCCATTAGCAACCGCCCCTCCCAGGTTGTGACAACCAAAAATGTCTTTAACATCGCCAATCTTCCTTCAGAAACAAAACTGTCTCCCAGTTGAAAACCCCTGCATCAACATTTTAAAATAACCTAATCAAAAGAAATTACAAAAGTGGTGTGGTACAGAATGTATATAGCACAAATAACAAGCTCTTTCGCCTCAAAAATATTCAGCACATGTTTCAAAGAAGTTGTTATTGCCAAAAATAGTTTTAGAACTTCGCTTTTGGAAATGCCTTCAGAGCCTAAAAATAATTCTTTTAGCCTCCTTGGTAGTTAGTCCTAAAGCACTGTTGCAAAAATATTTTGAGAATAAAATCATAAGATTGATGCCTCCGAAAGGAGTGCTCTGAAGTGGGAAATCCTCTCTGAATGTCTCAGCTTTGTCACACTTCCTGAGCAGCCACCGCCTCCCTTCACCCCACCTACTCCACAGGTTATGCTTCATCACTGATGGAAATGCTGGCAGTGACTTCTAGCTAGACTAGGAGCTCTATGAGGGTAGAAACTGTGTCTGCCTCACCTGCTGCTATCACCCCAACTCCCAGCACAGAGCTCAGACTGGGCAAGACCCTCAGTGAAGGTTTGCTGAATGGATGTCTGAGTGACTAGGTGAATGAATAAATGAGTAGCCAAGTGAGAGAATGAGTGAGTAAATAAATGGATGGCTAAGTCGATAGATGACTGAATGAATGAGGGAATGAGTGAGGGAATGAATGAGTGAGTGAGTGGATGAGTTAGCAAATGGCTCAGTGAATAAGTAAGGCAATGGCTGGATGAATGAGTAAATGGAGAACTGAGTGAGAAAATGAGTGAGTGGGTGAGTGAATGAATGAGTAAGTGACTGAGAGAATGGCTGAAATCAGGCCCTCAGTGATGACCTAGTAACATAATTGGTGCTTTCCAAGAAGACACATCAGTGATGAAAACTTTGACCTCGTGAGGAAAAACATTTGGTGCAGGGGGAATTCCATAATCATAAGATATCAGAGAATCACTGGACTCTACTCTGTCAAAATGCAAGAGAGGCTGAGATAGCTCAAATCAAACACATTGTCTATAACCTAGGCCTTGGTTACTTTTTAACCCAGGGATGGTAATAAATGGAGCTAAGACCTCATTATGTGCACACGTTGTGCGAAGCGCTTTGTGCACTTGCTCACTTCACCCTGTTAACAGCTCTTGAGACAGATCTCAGAACCATCAACAATTAAGAACTCTGAGTCAGAGGTTCACATTCTTGCCAAAGTTGCACAGCATTAAGTGCCAAAGCATTTTAAATTTGGGTCAGTCTGTAAATAGCCCAGGCTCCTGCACTACTCCAATGCTACCTTCTAAGGACACAAAGTATTGCAAATTCAAGTTGGCTCATTGATTCATTTGTCACGTTTACTAAGCACTGAAAAGGCTGTAATACAGCATGGAAGATAAATAAGCACGGCCTCTGTAATAAAGGGACTTGCAGATCTAGAGTCTTAGGCGTCTCTTTAGATGGAATTCCTTTTAGAAATATGTGTGTTGATGGGACACAGACAGACCTTTACGAGAATGTGAAGGCCTTTGTTTTCGAGCAAAAATAGCTTTGTCTTGGGTTATACTACCCTTGGTCCAAAAACTACTACAACTGGTAAATAGTTTTTAAAGGGCCATTAAATGTCATCCTAAGAACAGTTATAGTTTTAGGTTATGAGTGAAAGTTTCATTGTATTCAACAAGCCCCAAAGTTTCTATTTTGGGAAATGTAAATCAATAATAGGAACAAGATAATCAACCTTCCCCAACATCTTTCTGAAAAGTATAACCAACTCTTTAACCAGTATTTTATTAGTTTATTTCAATCCACTACTCACTTTACCCCTTGTTTTTTTACATTCCTTTTCTCCTCCAAAATGACACCTATTGGTATTTATTCATTCAATCATACCTCCCATCTATTTATTGCTTGTCATCACTAATACACAGTTTGGGGCATGGATTAAAATCAAAGATTCCTCACTGATCAACATAAGTAATGATTATTTATTATTCATTAGTTCCTCTCTTTGTGGATGAAATTGTAAGTGAACAAAGGTAAATGATATCTGAAAATATCTAAAATAAATTGAATAACAATTGAGGATTTTAAAAATTATTTCCCAATTTACCTGCAGTAACATGTTCTCAATGCTCAGGAATAACTCTTCTGCTTCCCTGGTCTTGCCCAGAAGCTTCAGAAATCTTGCAATAAAGAATATTAATCAGCATTTGTCAGCAGCAGTAACCTTAAAAAGCCTGCATTCCAACACTAGAATGGAAAGAAAAGTCAATAATCCTAAAGCATATTTGGAGAGGAACAAAGAGTGCCTATCATTTAATCTTGATAAAAGAATTAAACATTAAATACTTATCTCTATTTCACTGTTTTTCTCTCAAAGGATCAGCACATCTGCTTTTATTAATATTAAAGTTTACATATATTACCGAGTATCTTAAACTACAGCATCAAAAATAAGTCAAGGCCTTAACTAACTTCCATAAGTAAATTTTGAAAACCAAGGAGTCAAAAAAGAGTATTTCTATAGCTCAATCCATATGTTGTTGTCATTTGTATTTGGGAGTGATTTTCGGGCAATAAATAAAAGGCATTTAAATCTCTTACACAATTCTGCCCTCTGTTGCAAATGTCTTGAATTACTGGCTTTAGCAGAAAGAACAAAATGCTTGAAGAACAAAATAGGGAGCATATGTGTGTGTGTGTGCACACACATGCACAATTACACCTTATCATGTGCTTAGTCATTCAGTCGTGTCTAACCCTTTTGTGACCTCATGGACTGTAGGTCACCAGGCTCCTCTGTCCATGGAACTTTCCAGGCAAGAATACTGCTGGGTTGCCATTTCCTGTTCCACACCTTATCATATACAAATGAAAAAAATACAGAATTTTTGAACTTGAAGACTCACATACATGGTAGCACAGAGTCATCATTTTCAGAAATTCTCTTTCCAAACATTCTAGTATCTAAATGCTACATTTGTCCATTTGTTACATTTCAAACTGGTGTGCCTGATGTGTCTGGAACAAATAAATTCTTTTTTGCAAATGGACAGATCTTTTATTAAACAGTCAGTGGATAGTACACTCCCAAGACCTGGGACAGGCTAACCCCAAAGGAGAGGCTAAAACAAATATATTCTTATTCCTCATATGTTCCTCTGGACAAACTGTTGGCCACCCAGACCTTGGGTTTCCTCTTGCTTTCTTTCTGCCAACTTTTTGGTGGATCCTCATTCATGCACAGAATAAATGTTCAGTAAGCATCAACATGTCAGGCCTCATTCCAGGTTCTGAACACCAAGCACAGCAGACAAGGGTGTAGGCCTCAGCATTGGGAGGCCTCCAGGAGCCTCTGAACCACAGCTCTGGTACCTCGGGCTAGGGAGCAAAACTAAACAGGGCCAGGGGAGAAAGAGTGCTGAGGGCCAGAGTCCAAGATGCCTGTCTGCGGTGGTTGTCTGAGCAAAGTGGCCTGAGGTGGGTAAGAAAACTGAGGGGTCGAGCTAAGTGACAGGGGAATCCTAAGAACCAGAAGTAGCTGCTCAGAGCAGACAGAAAAGGGCAGTGTGGGGTGATTTACTCAGTGGTAAAGAATCCGCCTGCCAGTGCAGCAGACATGGGTCTGATCCCTGATCTGGGAAAATCCCACATGTCATGGAGCAACTGAGCCGGGGAGCCACAACTACCGAGCCTGTGCTCTAGAGCCTGTGCTCGGCAACAAGAGAAGCCGTCTCAAGAAGCCATGCGCTGCAACTAGGGTGCAGCCCCTGCTCACCAAACTAGAGCAAAGCTGTGCAGCAACAAGGACCCAGCACGGTCAATAAAAAAAGAAAGTTATAAATCACCTGCCTCCATCCACTAAAATATGACCATTTTTAAAAAAGGGGAAATAAAAGAAAAAGAGTAGTGTGGCCACAACTAAGGGATGAGACCCTGCCCACAGGTGGGGCTCTTACACATTCCAGGGGGTTACTGAGTCCAGGTTCCCGTCAAGAGCTCGGGTTGGGAAGGATGGTGTCCACCACTAAGCGACTATTCAGCATCTCCATCGTGCTTGGTGCTATTCCAGGCACTGGAGATACAGCAGTGAACAGGAGAGAGGAGAGCCCTACTCTCCAGGAGCTTCTATTCCAGCAGCTGAAAGGGTGAGAGTCAGGGGAGAGGGGAACAGAGATCCAGGATTAAAAAAGGAAACAAGGCAAACTCTGGCAGCTGTGATAGTTATGCCAAGAATTCAAACACGCTAACATAACAGAGAATGACCACGTACAACGTTCAACTAGAAGGCCACCCTGAGACGTGACACTGTGGCTGAGATCTAAAGAACCAGAAAGAACTGGCACTACAGTGAGTGGGAGGAACATTCCAGGCAGAGGGAACAGCTGATGCCAAGACCCGTGGGCAGAATGTACTTGAAGGACAGAAAGAAGGCCAAGGAGACTGGCATTCTGAGGCCAAGGGGAAGAATCATACAAAATGATGCTACCCAGGCATGCGGGGGCCAGGCTGTACCAGGCAGTATAGGCTAAAGTGAGGTATTTAGATTTTAGTATAAGTTCAACAGCAGGCCAGTGGAATTTTCTTAATCTGCCATGTGACATGATCTGGTTTACGTTCCTAAAAACTCATCTTGACGACTATGCAGACAATTGATTTTGCAGGAACAACAGTGAAAATAGGGATGGGGGGTTGGGAGGTCCAAAGGGGAGGGGATATAGGTATATAAATAGCTGATTCTCATCACTGCAGAGACTGACAACATTGTAAAGCAATTATATTCCAATAAAAAAAAAAATGGAAGTAGGAAGACCAGTTAGGAAGCTATTACAACAGGCCTAGGGAGAGGTGACAGTGACCAAGGCTCACTAGAGGGATCCCATTGTATACCTGAGGCTAACATGACCCCTCTAACTTCAACATCATCCTGAGAGTACCAGCTAGTGCAATAAGATAGGAAAAGGAAATAAAAGATACACACGTTGGGAAGGAAGAAATAAGTCTTTCTTGACAAATGATATGATTATCCATGTAGAAAAACCAAAAAAATAAATTTAAAAGCTCCTGAAACATATACATTGCCATATTAAAATAGACAGCCAGTGGGAATTTGCTGTATGATGCAAGAAACACAAACCTGGTGTTTTGTGACAACCGAGAGATGTGGAACAGGGTGGGAGGTGGGAGGGAGATACAAGAGAGAGGGGACATATTTATACTCATGGCTGATTCCTGTTGATGTATAGCAGAAACCAACACAATATTGTAACCATCTGCCAATTTAAAAAAAGAAAACAACAAAAGATAAGTTAATACTTCAGTCAGTTCAGTTCAGTTTAGTCGCTCAGTCGTGTCTGACTCTGCGACCCCATGAATCGCAGCACACCAGGCCTCCCTGTCCATCACCAACTCCCAGAGTTCACTCAAAC
>SJYQ01104757.1:0-51476 GCA_006410935.1 Redunca redunca
TTTGTGAGGGAGAAAGTAATCTCCTGGTCCTATTCCTCCGCCATCTTCTCCCCCCTCCTCTCCCCTAGTTTTTAGTATTTGAAAGTAATCTCTTTTTTTCTGAGTGATATCAAATGACTTCTTATGTCATTATGTGAGCCTTCTATGCCTCTAGAGCCTTATGTGAGCTCCTATTTTATTTCAGTAGAGAGAATACTCTTTGTTTCATAATATTTATTTGATAGCCTTTTTTTAATTAAAAAAAAAGATAGGCTAGATAAAGATTTTTCAACCTCAGCATTCTGCAGATTGGGCCAGATAAGTCATTGTTAGGTCTGTGACTTCAACTCCTTGGTAGCAGTTGCTATCTTATCTTTTACTAGCATCTCCCCCAGTTTAGGAGGAAAGATGCATGTGGTGATCATGTCATGTGAAGAAGTGTCAGAGATGACAGGAAGCTTTACAGAAAAGTACAGGAGTCAAAGATACAGTTACCAAACCTTGGGGTTTTTTCTTAAGATTTTTTTTTTTTTAACATGGGCCATTTTTAAAAGTCTTTATTGAATTAATTACAATATTGCTTCTGTTTTATTTTTTTTTGCCATGAAGCATGTGGGATCTTAGCTCCTCGATGACACCCCACACTTCACATTGGAAGGCATACCCCTCCAATATGATTAAACTCACACCCCCTGCATTGGAAGGCAAAGTCTTAACCACTAGATCACCAGGGAAGTCCCACCAAACCTTGGTTTTAACCCCAGTTTTGCTGTGTGATGCTGGACAAGTATTTAGATTCTTGGTTCTTTTAGTTTATCATCTGTTACATGGTTGATCTCTAAAGTAGCCTCTAGTGATGTGAATTATTCATCTTTATGTCCCTGCCTTTATGCCTCATTGGCTTGCCAAGATACATGAAAGAAAACAATAGAATCAATATCCATTCCTTCTTTAATAAGCCTACCATGTTACTTTGTAGTATATAGTGAATGTGTTCCAGTTTTTGGAACACACAATCAATGTTCTGTGAATTGTATTTAATTTGTTAGGAAACAAAGACATTTTCCTTAGAAAAGTATCCTGCTACAACTCCTTTTGAAATGGGAGTAGCATACCCCTAGTTTGTTTTGTTTGAGATTTCAAGTTTGGGCATATGTAGCTTTATAGCATAAATTCTCAGTGTTCTCCATGAGCTAGTAACCCTTTTAGATTTGTATTCACTGTAGATTGAGATAAATATGGCTTCTTGGCCTCCCAGTGAATTCTGGGAGAATGGAGTTCTTGGTCACCAGGCTTTTTTGTTATAGATATCAAAGCAGTCAGTATATCACAATGATTAAGGTCACTGGAAGCAGACTGCCTGGGCTCTTGCTCAGCTCTGGTCTTTACCAACTGTAACTTTTAACCTTATTGTATCTTAGTTTCCTCATGTGCATAGTGGAGGTAAAAATAGTACCTATCTCATGTTATTATTGTAAGACTTACAGTGCCTGTGCCTTTTATATGATAAGTGGTAAAAATAATTAATTAATCTCTGAATCCTATTCTAGCGTTGATATGCTTGTAGATCGTAAAGGCAGAGCTAGAGGAGGGTGTACAAAAGCCTGGGTTATTTTTTTTTAACTTACTCAGAACACTGTTCACAAAGCAGTTATTTAAAATGGGGCTCTCTGTAGTGTTTCTGAGATTCTCTGGTATATATTTAATTTATTGCTCTTCCTAAGTGCTTCCAATGCACTTAGATGGCTTCACAGTTGAATTTTTCTCTCATCTGTTGTGGAATTCACTAAAGATAGTGTATAACTATAAATAAGCCTACCCATGCAACTGTAACCATGGCAACCACCAGCCTTCAAATGGGGAGAGAGGGGCTCACAAGGCTGGTCTCAACTTCACAACAGCCTGATATGTCCCCTTATAGATTAGACAGCTCAGAATTGTGCTTTGCACACAACACAGTCATTCATTGCTTTCTATAGAGTGTCCATCATTTACTTTAATCTCATGCAATTCATTTCTGACTCTTACACATTCTTTGAAAGCACTGTACTGGGTTCTGGGGGGATAAAAAATGACTTAAACTAAGTCTTTCCACCCCCATACAGTGGCATCTTCCTAACATTTATATATTTTAGGTTACTCCCTCACTAAAACCTCTTCAGTGGCTCCTTGGTGGATATAGAATTTCACTCTGGCTTTCTTTTTAGCTTCATTTCTCTCTCTCTCCCATAGCAGTATAAACTTCAGGCTTTGTCTGAAAATTCTATGCTCTCCAATACTGTTCCCTCTGTATGAACTTTTCTCCCAACTCTCTTATTTGCCTTTCAGATTTTTACTTTTTCCCCTATCTCAGCTCAAGTACTTCCCCTTGTGAAATTTTCTGTTATGATATGGTCTTAAGACTTATTCACATAGAAGTCAATTAATCTCCCTTACTATATGAATGAGCCAATGGGATCAAGCACTTATCTTACTGCTGCTGCTAAGTTGCTTCAGTCATGTCTGACTCTGTGCAGCCCCATAGACGGCAGCCCACCAGGCTCCGCCGTCCCTGGGATTCTCCAAGCAAGAACACTGGAGTGGGTTGCCATTTCCTTCTCCAGTGCATGAAAGTGAAAAGTGAAAGTGAAGTCGCTCAGTCGTGTCCTACTCTTCGTGACCCCATGGACTGCAGCCTACCAGGCCCTCTGTCCATGGGATTTTCCAGGCAAGAGTACTGGAATGGGGTGCCATTGCCTTCTCAGACTTATCTTACTAGGTACCAGCAAAGGAAAAACAAAACAACAAAAAACTCAAAACCTCATTTATCAAAAAGAATGGAAATGGCAAATGTTATTTAGGCTAGTCTCAACATATAAGATGCTCTTGATCTGATATTCTTCTGTAAATGGATATGGCTGGTGAGAGCTGTGAATGCAGGTTTTGGTAAAAGGTGTTGGGTGGGCATTGGTGATAGATACTACAAAAAATGAANTTTTATCTTACCTCTTTAAAAAATTATAATATTTATAATTATAAGTATAATTATAATAATAGTAGTGATGTCTCACATTATTGGAACAAGAAACAGAAAAAGACTATATTTGTGGGTGGAGTTACATTTGAGTTTTGACCCATTGCATTTGAGATACCATTAGAATATACGTGTCTAGTTCTAGGTCGGAAATTACTGCTTGGATCTCAGAAGTCAGAACTAAAGATATAGATTAGAAAACCATCAATATAGGTGGAAGTTTAAGACAGTGGCATGAACAAAACAGCTGAAGGAGGTGGTAGACTAAGAGGAAACCCTACATTCAAGGAGACTCAGAAGGGATCACTAAGAGACACACTTAGAGTACAAGGGCCCCAGCCAGGTGAAGAGAAGGAGGCAGTCTGCCTGTGAGCCAAGTGGGAAGGAATGGAATTGCATGAGAGTAAGTATAAATATGGGTTTCCCTGGTGGTTCAGATAGTAAAGTATCTGCCTGCAGTGCAGGAGACCGGGGTTCGATCCCTGGGTTGGGAAGATCCCCTGGAGGAGGGCGTGACAACCCACTCCAGTATTTTTGCCTGGAGAATCCCATGGACAGAGGAGGCTGGTGGGCTACAGTCCATGGGGTTGCAAAGAGCCTGACACGACTGAGCGACTAAGCACAGCACCGCACGAGGTTTACCATTTTTTGTCTCTATTCCTCCGTTGATATTGAGTTCCCTGAAGACAGGGATCTTTGTTCTGTTGTGATGTAGCCTAAATGATAGAACAGTGTTTAGCACATAGTAGTAGTTCAATAAGTATTTGTTAAATAAAATTAAGATAACTTGAGAAATGTGGGTCTCAGTGAAGGTACATAATGGGTATTAGTTTTTATTGAACCAGAAAACCCATATGAAAACTTCACTTTTCATGGTTACTTTTTGGTTTTAATTTGTGACAAATTTCTTAAGTTATGAAATTAAATTATCCCCCTTCCTTTTTCAGACACCTACTTCTCTATCTCTTTCCATATATAGTTGTAGTTATAATCTACCCTAATAGATCACTCACATGTAGAATAAAATCCTCTCAATATATTTAAATCTCATACAGTCATTTTGCATTTTAAATTTCTGTCTCTCTCATTTATTGATTTAATTAAGAGAGCTGAGTTAGTTCCAGGTATCTAGAAAGTCTCTGAAAGTTGGAGGAGATAATATTTTTTGGTGGTGGTCAAGGAAGGACCATGATTGTAGCATTACTAAAAACTGCCTCTTCTTACCTGGAGGTGAAATGGCCCTGTTTTATACCACACTTCTCTATGGAGTGCTGATATTTACCAGAGAAAAAGGTTCTCAGTTTTGCCAAATAAATTTTGGGTAAGCAAGTAACTCAACTCAATTGCGGGAATCAGTGAACTGCTTTCTTGTTTCATAATTATTCTATTCATTTACTTTAAAAGTTTCTTTGAGATTGTTAGATAATATAATTTGCTTTTCCCCATATTTGAGAATCTTCTGAAAGTGATCAAAATAACTTGAGATCAAAGTGGGTTTCTTACAACTTGAAAAGAGCAGTGACCTTAAATCAGATTGAGAGCTAAGGACTCTGCTCAGGAGAGCACAATAAGCTTTCCTGCCCTCTCCCAGCAGCAACAGACTTAGTCTCTTACAAAACTTTCAGATCAAGGGAGATTTACCCTCATTCTCTTCTTTACCCTCACACTTAGGTGTGTCTTGACCATGGAGGTAATCTCTTTCAACTCTCCTCTCCCGCCTCTAATCTTTTTCATAAACATTCCATGAAGATCAGGGGAAATGCCCAAATATGCTCTTTAACATTTAACTAAAATCTCAGATGTTTTCTTGCCCATTTATGTGGTGGCTACCTCCTATCTCTGCTGCTCTGCAACGATGTGAGTTTCATTTCTTCCTGGAGAGCATTGCCATCCTTTTGGATTTTAGTTTCATAGCTTACCTGTGGCCTCAGCTCTGTGAGAGGCTCAGCCATGATTTTTATAGGATATCTGACTTATTCCTGTTGTTAGAGTAGGAGCTATGTTCTCCACTTGGTTTCTATACCTAGATGGAAGATATTTTTAATATTGGAAGGATTATTTGGTTCTTTGCCGAATCTCTTCAGTTATTTCTATTTCCTACTACTAGTAGGAATCTATTTCCTACTCACATTTGGAAGCTTTTCTTTTATTCTTTAAACATATCAGATATAGCAGTTTTATATTTTGTGCCTAGTAATACCATTACCTGGGATCTATGCAGATCTGATTCCGCTGTCTATTGCTTTTGATGTCTCTCAGTGATTGTTCTTTGTGTTTTTGTATGTTTGGGGATGTTAGACTGTGAGCACGTGGTTTATTTGAATGTTATCTGTGGGAATTTTTGAAGACTGGATTGCAGGTGAATTCCTTTAGAGAAGATTTGTGTTTATATCTGCATGGAGCATAGCCAACCATTTCATATTAAATCAGTTGATTGAGGTTGTTTGTACCACTGTGGTAGCATGAGAGGCAGTTTGTAGTTATGCATTCTTAGGGCGGATATCCTTTTCCCCCCTGTACCCAGCACCAAAGCCAAGACAATGTGATGTCTGTATCATGCCATTTGAGAAGGTGGACTTACTTTTCATTCATTATTTTACTTACACATCAGCTCCTAGAGGTCCCAGCTTTATTTGGGTGGAGTGAAGGGGGGAATTTGCCTCTCTTGGGGAGGTCTGTGACATTTTCTCTCTCCTCCACAACATGTATAGCCATAAAATGAGAAGATTAACATCTTCATAGAAACTTAATAAAAAGTAAAAAGTCAGCTTTTTTTTTCTTTTTTTCTGGGGCGGGGGGGCGGCTTATTTTCCTTTTATGTCTTCATTTGATTCTGTGAGTTCTTTACTTTGTACCTGCTCTGCAAATGCAGTAATTAAAAATGTCTTTTGTCAGCATTTACTTATGAGGACCATTTGAATATCTAACATGTTGTTGTTGTTTCAGTCACTAAGTCATGTTGGACTCTCTGCCACCCCAAGGACTGTACCTTGTTAGGCTCCTCTGTCTATAGGATTTCCCTGGCAAGGCTACTAGAGTAGCTTGCCATTTCTTTCTCCAGGGGATATTCCCGACCCAGGAATTGAACTTTTGTCTCCTGCTTGGCAGGTGGATTCTTTACCACTGAGCTACCTCAGAAACCCCCATTTAATATATGTTACACAGACAGAAACAGAATTCCTCTTTTAAAATTTCTTTATTGCCATGTTAGTTAGATCTTAGGAAAGAGAAAAAAGAATTTCTATTTTATATCATGTTTTTTAACTTCAGAAACCAAATATTTCAAGGAACAAAGAGTTATTCAAATGACCATTTACAGGTTTATTTAAGACTAGATAATGTTATTTATACTGAATCCCAAATTTCTTGTTCTTAGAACATCATTCCCCATAGGTTATTTTGTTACTGATTATAAGTATATGGCTAATTGGCATATTCTCAGGCTGACTGTTTTCAGGAGACATAAGATAATCAAAGAAGGAAAATTGTCTTGATCTATGTCCCTAAATTCCAATCTCATTGTTTACATGAACGTGGGATGATGGTTTTGTTGTTTAGTCTCTAAGTCGTGTCTGACTCTTTGGCAATCCCATGGACCGTAGCCTGCCAGGCTCCTCAGGAAAAAGAAGATTTGATATTCTTTCTTCCTCTTCTTTGAACAATTCAGCATTCTTCCAGACCTCTGATTTATCATTCAGGTTCTACCAGAAAAGTGATGACTCTTTTCTCAATTTTCCCAAGGATGGTAAACACTACCATCCTACCTGCACAGGAGAGAAGTTAATCCCTTATATACAATAGGTACCTTAGGCTGGCATTACGGCTTAATTCTCTCTTGGACCCTCACATGAGAATGACTGCTAGACTGTTCTCTTCCACTTGCCATTTGTCAGGAGACTCTTTAGTTGACTCCACTTCCAAAGGAAATAAGCAGCTTGGATTATAAACAGGGATTGCAGGAAAAGGGAGGAAAAGAGAAGAGACCTTTCTCTGTAATTCATTGTAGTATTACATTGCCTTCCATATTTCATTTCAAAATGGTGGGGAGATTGAAACTATGTATCAGTTCAGTAAAGAGGATGTGATTTTTCTGAATAAGCCATTGTTTTAGAAGTGTCATTTGTTTTCATGGCTCAAGGAGAGTTTTCTTGAAGAAAAATAAGTCAGTCTAATTTTAAAATGTGAGTTTTCATTCCAGCTGTCACCTTTACTCTGTGTAGGGTGAAACTGTCATGACACCAATCAAAGGCTAGTGAATCACTTCAGTTCTATTAAAACCTAAAAGATTGTTAAATTTATTTTAAATCTCTCAACTTTTTGTACTTTGGGATAACAGCTGTGGTATAAACATACCCTAGAGAATTAACTTTGAATTAAACTGTAAATACCTAACGGTGTGATCTCCTTTGTAGTAGAATGCCATAGAACAAACCACTGGCCAAAGTGAATTCTTTAAATTATTTTAATTAATCCTAAGCCAGTTATTAATCTTTATTCTATCTGTCCCCCCAGAGAACCATTATTCTAGAATTGATCAGATTCTCTTTCACTCTCATACTTGACAACATTTAAAAGCTCTCTATTACATGATGAATAAAATGACATTATTATTAGGGAACTTGAGATTCAAAATCAAGCTTTTAGTCTAGACATACTGCTTATCCTTTGTATTAACACCCCATACTTTTGTTCATGCTCTTCTTTTACCTGGAGTACCTTTTTTTATGATTTCCCAAATGCTAAACTTTTGTTAATCCCTCAGCTATCAACTCAACATTACCTTTACTTTTCTCAATAATAGGAAAGTGGTGTGATTCTCAAACTTGGTTGTACATGGAATCACACAGGTAATTTAAAAGAAAAGAAAGAAAGGAGGGAGGGAGGGAGGAAGGATGTGAAGAAGGAAGACCAATTATTTCTGAGTCCCAACTCCAGATATTCTGATTTAGTTGGTCTGAAGTTCATCCTAGGGATCAATATTGTTTTAAAAGGTCCCCAGATGACTCTAAAATGTAGTCAAGTAGAACCCCTCATGGTGTGATTGGTAGCCCAGATGATGTGAATCTTGATCTTACCACTGTCTTACTTTGTTGCTTAACTTCTATTTATTTTAGTTTTCTCATCTGTAAAATTACAAAAACTAATCATGTTTAATTCTTAGGGTTCTTGTGAACATTAGTTTAGATGAGGCAGGTAAAGAGATTTAGCCTAAAACCTGCTCTAGTACATACTGGCCACTGCTGCTGCTGCTAAGTCGCTTCAGTCGTGTCTGACTCCATGCGACCCCATAGACGGCCTCCCACCAGGCTCCCCGTCCCTGGGATTCTCCAGGCAAGAACACTGGAGTGGGTTGCCATTTCCTTCCCCAATGCATGAAAGTGAAAAGTGAAAGTGAAGTCACTCAGTCGTGTCCGACTCTTGGCCACTACCAATAGGCAAATTAGCTGTGGGCTTATGTTCTGTAAAAATTCCTGAAACAGAGACTTTTTGGAGAGTGCATTCAGTAACACTTTTAAAACAGGCTCAAAAATATTGTCTCATTCTCTCCAAATTTCTGGATGTCCCTGGTGGCTCAGATGGGAAAGAATCCACCTTTGCTGCTGCTGTCACTTCAGTCGTGTCCGACTCTGTGCGACACCATAGACGGCAGCCCACCAGGCTCCGCCATTCCTGGGATTCTCCAGGCAAGAACACTGGAAAAGAATCCGCCTTTAGAGGATTCTTAAAGAATGCAAGAGGTGCAAGAGAAGTGGGTTTGATCCCTCAGTTGGGAAGATCCCCTGGAGAACGGAATGGCAACCCACTCCAGTATTCTTGCCTGGAGAAGTCAATGAACAGAAGAGCCTGGTGGGCACAGTCCATGGGATCACAAAGAGACAGACACAACTTAGCAACTATCACTTTCACTTTCAGAAGGAAGTTATGAATATTGAGAAAGTGTCAGACAACATAAATTTATAAATCATGTTTCAGCTATTACAGGCTAAACTGGAAGTTTTTTTGAAGCTTCAGTATTAATACTCTAAAAATTTCCTAAACTCTTCAATTTGTTGTTGTTCATTTGCTAAGTCATGTCCAGCTTTGTGACCCCATGGACTGCAGCACCCCATGGGCTGCAATAAAATTTTCTAATTCTTTACCCATTACTTCTCCTTCTCAACGCCTTGCATATTTGCTATTTACTCAAGATTGGAACACCATAATTGGGTTAATTTCTTACAGACAGTATTGGATCATGATGTTCCTTGGAAAACAGAAATTTGAGAAGGTAAACAGAGATATTAAATTCTCTTTACCAGAGTGCTGATAAAGAATGCTTCTGGGGATGTAATAATAGCCCTGAAAAGAGATATGACTATATAAAGATGCTGAAAAGAAATCTAAATTTAATCAATGTATTCTTCATGATTAAATGGAAAATTAAAACCGGCTTAGTAGTCATGCTGTTAAGTGTTTTGTGGCATTTTAATAGCATATTTCAAATTTAGTACCAAGCTCANGTATCTTGTTGCTGTTTAGAAAAATAATGTAAGCTAATTAACATTTTGAAAGCAAATGAAAGCAAAACAAAGTAAATGAAAACCTCTAATAAGTTCATGACATGGTGATGATGACCAATGACATTCTGTTACGTTATACTTTTAGCCCTTTTTCCATGATATATATATATATAATATGCATTTTCTATGATATATATGTATTCTATGACATATTATATATATATATATATGGAAATATCCTAGAGATATTGTTACAAAGCTGCAAGTTCAAATATTAAAAATGTTTCTGCATCTTAATTTTTATATTCATTGGTTGCTTTAGTGAAAGTTGGGGGGAAAGGTATAAGACATGTATTATTCTAGCACCAGCTCGTTCAGAAATCTTCTATGATGTTTTAAACAGATGAACTGAGAATGAGAAGGAACCAGACTCTGGTTGAAAGCTAGGAATACAGGTGAAGATGAGGGGTCAGGTTGTCTAATGTGAGTGAGAGCAGAATCAGAAAAAAGAAAGGGGAGACACAAAGGTGAGCCCCAGAGGCTGGGACAAGAACAGGGCCAGAGAAGCAGACTCTAGACAGATGGGGGAGTCGGAAGGATCTTACATCTTTTCTTTTATTCTGTCCTATTTGACATTAACTGCAAAACAGAACACAAGGGACAAACTGTCACTGTGTTTCTCTGCATAGATTAAAGTGCAGATACTCTAATCATTCACTCCTCATCTCTACTGTGTCTTTATTTCTGAAGGCAGTTTCATTATTTTGACCTCCAAAGAAATAAAGGGATTGAGCACGAGAGAGCCAAACATCCAGTCAGGATTAGGGGGAGGTATGAGCTCCGCTGGGGTAACTGATATTTGATGCTTTTGCAACTGTCAGGCAAAATGTTGCCTATTTCTTCCTCTGTATTAATATCCCACCTAACAACCTAGAAATCTTGTAAGCGAGCTACCGTGAACCTCATTTACATCCAAGGGAAAGGATGTTCAGAGAAGTTAAATCTTGTTCAAATTAATACCTATAATGATTTAAATTCAGGTCTATTGACCATGAAGGATGATGTATGATTTTTTAAAACCTTTGAAATCATGGAGAGGAATTCTGGAATAGTAAAATCATGGGAACTCCATAGGCTTTAAGTGTGTGAACAAAATCCCTTAGTGGGAAGACAACTTCAAATCATATACAGGGAACTCATTTACTCAAGATTCGGTGTTATCTAAGATCAATCTGTGTAAGAAAGATTTTCAGAAATTTGCCATAGGAAAAGTATAGCTATTTGGATACATCTTCAACTTCTAAGGCTTTGTGTTCTTAGTAGGGAAAAAAGACATTGTCCTCTCACAAAAGTCTCTGTGAGGCAGCAAAGTACACCAGGAAAATGTGAGCCTTGAAGACAAATGAACTGAGGTCCAAATTTCAATAGCACTGTTAATTATTTTTAGATATTAGGCTTCTCTGGTGGTTCAGATGGTAAGGAATCTGCCTGCAATGCAAGAGACCCGGGTTCGATCCCTGGGTCCAGAAGATCCCCTGATGAAGGGAATGGCAACCCACTCCAGTATTCTTACCTGGACAATTCCATGGACAGAGGAGCCTGGTGGGCTACAGTCCGTGGAGTCGTGCAAAGAATCAGACATGACTGAGTGACTAACACTTCACTTTTCATTGGGCACATTTATGTTTCTGAGTCTGAATTTCTACATTTGAATGAGGGAATAATAATTTTCTTTCTCATAATCTTGCTATGCTGATTAAATGAGATTATAGATTGTGGAAAGCTGTCTAGAAACATTGGCTGACAATAACTATTACTATACAGTGAAAGAAAAATCATTCTTCCCCCAAATGCCAAATGTTATTCTTGGTTGTTTCAAAGCACTAAAATGTGATTGCATAGTTGGGTGATTGCTTTGTAAGCCAGGTGTGAAAAGAGGCAATTTTCCAGAGAGTTTCAGTAATCCTATCAGCCAGTTCTGGACCAACTCAAGGTACCATGTGAAGCTGGTATCCATCTGTTGTTTCAGTAAATCTAATTCCTATTTGCAGTTAAACAAAACAGGCAAGAACATCGACCACTGCTGATTCATTGACAATTTGTTTGCTCCCTGTATGATTATAGCATCTCAGTTAATTGCCTAAATCTCAACTTGGAATAGCCTGAAATGAATTTATTTAACTTTGGCCAAATATTGAAACAGTTAGTAGAAAATACAGATCTACTTTTACCTAGACATTCAATTAACCTTGTATTATATCTGCCTGAACTTCACCTTCCTTCCTCAAATATTCTTGACCCACAGAATAAAATCTAAGCTTTCAAAAGTGCATGTCAAGGCATTCATGGATTAATCTCTGCTATTTCTGTCCCATATTCTCTGCTTCTCTCCATGCTTTCTGCTTTCTAGTCACAATGGCTTCTCAGAGTCCCCAACAACTGCCTCCTTCTTTCTCTTTCTTTGTTGTCACACCATCTGCAACAGGTCATCCCTTTATTTTCATCTTGAGTGAACATCACACCCCAGTGTAGAACCTGGATTCCTGATCAGCTGTCAAGGGGCCTGCTGACTCAATGGGGAGTAGGGAACCTTAACTGGTGGAAAAGCTGATATATAAATTTTTTCCCTTCTTCTTCAGTTCAGTTCAGTCACTCAGTCATGTCTGACCCTTTGGGACCCCATGGACCGCAGCACACCAGGCCTCCCTGTCCATCACCAATGGCCAGAGTCTACCCAGACCCATGTCCATTGAGTTGGTGATGCCATCCATCTCATCCTCTGTCATCCCCTTCTCCTCCTTTCTCTTATTTGTGAACTATTCCTGGTGTGGCTCATCTGCAGAGGAACTGAGGGAAATGTATTTGCTGAGTGACATGCTGTGTGTCTTTGCTTGTAAACCTGTAGTTATTATAGTTTATAACATCACCTTGTATCATATCACCCCTTGTTTCCTTTCTTTTTTTTTTTTCTTTTGTCACTTTTATAGTCTTGGGCTTATACCTACCAACACTAAACACTATTCACTCAGTCGTGTCCGACTCTTTGTGACCCCATGGACTGTAGCCTATCAGGATCCTCTGTCCATGGGATTTTCCAGGCAAGAGTGCTGGAGTGGATTGCCATTTCCTTCTCCAGGGGATCTTCCCAACCCAGGAATTGAACGCTTGTTTCCCGCATTGTAGGCACATGCTTTACCATCTGAGCCACCAAGGAAGCCCATGAAGCATTAACTCCCTAAATTCTTATTTTAGGTTCTATCTGAAAAAGTTGGCTTAAAGCTCAACATTCAGAAAATGAAGATCATGGCATCTGGTCTCATCACTTCATGGGAAACAGATGGGGAAACAGTGGAAACAGTGTCAGACTTTATTTTTCGGGGCTCCAAAATCACTGCAGATGGTGATTGCAGCCATGAAATTAAAAGACGCTTACTCCTTGGAAGGAAAGTTATGACCAACCTAGATGGCATATTCAAAAGCAGAGACATTACTTTGCCAACAAAGGTCTGTCTAGTCAAGGCTATGGTTTTTCCTGTGGTCATGTATGGATGTGAGAGTTGGACTGTGAAGAAAGCTGAGCACCGAAGAATTGATGCTTTTGAACTGTGGTGTTAGAGAAGACTCTTGAGAGTCCCTTGGACTGCAAGGAGATCCAACCAGTCCATTCTAAAGGAGATCAGTCTTGGGTGTTCTTTGGAATGACTGATGCTAAAGCTGAAGCTCCAATACTTTGGCCACCTCATGGGAAGAGTTGACTCATTGGAAAAGACTCTGATGCTGGGAGGGATTGGGGGCAGGAGGAGAAGGGGACAACAGAGGATAAGATGGCTGGATGGTATCACTGACTTGATGGACGTGAGTCTGAGTGAACTCCGGGAGCTGGTGATGGACAGGGAGGCCTGGAGTGCTGCAGTTCACAGGGTCGCCAAGAGTCGGACACGATTGAGTGACTGAACTGAACTGAATTGAAAGTAACCTTGAAGTATTTAACTATTTTAATCTAGTTTCTTTGGACAAATTGGTGAAAATGATCAGCATGTCTCTAGGTGGTGTTACCTAAAACCCTTTGTGTTGTGTGCAGTCTTCTGGAATGTCTGACTTCCTAAGATTCCACAGCTAATCTTAGGATAAAACATGGCATAGTTAAATCAGTGGCCTCAGATGGATTTATGTGATGGATCTGGAGGATAGAAATTTAAGAAGGTTTCAGTGGGGTTGGGAAAATATTTTATGTTACTTAGATAAGTATTATGGGTCTCGAATTACAGAAGCTCTAGAATTGGTTAAAGCCTACCATCTTGAATTTCCTAATCTAATATACAGTGTTCTCTAATGATACCTCCTACTTCTCCATCTTTTCCTATGTTAATATGTAAAATCTATATAATCTGGATATTTTCCTGTTGATCGAAATATAGTGGACAGGAGAGAAAGCTCTAATATGTCTTTAGCTGTAGCAAATGTCTTTATGAGTAGATGCTAAAGATATGCCAGTAATTAATGAAAAAATGTGGATACAAACTCCTTAAGACAAAAGGTGAAGATCCATCTCCTCTCCCTCTACTATCTTCCCTCCATAGTCCTTCCTCTTCTCCTTGCTGTCTCCTTTTGTCTGACCTTCATTTTGTCTTGTGGGGTTTTATTGCAAAATTCATGTCAAAATCTTTAAGTCTGAGTTAAGCTAGTACAGGGGCATTCCTTAACTCCCCTAGTATAAGGTACAGCAGTGTCAAAAAGCCTCCTAAGATTTTTCCAGCCCAATAGTGTTTACTGTTTATAGGTTTATATATGACCCATGACCCCTCAAGGGGCATGGATGCAAATAGAAGTGGATTCTGGTAAATGCTGGAACAGGATTTCAGGAAAAACTCATGATTCAGAACCTGGAGGGAGAGAGGTATTAACATTCATTGATTGCTTAAGCACTATTCTAGGTGTGTTATATATGTAATTTTCCCAGTAGCAGTATCGTAAAGTAGGCATCATATCTTCATTTTACATGGGAGGAAACTGAGAACCCAGAAGGTTTTAGTAACTTGAGCAGTGCTACACTACCAAGAAAGTGCTGAATAAAAAGGCTGTCACTTATACACCTGCTGGCATCACCCATTCAGATGTGGTGAGGTGACGCTCTCTAGGAAGAAGAAAGTTTTACATTTTAGATGCATTCATACCCTTGCTGCCATCTGTTTCTACTATTTCAAGCACAAGACAACTTCCTGCAAAGGGAGCCATTTCTCATATAACTCTTCTGGGTGGCTAAGACTATGAGGATTTAACAGTGGTAGTTGAGGCTGGCAGTTCAACAGTTAATGCCTGATGGTGGAAAGCGTCCTGTGGAGAGGAACAACAGAGTGAGAATTGCAGCATATTGGACTTTGGCAGGCATAGAGAGCAGCAAATGAGCCTCTTGACATAGGAAGGCACCCCTTTTGATTTGTCATCAATTGAAAAGCCTAAAGAATGTTCTAAACCTCCCCAATCTCTTCTCCTGCAGAGATAATATCACATCATTTCTGAGGAGAGCAGAAAGTTTATTTTGTGCACTTTTCAGACTGAAAAACTCACACATGAGTTTTTATAATTTGAACAATTCAACAGAATGTTCACATGAAAGGTCAAGAAAGCTTTTTCTCCCCTTGTTGTCTCTTTTAGTTATTACCATTGAGAAGCCACTTTAAGAGACGTTTCTTTTCTCTTTTCTAGATGAAGACCCAAGCCCCCAAAATCCACCAAAATAAATTATTTCACATAACAATTTATTCACAAAAGAAGCACGCGTGAATATTTCTTAAGCTTCGACAAAGCTCTCCTACTCCTATAGAAGAAGAAAGTATTAAAATGAAATAATATAAGAGTTAGAGCCCAACAAGTTGTGATTGTTGAGAGAAAAATACAAAAGAGAGGTTTTCTCCAGGTGGTTCCATTTCAGAGCTCTCTTTTTAATGGCGTTTTTCGTGTCCAGTCTCATGTATTCAAGAGAAGGGTTTCTCCTTATCTACTCTCTGTCTGCCATGTTTTGCCTTCTTTTAAAAGTCAACGTGATTGAAATGGGATGCACCTACCTTATCTGAAAACCCACTTTAACTCATGGCCCTCCACCTATTTTAAAAAGTAATGATGATATCCTCATGTAATTCAAAGGGCCATCTTGAGGTCCCCTTTTCTGTGAGATTGCCTTTCCAGATCATTACCCTTCTTAACAGCCACTGTGCTCTCATGAACTTTTGCCTTCCCATTCTCCAAGGCATCATGCTCTTTGAGGCCATTCTTATTTCACACATAAATCAATGCCACGGTCTCTTAGTTAACTTCCCCTCATCTGTTCCAACCTCCGCTATTTCTCATCTTCTCCAACCTTCATGGCTTCTTGTAGATGATCCCAAACTCTAATGTTCATTAACTGACCCTGCTGCCTATGGACTGATCCCTCATTTCTAGCCAGGCAGTTTCATTCATATTTTTCCCCAAAGCATGAGAATTTCCCAGGCACTATTTTAAGTACTTTTCACATACCATCTAATTCAGTTCTCACAAGTATATAGAGAACAAGAGTGCTGCCTGGTTGCATTGGACCTTGAACTTGGGCAGGAAATGTAACTACTCCATGTGTTTGTTTCTTCATCTGTGGAATGAGGTTAATGCTAACACCTACCTTACTAAGTTATTTTAAGGATTTAATGCAGACACATGTTAACAGTGCCTAGTCCATAAGGCATGTTCAGTAGATGTTTGCTGTTAGTATCATATCATACAGGAGACACTGAGGAACAGACAGTTTAAGTTATTGTCAAAGGGCTGTAACTGTTAGTTCAATTGAAGTTTGAACAAATCTGACTTCAGAGTACACCTAAACATTATGTTATGCAACTTCCTTTGATACCGTTTATACCTGAGGTCCCTCCTCAATCTCTTTCCTTTAAGGCAGGGGTCCATGACATCTGGGGTCTAATGCCTGATGATCTGAGGTGGAGCTGATGTAATAATAATAGAAAAAAAATTACACAATAAATGTAATGATCTTGAACCATCCCGAAACCATCCCACTCCCTTGGTCCATGGAAGAATTATCTTCCACGGAACCAGTCTCTGGTGCCAAAAAGGGTTGGGGGTCACTGCTTTTAGGGATAGATTAGACCTTCAGTACCATTAGTAGTTGCCCATCCTCTGTTCTGAGATGCTATGGAAGCCATGGAGAGGGAGCAGGTGGCCCCATTTGTGTTTCTAGCCACTTCATCTAGAGTCCTGGCCAGGAAGCTGTGGTCGCCATCTGCTGGTCCCTCCTGTACTCTGAACACTTTGAATGAAAGTGCCTGCTTTGGGCAGAAAGTATAAGTCTTTCTTGAGTAAGGTGCTGGACTGAGGTTCTTGTTGAGGGAAGCAGATCTCTGCATTATTTTTATGTCACAGGAAAGAGCTGTACCCTGTCCTTAAGGATGCCGGAGCTGCTGAGAGATCCCGTGCCTACCTAGGGATCATCCTCTGGTGAAAGGAGTCCTTTCTGGTGCCTTGGCCGTGTTTATGTCATGAAGATCTCTGTTATTCACCTGACTAGTCAATTATGAACCAAGGAAAACCTTTTGGAATTCATAATTATTAATGTAGGACCAGGTTAAGTGGGTTAGGCAGAGAAGAATCACTAAGAGTGTTGGAGGAAAGAAAAGAGAGGATGAAACTAATATGAGGATCTCCTCTGTGCCAGACAGCATTCCATACCTTATCATATATTCAAGAAATCACGTTTAAAATTTTAGTGAGCACCTTTTATGTGTCAGGAAGGCACACAATACTTCCTGGGGCTTTGAGATTAATACAGCAGACATACTTCTTGCCCTCATGGAGCTTATAGTCCAGCAGAAGGAAAGATGTAGAGCAAACATTTATTTATCCTCTTCTTCAAGTCCTGAGAAACAGAAGTATGTTTCCATTTATAAATGTGGAAATTGAGGCTCAAAGATGTGATCCATCTTGCTTAATATTGCAGGTCCATTAAGTTAAGAAATCGGCTTTCCGGGTGGTACCGTTCTTTACCATGGAAGTGGTAGAGAATCTGCCTGCCCATACAGGAGATGCAAGAGAGGCAGCTTTGATTCCTGGGTCAGGAAGACCCCTTCCAGAGAAGGAAATTGCAAACCACTTCAGTATTCCTACCTGGAAAATCCCATGGACAGAGGAGCCTGGTGAGCTACAGTCCAAGGGGTTGCAAAGAGTCAGACACAACTAAGCTCTCACGCATGCTCTAGATTAAAGGGAATTTCATGCCCAGTTCTTTCTAGACATTAATTTTGATATCCTCCCATTTGCCATAGAATCTCTTCTGCTATTAACTTGATGGTTAGCTTTGTAGCCAACATTAGGTTAAACAATAAACTTCAGAGGCAAGCTTTTGACTTATATTGAATTGTTCTTCAGGCAATAAGTCAGATCCTTTCATTCAGCCTACAAAAATTTCTCAGCCTCAGAGTTTTGAGTATTGACTCCTTTGCTTAAGCACTGGATATATTATACATAATTATTTTTGAATAACTCAATAACAGTAAAAAAAAAACTTTCTACCTAATCCCTTAAAAGACATATACTGATTTCAAACAAAATTAGGTCCAGGTTAAAAAGTGGCTCAAATGGTACTATATAATTCCTCCTCCTCTCAGCCCCAGCAAATAGATTCTCACTGAAATTCCTGAAAAGATATAAAAATAAGAGAACATTTTTATATCCACCCTGGGAAACAGGAAAGAATGTGTGATAATCAGAACAAGGTTGAGAAAGCTTCTTTCATGCTTGTCTGCATGTCTGTCATAACAAAAGTTCCTTCCTCAGTCCTCCTCTTCATTGGAATCTTTCTTACCTTCAGATTGGATTTCCAAATTTTCCTAGCCCTCTTCCTCTAATGCTGCATTTATTCCTTTCCTGTTTTTATTTTTATTCATAGCTTAAAATAATCACCTGCCGTACTATAAGTTTAAGTTCAGGTCAGTTTCATCTCTCAGTGGTGTCCAATTCTTTGTGACCCCATGGACTGCAGCACACCAGGCTTCCCTGTCCATCACCAACTTCCGCACCTTGCTCAAACTCATGTCCATTGAATGCATGATGCCATCCAACCATTTCATCCGCTGTCCCCTTCTCCTCCTGCTATCGATCTTTCCCAGCACCAGGGTCTTTTCCAATGAGTCAGTTCTTTATATCAGATGGCCAAATTATTGGAGCTTTAGCTTCAGCCTCAGTCCTTCCAATGAATATTCAGGACTGATTTCCTTTAGGATTGACTGGTTTGATCTCTTTACAGTTCAGGGGATTCTCAAGAGTCCTCTCCAGCACCACAGTTCAAAAGCATCAGTTCTTAAAAAAAAAAAAAAAAGCATCAGTTCTTCGGCACCCAGCTTTCTTTATGGTCCAACTCTCACATCCATACATGACTACTGGAAAAACCATAGCTTTGACTAGATGGACCTTTGTTGGCAAAGTAACATCTCTGCTTTTTAATATGCTGTCTAGATTTGTCATAGCTTTTCTTCCAAGGAACAATCATCTTTTAATTTCATGGCTGCAGTCACCATCTGCAGTGATTCTGGAGCCCAAGAAAATAAAGTGTATCACTGTTTCCATTGTTTTTCCATCTATTTACCATGGAGTGATGGGACCGGATGCCATGATCTTCATTTTTCGACTGTTGAGTTTTCGGCTGTAAGTTTAGCTTTTTTATTTTGTCTATATTCCTGTTTTTTAATCACTAGAACATAACCTCTGTGAAGGAAGAGTTTCTTTGTTTTCCAGTGCTATATCCCTCTTGTCTAAGATCCTGGTAAGAGTAGTCATTCAGTACTTCTTAAATGAAGGAATCCCTGTTTTACTGACGGGGAAACTGAGGATAGAGAATACTCTTCTCTCATTCTGCCTCATTTCATGTTCATCATTATATTTCTGAGATCTCTCCATGTTGACATGTATAGATCTAATTAATTTTTGGCACAGTATTACATAATTTGGATATATCAATCTTAGTTTTCTTTTCCCCCATGGATGGGCATTTATGTGTTTCCAAAACTAATATAACAGCTTGGTTATATGTATAGGTTGGTTGTATATATAGGTGTTGAGTGTTTCCAATTGGCTAAAAAATGCAGAAATAAGTGAAGACCTAAAGCTAAGGATAAAAGCAACTAAGTCCTCCATATTCTATGTGAAGAGAACTGTCAGCCACAGCTGCCACCTTCTTCTTTGCAGGGCTTGCCTCTCTCAACTGGATATAAGAAGAGGCATGGGGGAGGTGGCTTCTCAGTGAGTATTGTATTCACAGAAAAGCTCTCTCCTTGTCTACCCTTGTGTGTGTGTGTGTGTGTGTGTGTGTGTGTGTGTGTGTGGCAGGGGGCATGTGTCCATTTCCTGAATCTCAAGGAAGGAGTTCCAGAGTGCCCAAACTGTCATTTCTGTATTTGGAGCTCTGGAACTTCTTTTCTGAGAACTGCTGATGCCCTGAGATGTTGGAGAAGGGGGCAGGAGAATGAAGACAGATCAAGAGAAGGAATGCCAGGAAAGCAACTTGAATCTCCTTTACTTGATGTNGGAGGTAGGGGGTGGTGGTGGGGACATTTCTTTGACAGTCTTATTTAAAGATTTGAGTTGAAATTTGGTACTTTCATTATTGGTCTTTCATCTTTCATCATTGACTTGAAAATTGCTTTCTTTCTTCTTTTTTAAACCATAGTCTCCTAAAGGCCCAATGTTCCAAACAAAAGGGCTTCTGTTAAATGATTTTAGGTGTGGCTGTATAACTCTTACTATGAAGATACAATGTCTTTAAAATATAAAATGAGAAAATTGTGCTCTATTTAGGAGTTTCAGTGGGACAGAAATAATTTTTGGTTGTGTATAACAAAACAGTTCTATGTGAGAGCCTGAATAACTTAGAGTAGATACCTAAATAGAATAATTTTTAGATATATTAAGAACAGCTGAAAGTAAAAATGTTAGTTGCTCAGTCGTGTCCAACTCTTTGCCACCCCATGGACTTTAGCCCACCAGGATCCTCTGTCCATGGAATTCTCCAGGCAAGAATACTGGAGTAGATTGCCATGCCCTGCTCCAGGGGATCTTCCCAACCCAGGGATCGAACCCAGGTCTCCTGCACTGTAGGCAGATTCTTTACCATCTGAGCCATCACTTTAAAATGTCCTGGGTAGGATATATTTTTATAATCAAAGAAATCAAGGGCTTCCCAGATAGCACAGTGGTAAAGAATCTGCCTGCCAGCGCAGGAGACATAAGAGTTGCAGGGTTGAACCTTTAATATATACTTGAAGGGATTAAAATAATCAGATCATAATGCATTAGCAAAGCATTATTTATATATGATATAATTAACAAGACATTTCCCATTAAACCTTATTACATGCCTTCCATACATTGATGGTGCTGCTTATGATTTGATCATATCTTCTACCCAGGGTCCCTGCATGTAGAATATCTTGTCATCATTACATTTTCCTCTAGTGCTGGGACAGTTACTGTTTGTTAAAACATTAATAATTTTTATTAAAGTTATACTGAACTGAAATCATACATTGAAAGACTCTGACTATTCACCCTGTGATTTCTTCTCCCTCCTTTTCAGATCTGCTTATTGCATAGTGTGCTCAAATTGGTTTTCATTGCCAAAGTTTTGATTAAGTAAATGCCATAGCTAGAAATTAAATTAGAAGCACTTATCAAATTGCAGTCAAGTGATATCGATCTCTAAATGTAACCTATATATTCATTGCAGTGTGCAGGGCGTGGGCTCGCGATCTGTGCAATGAACTATAGTAATAAATTCGGCGTGCTACCGTTCCTCATCATGCTTTTAGGATCCATTAACCAATTACTAAAAAGTGTGAGGGGGATGGGCTACAGAATTTTAACTGTATAATATTAGCAACAAGAAGAGGGCTTTGCACGGTTCACTTCTTTGTATTTCCAAACAGTTCTTTCCTAAACTGTTTCTCTGTGGCTCATCATCAGACTGTTGGGTGTCTCCAGCTTATGTACGCACTCAGTTTGGTTCTTCTCCGGAGAAATGCTGCTATGGGCCAAACTCATTACACTACAGCTCTTTGGGAGATTTTGTCCAATCACAAGGCATCACAGGAGCCACTGTCCATATTCCTCCAACAACCCCCTGCCTATCGCCTTCAATTAGGGAGAACAGGTGTCCCAACAGACAACTGTAGCCGTGGAGGGGGCCTCTGCAGCTGTCCTTGCCAAGCTTCTGTAAATGAATGGCCAGAGTGCTGCCCGAGGGCACTGAGGTTTAGGATTTCCTGTATAGGGGCAATTACCTCCAGCTCCTAGGTGAGAAAGGCAAGGCTTTCTTCCTTACGGAAGGGATGGCAGCACATAACCGAAGCCCTGAATTAATTGGATGTCAGCCCTGACTTTGCTGTCAGGAAGACTGCGATAACTGGGTCATTCTTATTTTAATCCCAGCTAAGGAAATTGGGGGATTTAAATAATTATCTGGGTATTTCTAGGGCAAACTAGACCAGCAGCTGAGGTTCATGGACAAAGCTGCTCTCTTGGCTAAGTCTCACCTTTTCTTACTTCTTTCTCCCTTCTTCCCTCGCCAGCTCCACCCTTTGCCCCTTTGCACGCATGCTAAGTCACTTCAGTCGTGTCCGACTCTTTGTAATGTTATGGACTCTGCAGGCCGCCAGGCTTCTTTGTCTATGGGATTCTCCAGGCAAGAATACTGGAATGGGTTGCCCTTCCTTTCTCCAGGGGATCTTCCTGACCCAGGGATCGAACCCAGGTCTCCTGCATTGTGGGCACATTCTTTACTGTCTGAGCCACTGGGGAAGTCCCTTTGTTCCTTTACTGAACTGAAATTTTGGATGGTAGTGAAAAGAGCTTTAGAGTTAGAGAGATTTGGGTCACATTTCCAGTTTTCTGCTTATTCTTAATAGCTGGTGTAACTTTGAATAAATTACTTTATTTCTTGATCCTCCATTTTCTCATCTACCAAATGGGTTTTTGTGAGAAATTAAACAGAGAGTTAAATGTTGCAAACAGTCTTGCATCCGGTACCTCACTGGCACATCATTAAGACTAGCTCTTTTATTTTTCCCAGTATTATTTTTCCATTTTATTCATACTAGAGGTTCATAGTGCTAGTCTACAAAGCTTGTGCTAATGCTCTGAAAGTACTACAGTCCTCCGCTCTACCAGCTGAGCTATCGAAGGAAGCACTGTGCTAATGCTCTGAGAACATCTTAGATCGTTAGAATAATAATTCACACCAAGCTCTGTTCAATTCCAGGCCAAATTAACTCTATGGCTATTAAGTCACTTGTTGACTAATTGGTTGATTGATTCATTCATTGAAAAATTATCTCATAAACAACAATGTATTCTGGATGATGGCTATATCAGGAGGTGGGGAAAAGGAAGTCTTTTCAAGGAAATAAATGAGAATTAAGCCTGGGAAGGTAGAAAATTTTCTTTTAAAAAAGAGAAATGTGCTATGCATATGCAGCACTTTATTTAAGACAAACCCACTCCAGTATTCTTGGGCTTCCCTTGTGGCTCAGCTGTTAAAGAATCTGCCTGCAATTTGGGAGATCTGGGTTCAATCCAGGTTCAGTCCCTGGGTTAGGAAGATCCCCTGGAGAAGGGAAAGGCTACCCACTCCAGTATTCTGGCCTGGAGAATTCCATGGACCCTATAGTCCATGGTGTCACAAAGAGTCAGACACAACTGAGCAACTTTTACTTTATGTGAAATAAAAATAATAAAATTGTGCCCCAAATGATTCATTTGGTACTTTGATATTTTCTTCTCTTTGGCTTTCTCAAGGTAGGTATCTGTCTTCATATAGGGTAAGAGGTTCTGAGCACAGTCTCACAGACTCCAGTCTAGATCTAGGCTAAGTCACTTACTGGTTACATGACTGTGACCATGGATAAGTAACTTAGCCTCTCCATGCCTCAGTTTCCTCATTTGTAAGATGGGATCTTGTAACAGATAATCACCTGATGGGGTTATTGTTAGGATTAAATGGGCTAATATTTGTAAAATATTCAAAACAGAGCCAGGTACACAGCCCTAGGAGTATTGATAGTTAACCTAGAGTTACCCTTAGAGTACTAATAGTTAGCAGTATCAGTTCAGTTCAGTCACTCAGTCATGTCCGACTCTTTGCGACCCAATGGACTACAGCACACCAGGCCTCCGTGTCCATCACCAACTCCTGGAGCATACTCAAACTCATGTCCATTGAGTCAGTGATGCCATCCAACCATCTCATCCTCTGTTGTCCCCTTCTCCTCCCACCTTCAATCTTTCTCAGCATCAGAGTCTTTTCAAATGAGTCAGTTCTTTGCATCAGGTATATAAAGCAGTGGTTTTATCCATAGTTACACTCATCTTTTCTGTTGTCTCACTAGTCCAGAAGGTTTTGTCCAGATTTGCTTTCTTTAATTTGTATTATAAATCAAGAGGATGTAGAATATTTTCTTTTAAACTTTAAGATTCCTATATACCTGCTCTATCCTTCAGGGCTTCCCTGGTGGCTCAGTGTTAAAGAATCTACTGTAGTTTCAGTGCCTGGGTCAGAAAGATCCCCTGGAGATGAAAATGGCAACTCATTCCATTATTCTTTCCTGAAGAATCCCATGGACAGAGGAGCCTGGTGGGCTATACAGTCCATGGGGTCGCAAAAGAGTCAGACATGACTTAATGGCTAAAACAACAGCTCCTTTCTCTAGCTCTCCTCTATTAGGAATCACAGAATAAAATTAGTCAACAGATAATAAATGTTGGATATTTGGTGGGCTGTGGAGGGTAGTTAGTGATTGATCTAATAGCTGAAATGATGAGATGAAATTGGCTGGATTATTCCTGTAAGAATTTTCCTAGCATTAATGAAAAGCAGTGGACCCATTTCCCTCTACAGAACACATCTGGTGCAATTTCCCCTTTGGTCATAAATTTCTGCAGCCACAGACAGCTGAGCAATAAATTCTTTTTTAAATTCCTTATAGCCCCCTGTTGGAAAGAGTTTCCTTCACATGATTATACTGTGAAAAAGAAATGACAATGTTCCTATTCAGTTTTAATCAGTTTGTTTCTCTCTGTGTTATATATAATGCTTAGGTTACTTTTACACATTTTTAAGCATAATGGGATAATTAAATAGAGTTCTAATGGTTTTGATTCTCCCTATCTTTATAAAATTGTATTTCTTTTAATAGTGTCGAGTTTGAGAGAACAAAGGCATATATTTTATGCAGTTATCTATTTTTATGATTTGATCTTATGACATTAGGTTGCCCTAACCCCTAGACTCACACATATGCACTAATCATATTTTCAGGTACAATATTGCTTAGAGTCTGAGGGAGGATTTAACTCCTGTGTCTTAGGCTGTCATATGTTCCTCTTTGAAGACATTCCAGCAACAGATTAGAGCTGATGGAGTTAATGTTATTCTCCCAGTTCTCTCTCTTCCTTTATGTAGAATTAAAACTTCCACTCTAAGTTATTTTTCATCAATTTGATTTCATTTTAATAATTTGAATCTATAATGCCTTAATTTTTACAACTTCCAAGTTTCATTTAGAATCCTTTACAGTAAGCATTGTGTGGTGTGTGTGAATGTGTTAGTTGCTTAGTAGTGTCCAAAGCTGCGACCCCATGGTCTGTCCATGGAATTCTCTAGGCGAGAATACTGGAGTGGATTGCCATTCCTTTCTTCAGAGGATCTTCCCAACCCAGGGATTGAACCCAGGTCTCCTGCACTACAGACAGATTTTTTACTAAAAATTTTCACAACTTCCAAGTTTCATTTAGAATCCTTTACAGTAAGCATTCTATGGTAGTGTACCAGTAAACACATCTCTCAGGGGAAATGCCTAGGTTTGGAGTGCATGTCCCCACGATATAAATAATTCCATCATGGCTGATCTCAGGATGCCAACATGACATCACTGAATGTGAAGTTGGGAAGAGATGTGTACACTTGGTGCCCAGGAGCCAATGAGCCAGCTTCAGTACACCACTCCCTTTATAATTAACAGCATATTTTAACCAACAAAGTGAATCAGTATTCCAGAATTATTCTCAACTAGTTGAAAGACATTGTATGTATATACATATATATATATGCTTGTTTGTATATATATATGGGTATTCACATATATATGTATATATATATGATATATTTTATATCTTTATATCTCTAAATCTTTTCTTTTGTAGCCAGAATTTTAGGCATTTTTATTTCCTTGGCAACCGGGTATCATGTGATTGCAAGTAAAATCCAGTATTACAGCTTTACTCCTTTGGATAAAGCCTAAATGAATAAGGATATTAGGTATAAAAACTCTCTAAAATTGGAGAGTTGCCTTCTTCTCAGGTTGCTTTTCTTACAAGCCAGGTGTTCTCAGATTTAAAGAAAAGACAGAGCATTGTTCTGTTAACCTGGTTTTTAGTTTAACTCTATTTAAATGAATAAAAGGTCTAATCAAAGAGGCATCTCCCTTTATACTTGCTGAAAACAGACACAGATTGCTGTAAATTGTGGGGGTTTTTTTGTTTTTTTTTTGATCATTCAAGTACTGCTCTCTGGGGAACTTCTCTTAGGCTGACTGAGGTTATTCTTGTGATGGGCACAGCTTGGGAAGCTCACAATGGCCTTGCCAGTTCTGTCTTTATTATCCTGAATGCACTGGAGTTTGGTAACGAAGTTGTGCAGTTTCGTGTCTGACTATAACCTTCCAGTGGTCTTGTGGACTTCTCTGAAATTCGGTTTCCCATGTATGCAACCATAGATATAATGGTTAGAGGAGATAACTGGTTTATCTGCTCTGGAAAACTAGATCTGATAAAACACTGAGGCTCATTGTGGTTATCAATAGGGATTTTAATATCAGCAAGGCTGGCTGCCTGGTTTATGGGACCTAGGGCAAAATGAAAATTTGGGGTCCCTTGTTCACATCGTTAATAATTTTGAGGCAGTGACAGCAGAGCATTAAGGCAAGTGTGGGGCTTTTTCAAGCATGGGTGAGCGACTGCACTCGTTGTCTGTCCACGAAATCAGCTATGGATGTCAGCATGGGTGGCTACCTATCTTCCCACCATCCCAGGGAGTCCCTGTGATGATGGAGCTGGACAGCTTCAGGAGGGACAATATGTACCTGGATTACGGGAAGCCTCCATCAACCTGGACAAGAAAGTTTCCAGCCTTTAAATGAAAGTTGGGAGTCAGCTTTTCCTTCCAGAAGACAGCCTAGTCAGAGAACTATAATACACAGCAGCAGATTCATCAGTCAGAAGACATTCAATAAAAAAAAGAGTTGCCCCGATGTAAGGTCCAAAGGCTAAAACTTGGGGCTTCCTTGGCCAAAAGGAGTCAGAAACCTTAAGCAAAAAGGCTCAGTGACAACAATCTGTGTCCTCTAAGCAAGAACGACTAAGGGGAAAGAACAGGCTCATTTTCTGCTATGATTTCTACAAAGATAGCACTAAAACAAGACTATAAAATCTATAAAACCTGCTGCTAACTGACTTGGTGGAGAATGCTTAATTAGCAACATCCAGAGGTTAAAATACAGTTTAGACTCTCTCTTTTGTTAAAAAAAAATAAATAAATAAAGTCACATTCTTTTATGGCCAATGTATTAATGTTACATAGATCTATTGGGAATGATTTTTCCCGCTATAAAAGGATTCTCCATAGCAGAAGTGTGTCTAAAGCCCCACTGTCACTTAAAAATGTAAGGAGTTGACAGTTCTTTTCTTTTCTTTTTAATTGGAGGATAATTGCTTTACAATTTCTCTGATGGCTCAGCAATAAAGAATTTTCCTGCAATGCAGGAGACATGGGTTCCTTCTCTGGGTTGGGAAGATCCCCTGGAGAAGGAAATGGCAACCCACTCTAGCATTCTTGCCTGGAAAATGCCATGGACAGAGGAGCCTGGCAGGCTACAGTCCATGGGATCTCAAAGAGCTGGACATGACGTAGGTACTAAACAACAACAATAACAATTGCTTTACAATGTTGTGTTAGTTTCTGTGGTACAGCAACGTGAATCAGCGATAAGTATGCATATATCATCTCCCTCTTGAGCCTCCCTCCCAACCTTATCCCTCTAGGTTGAAGAGCTGACAGCTTTTGTTCTTCTCCCTTGGTATACATGACTGACTATTGGGACAGCTCTAGGAAATGGAGAGGCAGGAGACTGCAGCTGGCTGAGTCAGAGTCTGGGTGTTAGGGGAGATAAAGTGTGATGAAGCTAATCCAGAGTTGAATAGGGTGTTAAGAAATAATCAGGCCCATTGCAGGTCTTTAGACCTGTTCATAGATAAACTGAGGCATATTAACATTTTTAACAGTTTATTTGGACAAAACTCAGGATTGGAACCAGGCATCGCCAAACCAGAAGTGGTTAGGAGCGTGCTGCTGATAGGAGCCAGGAGAAAGGCTTATAAAGAGAAATGGTGAAGGGAAAGAAGTTATTTGATTGGCCATAGCTTGAAAGCTTAGTTGTTTGTCCTCAGTGTTTTGATTTTGTAACCCTGAGGCATTTAAGGGCTTAGATTTTGGTTTGCTTATGTAGGCCACCACAAGTGCCATGTCAGTCTAATGGCCTCCTGGTTTAATTAATTTAAGACTGTATTTATTGCACTAGATACCATAGGGAAAGTAGGGGTCTTCTATGGCTTCAGTGGGGTCTTTGAGGTAAAGATTTAGAAGTCTTTAGTTTGTAGCTGTTTTCTGAACTGCAGATTCAGACCTCATCCTCGTATGTGCCCAGTCACACTGAGCTTGTGGGTTTCTCACTGTGCCTTTGTTCTTGATGTTCCTTCTGCCTATCCTTCCATCTTGGATATTCACCTCCAACATTCCCACCACACTGTCTTTCTAGCTTACTAACTGTTTCACATTCTTCTAGGCTCAGTTCAAATGTAGTTCTTCCTGAAAGCTTACCTCACTTCTCTTTCTGATATTTATGTCCTTTCTCCAGCATCCTTCCCCACATACCATGCTTATGGAAAACTGTGGATTAACTAGTCTTTTTTCCCAGAACTAAAACTCCTTAGAGTGAGGACCAATCTTGTCATGTTATTGTTGTATTTTCAATTCCTTAAAGGTCCACTGCCTGAAGCAAAGTGTATGTACAATAATTTTACATGTTGGATGAATGAATGAGTAAATAAATAAACAGACACTGTAATTCCAGAGGGGCAAGTGAAGAAGTGATTTCCATATTCTGGGCTCTTCGTCTAAGAAATATTGTTCTGAAGTGGTTAGCAGAGGGGTGGGAAATGTAAGCATTACTGGAAAGTGAAAGTGTTAGCTGCTCAGTCCTGTCTGATTCTTTTTTTTTTTTTTAAACAAATACAAAAACATTGCATTTTATTGATAACATGATTATCTGTTTTAAAGAGTTATTAATTCATCTTTATATATAAATTCATACATAAAATTGTAACCTTATTAATTCACATAATATTTAATCTATACATTCAAGTATTACATTCAAAATTCATATCAAGAGCATGAGCATTTTTGTCAAATCAAAATCAAAATAAATTGGTACCAGAAAAAAAATCTTCCAGTGGGTTTCATAAAAGTTGCCTTAAAGTTTATCACTCAAAATAAGTGATAAGAACTACCATTATACATTTACATTCCAATTCTCTGTGTGTTTGAAATGTGGAAAGATAAAATCCCTTTAAAGAAACATTTGTAATTATTGTACTTAAGCACTTTGTGTTATGCATGCTCAGGAAATGCAAGGAAATTTTAAATAAAAGGGGTTCAAAATCAAAGTTACTCCTTCCATCATTATCAGCATTCTTATAGTCCCTTGCCAACAGTATACCAGGACATTTTTNCATTCTCCCATCTCATCCCACCCTCTCCCTCTCTCTCTCCCCCAGAGTCCAAAAGTTCACTCTATAGATCTGAGTCTCTTTTGTTTTCTCGCATACAGGGTCACCATTAAAAAGAATACATTTGAATCAGTTCTAAGGAGATGGATGGAACTGGAGCCGATCATACAGAGTGAAGCAAGCCAGAAAGAAAAACACCAATATAGTATCCTAACGCATATATATGGAATTTAGAAAGATGGGGATGATGACCCTGTCTGATTCTTTGCAACCCATGAATCCGCTGAATCCACCAGGCTCTGCTGTCCATGGACTTCTCCAGACAAAAATACTGGGTTAGGTCGCTATTCCCTTCTCCAGGGGATCTTCCTAAACCAGGGATCAAACCTGGGTCTCCTGCATTGCAGGCAGATTCTTTACCATCTGAGCTACCAGGGAAGCATTACTTACATGTAGCTTAATTAGCTGGTTGCTGCTGAGAACATATTTAGGTAGAATAAATCTGGAGCTTGTTTTCTCACTGCTTCTGTGAGAGGTGATGTGGGGAATTATTTCATGTTTCTATGCTGGCTGTATATCAATATGGCCTTTTTTCATTCACTCTTTTGCTCCTTCAGAAGTGTGTCTCTCTGCAAAACCTGTGACTGTATTTAGGAAATTGCAGGGATGGCTGA
Source organism: Redunca redunca (assembly GCA_006410935.1). Taxonomy (NCBI): domain Eukaryota; kingdom Metazoa; phylum Chordata; class Mammalia; order Artiodactyla; family Bovidae; genus Redunca; species Redunca redunca. The sequence goes on from SJYQ01104757.1 coordinate 30,039, forward strand.
AGGGGATGCAACGGGTTTCTGCTGTGTGCTCTCACCGCTCCCAGGGCCACGACTGGGGTTCTGGCAAGCAGTGAGCTTGGTAACTGGCTGGCTGCTGCTTGCTCTCATCTCTCCTTCCCTGCTTGACACTGACTTTGGTTACTCAAATTCCTTTGGGATGGCCAAGTCCTCAGTGCTGAGTTTACTTCCCCGTGAAACAGCCCCAGAAAACATGGGACCACCTGCCTCAACTATGCCATTGCTCTGAAAGGTTGGACCAAGAGACCAAGGGGTAGATAAATGAGAAAGTGATGGGGTGAGTTAATTTAAATGGCCCAGGAAATTCAAAGGGTCAGGGTCACCTCTTATGGGAACTCTGGCTTCTTGATTTCAGCACCTGCACAAGAATCTTGGCGGTGGACATGCAGGTGATTGACAGGTAAGCATTTCTAATTTTCTTGTGTTCTTCCCACAGTGTGTTAGAAAGAAATACACTTAAAAGGAAATAGATTTGTAAAGTCAACAAGTTATGAAAGATGTGGATTATGAAAGTCCTGTGCTGTAGACCCACCAGTAGCACCAAAAACTGTTAGGATGAGAAAGAAATTTGAAGAAAATCCAACCCCTTGATTTCTTAGATAATCATAGTAATTAATATTCCTTGAGAATTTGCTGTGTACCAGCATAAGTATTATCTTTCTGTTATCCCTGTTAATCCTCAAAATAACTCTATTATTCTCATTTTAAAGATGAAGAAATTGATGTTCAGAGAAGTGAAATACATTACTTGATATCATGTAACTAATGGGCAGTAAAGCAGAGTTAAGACCCTTAAGACCCTGGATTTTGTATCTATAATAAGATTGGCTGCTATTTGTTTTTAATATGATAGATACTGGTATGAGCCTTTATGGGCACAAGATTATTACATCTTCATAAATTTGAGAGACAAATGTTGTTATGTCGACTAGACAAATCAGGAAACTGAGATTCCAAGAGGTTAAGGGGCCTATTCAAGGTCAAGCAGCAGAAATGGATTAGAAATCAGGCCTTCTTTCAGGCAAGTGTGCCTTTAATTCTTTCAGGTCATGTTTATGTCTTTAAATTTATAAGGAATTCTTAACAATTTTATTTTCAGATCCTAAGAGGAAAGGTGGGGAAAGTTAAAGTGTGGGACTGTCTATTGGTATTTAGCTCTTTTTCAGCCCCTCTAAGTTCTCTATCAGGTATCCCAGAGGTTGGGAGCTTGTACTACTTTTCCCAGAATCCTTTGCCAGCATCATTCTATTTATTTAATGGATTTCACCCATGAAAGAAATTTGCAGGTTTGGGAAAGGAAGAGGAGCAGCAGTCATCCTACTTCATATCCCATCTCCTACAACTTCCTGTCCCCTCATTTACTCCACTCTAGCCCTCTCATCCTCTTTGCTGTTTCACAGGTATCCCAAATGTGTGTGTGCTCAGTCACTAAGTTGTGAGCCCTTGGGCTATAGCCTGCCAGGCTCCTCTGTCCATGGAATTTTCCAGGCAAGAATAATGGAGTGGGTTGCCATTTACTCCTCCAGGGGATCTTCCCAACCCAGGGATCCATCTCATATCTTCTGTGTTTCCTGCATTGGCAGGTGGATTCTTTACCACTGTGCCACCTGGTAATGCTTCAAATATGCTACACTATTAGGCATTTTGCACTTGATCATTCTTGTACCTGGATTGTTCTTTCCTAAGATTCCACATGGTTTCCTCCATCACCTCTTTCAGGTCTTTATTCAAATGTCCCCTACTTACTGAAGTCCTCTCTGAGTACTTCATTTAAAATTGTAAAATCTTTCCTGGAAAATGCTGTCTCTCATTCCATGCTTGTTTCCTTCATAGCATTTATAATCATCTGATATCTATTTCAGTTTGTTTCAATCAATTTCCACTAGAAGGTAAGCTCCACAAAGGCAGCTATTCATATCTGTTAATTACTGATTTCCTAGTAACATAACTGGTTCAAATTAGGCACTGAATAAATATTTCACAAATGAATGGGAATAAATTCTGCCCTGACAGGTGACTGCAGGTGGTGACTCTGTGCATGGGACTCTGATGCAACCCGTAAGTCAATGGTAAGAATCTCATTTGTTGTTTTGATCCAGAGCCCACCCTTATTTCTGCCTTTACTTCTGCTCTTTCTTGCTACTCTGATCTGTAAGGGCATCTGTGTTGGATAAAGGGTCCAATTTTCCATAAAAAATGCAGATGGCATTATCAGGAAGGCTCTGTACAGTGGGGAGTATCACCCTGCCAAGCATTTCTAAAGTCTTTATTGTGTCAGTCAGTGATGCATTGGAGGGGAGGCAGGAGGGCTGTCTGCCCTGGTGGGAAGGAGTATTTCCTTGTTTAGAATTGCAAGTGCAATTAATAAATAATAAAAATTGATACTAAAATAATAAATAATTCTATTTTATTATAATAATAAAATTGTGATATCACAATAAAATTGTGATAATAAAAACCTGATGTTTGGTTTGCTTATAGTCTTTTCCAGAAAATGTACCCATTATTGCCTTCATGGAAATGGACCAGTCCCACTCCCCTACCATTGGTGCATTACAGATAGCACCATAAAGGTGGCTGAGGGTCCAAAGCTGACCTCTAGCTGGGGCTCATTACCACAGTGATTGGGAGCTCACCGTAGCAACACCTCTGCCACTGCACACACACTTTTTTTGCAAGGAAGGTTAGTGTGGGCACTAATGTGTGCATACGTGCTAAGTCACTTCAGTTGTGTCTGACTCTTTGAGACCCTATGCCTGGCTCTTCTGTTCATGGCATTCTCCAGGCAAGGGTACTGGAGTGAGTTGCCATGCTCTCCTCCAGTGGGTATTCCCAATCTAGGGCCTGAGCCCACATCTCTTATGTCTCCTGCATTGGCAGATGGGTTCTTTACTAGTAGCACCACCTGGGAAGGTGGACACTAAAACAGATCTTGAATTTGTTCAGTCCTGTCACTGCTTCCCGATAGCCCATTCTAATTTCTGCATCCTGAATTTCCATGTTGATGTGGAGGTTTCTAGATATATTATCTACTGCTTTATAACAAATCACTCTAAAAGTTAATGGCTTGAAACAGGACCAGTTATCTCAGAGTTTCTGTGTGCTAGGAGTCCAGGCATTTTAAATGGATATTCTGTTTCAGGGTCTCTGTGGGTGACGGGCTTTCCCGAGACCTTAATTGCTGGAGCCTTGTTAGGATTGTACGAGGGCTCTCAGGAAATGGAGTGGAGTTACTGAGACCAAATGTGTTAATAGAATCAAATTATACTAGGCTGCAATCACAGTGGAGGCAGGTCTGCAGTCTCATCTCAAGGTTCAGCTGGGGAAGCATGCACTTCCAAGCTCACTCACGTGGTTGTTGGAAGAACTCGGGCTTCAGTTTCTCAATGGCTTGTTGGCCAGAGGTTGCCCTCAGTTCCTTGCAATGTGGGCCTTTTCATAGAGCATCTCACAACATGGTAGAGTGAACAAGTTAGAGGGTAAGACAAGCACCAGAAGGAGGGAGAGGGCTAGCAAGACGGAAGTCACAGTAACCTAATCTTGGAAGTGATATTCCATCATTTTTATCAGAAGCGGGTTGGACTTCCCTTGTGTCTCAGACAGTAAAGACTCTGCCCACAAGGCAGGAGGCCAAAGTTCCATCCCTGGGTTGGGAAAATCCCCCTGGGGAAGGAAATGGCAACCCAGTCCAGTATACTTGCCTGGGAAATCCCACGGACAGAGGAGCATGGCAGGCTACAGTCCATGGGGTTGCAGAGTTGGACATGACTGAGCAGCTAACACATACACTAGGCTCAGCATACATGGCATGGGAGGAAATGCCACAGGTGTGTGAATATAAAAAAGAAGGGATTACTGAGAGTCATTTCAGATACTGCCCACTGCTTTGGATTTCTTTTGCAACAGAAAAAGAAATTAGTCCACATGTTTTAAATATTCAATCACTGGACCTCAAGAGTTATATTTTCTTAAGCCAGGTTCTGTTTTTGCTGTATCTTGTGTAAATTCCTTGAAGTTTCTGGCTGATTAATGGGTTTATTTTCTGAGTTACACTGAGAATGAAATTTTTTTCTGCTTTGAAATTTCCAAGGAATCAAGTACTATTTTTATATGGAATTTTTTTTTACTAATAAAAAAAATATGTGCATGGGCAATACAGTTTTTGAGGTCTTTCTTGCATATGAAAATGTCTTGCTGTTGTTGTTCAGTCACTATATCATGTTTAACTCTTTGCGACTGCAGCATGCCATGCTTCCCTGTCCTTCATTCTCTTCTGAAGTTTGCTCAAACACGTCTATTATGTCGGTGATGTCATCCAACCATCTCATCCTCTGTCATCCTCTTCTCCTCCTGCTCTCAATCTTTTCCAGCATCAGGGAGTTTTCCAATGAGTTGGCTGTTTGCATAAGGTGACCAAAATACTGGATCTTCAGCTTCAGCATCAGTCCTTCCAATGAATATTCAGGACTGATTTCCTTTAGGATGGACTGGTTGGATCTCCTTGCAGTCCAAGGGACTCTCAAGAGTCTTCTCCAACACCACAGTTCAAAAGCATCAATTTTTTGGCACTGAGCTTTCTTTATGGTCCAACTCTCACATCCATACATGACTACTGGAAAAACCATATCCTTGACTAGATGGACCTTTGTTGGCAAAGTGATGTCTCTGCTTTTTAATACGCTTTCTGGATTTGTCATAGCTTTTATTCCAAAGGAGCAAGCATCTTTAAATTTTGTGGCTGCAGTCACTGTCCTCAGTGATTTTGGAGCCCAAGAAAACCCTGGATTGGGTTGCCATTTTCTACTCTAGGGGATCTTCCCAACCCAGGGATTGAACCCACATCTCCTGCATTGGCAGTTGGGTTCTTTACCATGGGGCCACCTGAGATGCCCAAGTAAATATTAATGAGACACTTTTTTGGAATGAGAACTCTCACCATCATGTGTATTACAACAAGGGCATAATAGATTTTGTGTAATTAGTTGAACATGATATATAAAGTTTTGTGATTCTTATGTTTTAAACTTTACTTGTAAGGTATGTTATTTTTCTATTATTGGAATAAAATAACACCTATGACAAATAGCTTTATAATCTTGCTTTGAGTATGCTATAAATGTCTACCTGAAAATTATTTTTGAGGCAACCACCTCAAGTTTAATCTATCTGCCGATCTTGAGGAATATTGCTGTCAAAAATTATGACGAAGTACTCCAAAGTGTACATATTCATGGCCATTGCTTCATTTCTGTCCTCAGAATTCATGATTACATCTAACATAGTGACAGAAACTCAGGGCAAAAGATCCAAGAAAGCAGAACATAAGCCATGCAGAGTACTTTCCCCATCTTTATCAGGTGTTAAAAACATCAGCCTGAGAGTGATTGATGAGCAGGAGGATATCATAAAACCACAAGCTTTTGAAGGCCTTTTTTGATATGCTGAAAATCCAAAAATGCAAAGCCAGACTTCAGAACTCATGTGCTTTTTCATCTGGAGTTTAAACTTTGGCCCTGACCACCTTTGATTAACAGTAGAACTACTAGACTTATCATGGTATAAATAAACACACCTGTGGACAGAGATCAAATGTTGCTTAATCTATTGATGAACAGAAAAATCTGCACATTTATTTACTTTTGGGAATGCACTGGAACAGCTTTTATTTGTTCCAGAGAACCAACTGTGTGAGTCTCTTTCAAACTCTGCATTCAATGACATCACAATGGTAGCCTGAAACTGATCACGTTGGGAGGATTTATGTCATACAAATTGGTAAATGCTATAGTTAGGGCTTTTTATCTCTCCAGAGAGCCAGTTGTTAAACATTTATCAGCATACCACTGTTATTATGGCTTTTTTAATCCTTTCTTTCTTGGCGATTGCATGATTATATTTAGTTTATTTATATGAAACCTGTCAGCTTTCATTATAGGAATTGAGTCAGCAAATTACATTGAATTTGAATTTTCATAAATTTTACTTTTACCACAAGAGCAGAAACCCATATCCAATCAGTGATTTTGTAGCTTTTTCATAAGGAATTATTGGTTGTAGTTAAGAATCACAAAAAGGTGACAACTGTAAGCTAGGTCCTCTCTGATTTTTTAAATTATTATTAATCTTTCTAAACTAAAAGATACATTTCTGTTTGTTTTTCTTAAGATTTAATGTCAGTTAGAAGTTGAATGCCTCCAATTATATTAATAACAAACTTAATTTCCTCTCCCCTACTTATATGCAGAGTACATCATGAGAAACGCTGGACTGGAAGAAACACAAGCTGGAATCAAGATTGTGGGAGAAATATCAATAACCTCAGATATGCAGATGACACCACCCTTATGGCAGAAAGTGAAGAGGAACTAAAAAGCCTCTTGATGAAAGTGAAAGTAGAGAATGAAACAGTTGGCTTAAAGCTCAACATTCAGAAAACAACGATCATGGCATCCGGTCCCATCATTTCATGGTAAATAGATAGGGAAACAGTGGAAACAGTGTCAGACTTTATTTTGGGGGGCTCCAAAATCACTGCAGATGGTGATTGCAGCCATGAAATTAAAAGACGTTCACTCCTTGGAAGGAAAGTTATGACCAACCTAGGCAGCATATTCAAAAGCAGAGACATTACTTTGCCGACTAAGGTCTGTCTAGTCAAGGCTATGGTTATTCCAGTGGTCATGTATGGATGTGAGAGTTGGACTGTGAAGAAGGCTCAGTGCCGAAGAATTGATGCTTTTGAACTGTGGTGTTGGAGAAGACTCTTGAGAGTCCCTTGGACTGCAAGGAGATCCAACCAGTCCATTCTGAAGGAGATCAACCCTGGGATTTCTTTGGAAGGAATGATGCTGAAGCCGAAACTCCAGTACTTTGGCCACCTCATGTGAAGAGTTGACTCTTTGGAAAAGACTCTGATGCTGGGAGGGATTGGTGGCAGGAGGAGAAGGGGACAACCGAGGATGAGATGGCTGGATGGCATCTCTGACTCGATAGATGTGAGTTTGAGTGAGTTGGTGATGTACAGGGGGGCCTGGCATGCTGCAATTCATGGGGTTGCAAAGAGTTGGACATGACTGAGCGACTGAATTGAAACTGAACTGAGGGTATGTTTTATAGATGACTCTTCCTAGCTTAGGGTCCTGCTTGCATTTCTGCTCCATCACCTGGAGCGTGGAGGTCCCATCCCCTAGAGCATGGGGGAAAGTTATCTGAGAGGAGCACCCTGAAAAGTAAGGAAGCAGGGGTTCCAGGAAGCTGCTAACCTTGACCCTGCTGTCCACTCCATCTCTCTCGACTTCCTCAATAGTTCTTTCTTCCTCAGTCTTTCCAATCTCTTTTCATCATAATGTAGTTATTTATTTGTGCTAACTGGGTTGTATTTATATCGCTGACTTTAATTTTAAAAGAGAAACAGTTGATGGGAAAGACAACTGTACAGTCATGTAGATGACCTGGGTGAAAAAGCAGTTTGTCATCTCCTTAAACACACATCTAAAAAATGCACGTTCAATATTTATTTGAGGAAGAGGGTCTGTCGGCCCCTGTTAAGAATCCTTTGTTGTTTCAACATGAAAGCACTCTTCTTGTCTGTTCTGCAGGACCAATTTACATGTGGTTGGCTATAAAAGGATCTGAGGACCCAGGGTGGAGTTAACTGGCACCTTGTTTTCAAGTTAATTCAGTAATATTTTAATGTTCCTTAGAGAAACACTTCTCGACCGATGATGTGCATATCTCTCACCTGGAAATCTTATTAAAAGCAGATTCAGAGTTCAGTGAATTCTGGTTCAGTCTGAGCCCAGGCCTGACATTCTGCATTCATAACAAGTTCCCAAATGATGCTGATATTTCTGGTCCAGGGCCCACACTTTGGCAGGGATGGGTGCGACAGTGTATGTCACATCCCCTTTACTCTGGCTTGAATGGAAGGGTCTATATTTCTCTATGAAAAGTGGGTGGGGAGAATGATAAGCCAGTTTTCTTTTTTAAACTCATTTTATTTATTTATAGATTTTTACATATGAATCCTTAAAACATGTTTTGGGAGGTGAGTGGTTTACTGGCCCCTTCCCTTAAGAAAAAAAAAAAGAAAAATCTCTGCTTATTTTAGATATCTTGCCGAAAAAGAGGTTTATACTCTTAGGCGAGAATTATATGATTCTATGATTTTGAGATTTACATTTCAAAGTTCCTACTTAGAACATGAGATATAAAAGCTCTGATAGGCTTATACTCTGACAGTTTTTAAAATGATAAGATTTTGATCTACTCAGTAGGAATCCTTGTAAAGGAAATTCTTTTAAAATGAGTAACAAAGGACATGGAAACTGAAAAACACAAAACATAAAGCCCACCCTTTGTTTGGTGATTTAAAGTGAACACCTAGATAGTGATATTTCCATAAGAATTGTTGTCATGATAAGCAGGTAAATTTGCATCTTTATGTACTAAGGCATTCTGATTTATCACTCTGGGGACATGAAGCTGCCATTCATTAAGCAGATTCCCCACCCCACATGCAGATTTTAAGTCTGTAAATCTGAGCAGACCACATGCTGCCTGTGTATATCCTTGCCAGGCTCATATTAGATGCTCAATGAATACCTGTTGGATAAATTGAATCCAGAGGAAATTCACATGTGTAAGTTGCGTACACACCTGCACCATGTAAATAATAGTTGCCACAAGCACATGCTTCAGAAATGATTCCTCCCACACTGACCTCTTCAGACCTGGGAGATGGGGAGTCTTCTTTTGTTCTTTGTGATCTGATGCCAGCTGTGTCTACAAAGGTCCCCTCAATCACTTCAGTCAACATTGGGTTTTTTTCATCCAAACACGCACCACAGTTATCCTAGTTCATATTTCTTCCATTTGTACTTGAAAACACTGCATCTCCAAAAACCACTGAAATTTCTTTTTTATTAGGTACTTTAAAAAATATATATTTATTTTTTAATTGAAGGATAATTGCTTTACAGAATTTTGTTGTTTTTTTTTCAAATATCAACATGAATCAGCCATAGGTGTACATACATCCCCTCCTTCCCTTCTCCCTCCTCATCTCACCCCTCTAGGTTGATACAGAGCCCCTGTTTTAGTTCCCTGAGACTTAAAGAAAATTCCCATTGGCTTATGTATTTTATATATGGTAATGTAAGATTCCATGTTGTGCCCTCCATACATCTTACCTTCTCCTCCCTTCTCCCAGTGTCTGTAAGTCTGTTTTCTAAGTCTGTTCCTCTATTGTTGCCTTGCAATTAAATTTATCAGTACATCTTTCTAGATACCATATATATGCATTAGTATATGATATTTATCTTTCTCTTTCTGATTTACTTCACTCTGTATAAGAGGCTCTAAGTTCATCCACCTCATTAGAACTGACTCAAATGTGTTCCTTTTTATGGCTGAGTAATATTCCATTGTGTATATGTACCACAACTTCTTTATCCTTTCATCTGTCAATGGACATCTAGGTTGCTTCCATGTTCTAGCTATTGCAAATAGCACTGCAATGAACACTGGGGTATGTGTGTCTTTTTCAATTTTGGTATATGCCTAAGAGTGGGATTGCTGTGTCATATGGTGATTTTATTCCTAGTTTTTTAAGGAATCTCCATACTGTCTTCCATAGTGGCTGTATCAATTTGCATTCCCACCAACAGTGCAAGAGTGTTCCCTTTTCTCCACACCCTCTCCAGTACTTATTGTTTGTAGACTTTTTAATGAGGGCCATTCTGCCTGGTGTGAGGTGATAGCTCATGGTAGTTTTGGTTTGAATTTCTCTAATATGAGCGATGTAGAGCATCTTTTCATGTGTTTGTTAGCTGTCTGTACATCTTCTTTGGAGAAATGTTTCTTTAAGTCTTTTTCCCACTTTTTAATTGGGTTGTTTGTATTTCTGGTATTGAGTTGTATGAGCTCCTTGTATATTTTGGAAATTAATCCTTTGTCAGTTGTTTAATTTGCTATTATTTTCTCCCATTCTGAGTGTTGTTTTTTCACCCTTTTTATAGTTTCCTTTGCTGTGTAAAAGCTTTTAAATTTAACTAGGTCCCACTTGTATACTTTTGTTTTTATTTCCATTACTCTAGGAGGTGGGTCCACTGAAATTCTGAAAAGAAGAGACAGTGTCATATTATTCTTGTGGGTTCCATTCTTCTATCACAGAGCCAGTATTCAATTAAAATTTTTATTAAATTGATTTTCCTGCTTTGATAGGTGATTGTTGATGACTCTTTATTTGTTACATAACTCTGTCAAATATTTCAGGTATGGCTGAACCCTTTTCAGACTCAGCCAAACAAAATGTCATTGCTTTAAGAAATTTTCTTATTACTTGGCCTTTGAAACCTCCATAATATATATCTTGACAAAAAAAGGCTTAGTAATGTTTCTCCAAGGCTCAGCAAGGCCGGTGGTCCATGTATTTCCCCAAGGTGGAGTTGAGAATAGTTTTGTTATATTAATAGTTCCATCAGATATTAATGGTTGATGTTTTCTCTCTATTTTTTTTAAAGGGTCAACTGAGTGTGACTTTGGTATGATTATTTCAACCAGTCAATACTCTGAGAAAAGCAACCCAGCTAAATTATGAGGAGACATAAGTAATTATTTTTAAATGCCCGTAATAGCTGATAATCCTGGAAGTTTAATCTAGACTGTATCTTCTTGTAGGTGCTTAAGTGAAAGAGTTTACCTTATCTTTGCAGCAGCACTGTGAGTTAAGTAATATATTACTTCTAGGTAGAGCGAGAGACTGAGGCTCAGGGAATTAAAGTCACTTTCCCAGTGTCATGGGGCATGGAAATGCGGAGCTGGGACTTGGTCTCAGGCTGTCTCTAAAACTATGTTGTCCGATATAATAGCCACTGGCCACATGCAACTATTTAAATAGATTAAGTTACATCCAATTAAAAATCCAGTTTCTCAGTGACACTGACCACATTTCAAATCATTGCAGAAGTTCTATTGGACAGCTCTGCTCTAGTGCCTGAGCCTGCTGGCAGCCTGCTGGTCATGCTGCCTATTAAGAACCTCTCCACAGAAGGGGGAGGGCAGTGTGTGTGTGTGTGTGTGTGTGTCCGTCCGTGTGTACGTAGCCCTGAGCAGCAGAGTGGGTGAGGAAGGGAAGAACTCTTGTTCATCCTGGACCGGGGTTGGTGGCCTCAATAGGCACTGAGACCTCTTTGGAATAGATAGTGGAATAGCCACTATCTGTGGGGGCAGACCCTCACCAGATTGTTGGGAAGTCTGGGGAGCTACTGTAAAGTCTAAGTGGCTGGGCTGGAGAGAGAGAAAGAAAAAAAGAGGCAGTCTGCAGATCTGCAGCCAGCAATAACCATCCGCCTCTGCCTGGGCCATGTCTGTCCTCGGGGCCCATTCCCTTGGACAGGACTTTCCCCAGGTCCCTGGGGGACGCTGGAGAAGTATGAAGACACAGCACATAACCTGACCTCTGACTGACTGGCCACTTTAGGTCCACTGGGGCTTAGATGGCCTGACAACTGCAGAGTCATTCCTGACAGACTCTCAGGAGCGGCATTCTGATTGCTTTACACATGCTGACTAGCATCTCAGTCCAGACTGACCGTCTCAGACACAATGACCGCTCCAGGGACGCACTGAAATAAAAATGAAAACTATAGCTTATACTTAGCACATTCCAGGTACCATGTCTAGGTGTTGTAAGACAATAAGTATAAGCTGTAGTTATTATTTTTGTTTATTTATATTTTATTTATATATTCCTTCAGTTTTTACAGCAATTCTATAAGGTATGGATGTTTGTGTATATTACTATTATTATCATTCTTATTTGATACACGAGGAAACAGCCACAGAGACTTGATAACACGGCTACAGAGGGGCAGAGTAGCAGGTGAGCCTCGTCAGCCTGGGCCCTGGGTCCACATTCCTAATCACCACCCTGAGTTTCTTTGCTGGCCCAGTGTAGATGTCACTCTAAGTTGCAGTTGTCCATATGCTTTATTTATATAAACAATGGGTCTTCAGTGTGGCATGGTTTTTGTGGTATTATTCCAGCTATAGACAGGTACCCACTGAGCTTTGAGAAACTGCTTATTTTGATTTACAGATACCAACAGTGGTGATAGACATTTAGTAATTGGCAGAGTTTTCATCTCTTTTTACATCAGACAAAGAAGTTTTACTCTGTCTGGTGGTAAATACTTTTTACTTGTTGTGAATTTTGTACAATGCCTTAGTTAATATTTGTGAATGTATATATTTTTGAGTTTGTCTTAAGGACTAGAGTTTGATTTCAGTGATTTATCCCTGTGGTTTTAGTCACCAACAACTGAGTGTTATTCTCTCAACAGCATAATCATTAAGTTCAGGAAGCATTATCTGAGAAAAATAAAAGTAGCAATTAAAAAAATTAAGTACAGCGATTAATATTCCATTAATTGTTATTAATGTAGGCCTTGCCAGTACCGCTAATATAAAACACAAAGGGCTAGTGTTTAGAAAATTAGTGCATACAGTGTTATGAACATAAACTGGAAAAACAAAAATCCAGAGGCTGTGTACTGGCCTTCCTTAGATTGGTTGAGAAAGCTGAAAGCTATCGGTTAGTGTACTGCATAAATAACACTTGCCAGCAATGTGTTGAAGACCAAAGAATTTGCAAAATGATTAAAAATTGAAGAATGTCTTTTGAGACTGTGGTAGTCATGGCATCAAGTTCAGTTCAGTTCATTTCAGTCTCTCAGTCGTGTCCAACTTTTTGTGACCCCATGGAAAACTCTCTTTTCCGTGACTACTGGAAAAACCATAGCTTTGACTAGATGGACCTTTGTTAAAGTAACGACTCTGCTTTTTAATATGCTGCCTAGGTTTGTCATAGCTTTTCTTCCAAGGAACAAGTGTCTTTTAATTTGATGACTGCAGTCACCATCCAAAGTGATTTTGGAGCCCCCCAAAATAAAGTCTGTCACTGTTTCCATTGTTTCCCCATCTATTTGCCGTGAAGTGATGTGACCGGATGCCATGATTTTAGTTGTTTGAATGTTGAGTTTCAAGCCAGCCTTTTCACTCTCCTCTTTCATTTTCACTGAACACCAAACACAAGTCTGTTGAGTAGGGGGGATTTCTTATGTCTGAGGTGATTGGGAAACTTAGACAGCTCTGGAATGCCACATAGGAGGGGTTCAGTTCAGTTCAGTTGCTCAATTGTGTCCAACTCTTTGTGACCCCAAAGAGTCACAAAGGTGTGCTTTGGACAGCAGCAAGCCAAGGCTTCCCTGTCCATCACCAACTCCTGGAGCCTACTCAAACTCATGTACATCGTTTTGGTGATGCCATCCAACCATCTCATCCTCTGTCATCCCCTTCTCCTCCCGCCTTCAATCTTTCCCAGCATGGGGGTCTTTTCCAATGAGTCAGTTCTTCATATCAGGTGGCCAAAGTATTGGAGTTTCAGCTTCAGCATAGGTCCTTGCAGTGAATATTCAGGACTGACTTCCTTTAGGATGGACTGGTTTGATCTCCTTGCTGTCCAAGGGACCTCCTTGCAGGTGGGGTGGTTTGAGTAATTTAATCCACCTAAGTAGGATGCCAAACTAAACTATAATTTGGGGGAAGTCTATAATTTTCATTACTACAAGGACACAACACAGTTGAAGGAGGCCATGGGTGGGGAATAGATTGCAACCATGATAAACCAGCTTGTACAGCACGGGCTCAGATGGGGCTTATCGACAAGCAAGCACGGCACTTAAAAGAGCAGCAAAGTTGTAGTTTTGAATGAGGCTATTTTTGGTTTATGTGACTGGGAGAATTCAAAGGCTGAGGGAAGCCTCTGAAAACAGCATTGGTGTTCACAAAACAAATGCAGTCTTCAGCAGTGGTGATGAATCATATGTGACAGCCACACCCGCATGAGCCCTCAGCCTCATTCCTCAGAGGAGGGTATATGAGCTAAAGATGTATAATGACTTGTTTCAGCCTTAAGCATGTGTAACACTTAATGAGGCTGATGGGGTTTATACCTTCAGAACATTAGTCTTTAAATGTGTCTTTTGAGCTATAAGAAACCTAAATGTCTTGGAGGTTGGTTTGTTTGGTGTTTGTTAAGAATCTGGAGAGGCTTAAAACAAGAATATAAATAAATCATTGTAGAATTTAAATAAAGAACATAGGAAGGCAAGAGTAGGATAAATATAGGCATGCCGGGAAAGACAACAGTGAGATTGTCTCTAGGCTGATATATTTGTCTCTGTAGTCCTCATACAGTGCAGACCCACCCCCAGTAAGGCCTGTTTGATAGTAACAAAGGGTGGTGGGAATGAGTAAGTCACGTGGGTTGTCATATTTGACTTGAAAGTTCAGAAATTTAAACAATGCCACCCATAGCCGGCAGTAACCAACATTGAACTGCCACATATTTATTTCTTCTTGTTTTTCTGTCACTAAGTCATGTCCAGCTCTTTGTGACCCCATGGACTGCAGCACGCCAGGCTCCTCTGTCCTTTACTATTTCCCAGGGTTTGTTCAAATTCATGTCCATTGATTCTGTGATGCTATCTAACCATCTCATCCTCTGCCACCCCCTTCTCCTTTTGCCTTTAGTCTTTCCCGTCATCAGGGTCTTTTCCAAATAGAACCATCTAAAAAGTTATATGCTGTCATATGACTGATTTTATACATGGTAGAAAAAAAGTGGTGATGGGGGAAGGAGCCATTCTAAGAGACACCAGAGTACTCTGTTCTTAACAAGGCTTGCCCTCAGGAGAAACCAGTCAACTAGAGCTAACTTGTCTGGTTGGGGTATTATCAGAGAGTACTGCACTAAGGGGAAGGGAAATTCTCAGTTCCAGCCCACTCTAGCCATCCTGTGCTACCTAAGAGGGACGGGGAAACCTAAGAAACACACGTGTGAAGTTCTCAGTCCAGAGGTACAGGCTCACTAGAAGAACCTAAAACTGCTCTTAAAAAAAAAAGTATAAAAGTAATCAAGTGAGCTGTTCTTTTACTACCCAAACCAGAATCCAGCTTTTTTTTGTTCAAAAGGTAATTAAAAATTCCATTAGCAATAATCTGAAACTGAGGGAGTCAGTGGCTTTTCAAATGAAACCTTTGAAATCCAAACAATACTTGAATGGTTTTGGAATGGGGAAAATGGGCAGTTTGCTTATTTTGATGAATTTGTAACTTTGGAGCCCTATGGGGGCTTCCCAGGTGGCACTAATGGTAAAGAACATGTCTGCCAATGCAGGAGACATAAGAGACATGGGTTCAATCCCTGGGTTGGGAAGATCCCCTGGAGGAGGGCATGGCAACCCACTCCAGTACTTTTACCTAGAGAATCCCATAGACAGAGGAGCCTGGACGGCTACAGGTCATAGGATCACAAAGAGTCAGACATGGCTGAAGCGACCCTGTTAGAAAAACTAATTTGTGAAATACACAGTTTTTAATACATAGTTGGGAAAATGATTTATTCTGATGTCCTAGTTAGTTTTTTATTCACACTCTCAACTATTGGTCTATAGTTTCATCATTTCTGTGGCAGCTGTGGGGCTGGGATGCAGGTCCTGGGGGAGGGGCTAGAGAATGCAGACCCTCAGAAGTGGGCAACTGGATTTAACCTAGGAGGCTGAAGGAAACTGAACTTGTCTTTCTACTCCAGGGCCTTTCAACAGCAGACTGATGGATGAAGCTGGATTAACAGAATGACAGAGAACACTTTCCTGTTTAGTCTGCCCAGCGTTGTAGTTTTGCATTTGACTGTCCCAAGGTAGGGAATCTAATGAAAACATCTGGAGAGAAATGCAAGTTGCATTGTTCCCCCACCCCTGAGTCCCATTCTTACACTACCTGTTCTCCCTGAAGAAACACCCTGGCTATTCTAAAGAGATATATGGGTTGAGATTGGTCTTGGCAACATGTCTTCATGCTTATCTGTCTTCTGGCTTAATGTGTTATAGGAGAAAACATGGTTTCTTTTAATATGTGACTCAGTGGGGATATGTTTTCATTTTAGGGTCTTCGCGTGTCTCTCTGAATTCTCTAATGTTGAAGGCCATTGCTTGGCCTGAAGGTGATTGGAGTGCCAGAACACACCAAAATATGAAGGTAGCTCATTCATTAATCTATTTGTTCATTCAGCATATGTATATTAAGTGCCCATTCTGTGCCAATCATGTGTTACAGGCAAAGTATTAAAAGAAGAAGCTTGGTTAAAAGGACTCTTTGGGTAGAAGATGAATCCATTGTCAGGAATTGTTAGCCTTATGGGTTGTCCACCTAGGTGATGTTCAATTATATACCTAGACCCCAGACTTCTCATCTAGATTTGGCAAGTCCTAGGCATGGTTCATTATCCTCAGAGGTACATGAGGACCATGATTATGAACTACCAGATTATTTCTTCCTCAAAGGTTTAAATGTTTTCCCTTGGTTTACCATTATTAAATTTCTTGAACAAAGTGTTTTCAAATGAGAGGTCCTACCTTAGAGTTTTAGCCAAATATAACATTAGCACATGTACAATATAGCTTTAATAATAAGAATGGTATTTAAACTAATCTAACAAACATTCCTTGCTTGTAGCTTTACTGAGAAGTCCCATGCATCTAATTTTAACTAGGAACTCTGCTACAAACCCTGACTACCACCCACTGGAGCTGTGTTGGGAAATAGACCTGAAGGCCTAGATCAGGTGGTTAGGCAGAATATACAGATTTCTTTATATAATAGTGATTATAAGGAACAATACCATTATTGTGTATATGCTAAGTGCCATACATAAATTATGATCTTGCCCATCTTTCAAATTTGGGGAGGAAAAAGAAGCCAGGAAGGTTTGTCTGTTTGTCTTTGTGTATATTTGTTGATGGTTACACATAGATCTGCTGAAGCAATGTTGTGATTGGAAAAATAATAGCCAAAGTATCTCAAGATGTGCCATAAATATAGTTCTGTTTCTACTGACCGGGAATTGAAAAAGCTGCATTTATTTTTTCTTCAGTCATTTGTTGTTGTTACTAGTTTTCTTTTAAACAGCAAGAACTAAAGGAGAATCCCAAATAAAGATGATTGGGTTTAGCAAATCTTGAAGAGCTGATGAAAACTAGAATACCTCAGTTCAGCCATTCCTGATAATAGGAAACAAGACAAGAGCTAGTGGGGCTCCCACAAGGACTCCGTGGAGAGCATATCAAGAATTTGTGCATGCTCAAGTCCTCGAATCTGTAGGGTGGGGATTAGAAATGTCCTTGTTTATTTGTTCAACAGTATCAGCAAGGTAGTCCTTAGTTTAGTTCAGTTCAGTCACTTAGTCATGTCCGACTCTTCACAACCCCATGAACTGCAGCACCCCAGGCCTCCCTGTCCATCACCAACTCCCAGAGCCTATCCAAACTCATGTTCATTGAGTCGGTGATGCCATCTAACCATCTCATCCTCTGTCATCCCCTTCTCTTCCTACCTTCAATCTTTCCCAGCATCAGGGTCTTTTCAAATGAGTCAGCTCTTCACGTCAGGTGGCCAAAATACTGGAGTTTCAGCTTCAACATCAAGCCTTCCAATGAATATTCAGGACTTATCTCCTTTAGGATGAACTGGTTGGATCTCCTTGCAGTCCAAGGGACTCTCAAGAGTCTTCTTCAACACCACAGTTCAAAAGCATCAATTCTTCGGCGCTCAGCTTTCTTTATAGTCCAACTCTCACATCCATACATGACACAGGAAAAACCATAGCCTTGACTAGATGGACCTTTGTTGACAAAATAGTGTTTCTGCTTTTTAATATGCTATCTAAGTTGGTCATAACTTTCCTTCCAGGGAGTAAGTGTCTTTTAATTTCATGGCTGCAATTACCATCTGCAGTGATTTTGGAGTCCCTCCCAAAATAAAATCAACCATTGTTTCCACTGTTTCCCCACCTATTTGCCATGAAGTGATGGGACCTGATGCCATGATCTTAGTTTTCTGAATGTTGAGCTTTAAGCCAACTTTTCACTCTCCTCTTTCACTTTCATCAAGAGGCTCTTTAGTTCCTCTTCACTTTCTGCCATAAGGGTGGTGTCATCTGCATATCTGAGGTTATTGATATTTCTCCCGGCAATCTTGATTCCAGCTTGTGCTTCTTCCAGCCCAGTGTTTCTCATGATGTACTCTGCATAGAAGTTAAATAAGCAGGGTGACAATATACAGCCTTGATGTACTCCTTTCCCTATTTGGAACCAGTCTGTTGTTCCATGTCCAGTCCTAACTGTTGCTTCCTGACCTGCATACAGATTTCTCAAGAGGCAGGTCAGGAGGTAATCTGGTATTCCCATCTCTTTCAGAATTTTCCACAGTTTCTTGTGATCCACACAGTCAAAGGCTTTGGCATAGTCAATAAAGCAGAAATAGATGTTTTTCTGGAACTCTCTTGCTCTTTTGATGATCTAGCGGATGTTGGCAATTTGATCTCTGGTTCCTCTGCCTTTTCTAAAACCAACTTGAACATCTGAAAGTTCACGGTTCACGTATTGTTGAAGCCTGGCTTGGAGAATTTTGAGCATTACTTTACTAGCATGTGAGATGAGTGCAATTGTGCAGTAGTTTGAGCATTCTTTGGCATTGCCTTTCTTTGGGATTGGAATGAAAACTGACCTTTTCCAGTCCTGTGGCCACTGTTGAGTTTTCCAAATTTGCTGGCATATTGAGTGCAGCACTTTCACAGCATCATCTTTCAGCATTTGAAATAGCTCTACTGGAATGCCATCACCTCCACTAGCTTTGTTCGTAGTGATGTCTCCTAAGGCCCACTTGACTTCACATTCCAGAATGTATGGCTCTAGGTGAGTGATCACACCATCATGATTGTCTGGGTCATGAAGATCTTTTTTGTACAGTTCTTCCATGTATCCTTGCCACCTCTTCTTAATATCTTTTGCTTCTGTTAGGTCCATACCATTTCTGTCCTTTATCGAGCCCATCTTTGCATGAAATGTTCCCTTGGTATCTCTAGTTTTCTTGACGGGATCTCTAGTAGTCCTCATTCTATTGTTTTCTTCTATTTCTTTGCACTGATCACTGAGGAAGGCTTTCTTATCTCTCCTTGCTATTCTTTGGAGCTCTGCATTCGGATGGAAATATCTTTCCTTTTCTCCTTTGCTTTTTGCTTCTCTTTTCACAGCTATTTGTAAGGCCTCTTCACACAGCCATTTTGCTTTTTTGCATTTCTTTTTCTTGGGGATGGTTTTGCTCCCTGCCTTCTGTACAATGTCATGAATCTCCATCCATAGTTCACCAGGTGCTTTGTCTATCAGATCTAGTCCCTGAAATCTATTTCTCACTTCCACTGTATAAACGTTAGGGATTTGATTTATGTCATACCTGAATGGACTGGTAGTTTTCCCTAATTTCTTCAATTTCATTCTGAATTTGGCAATAAGGAGTTCATGATCTGAGCCACGATCAGCTCCCGGTCTTGTTTTTGCTGATAATATAGAGCTTTTCCATCTTTGGCTGCAAAGAATATAATCAATCAGGTTCAGTGTTGGCCATCAGTTGATGTCCATGTGTAGAGTCTTCTGTTGTGTTGTTGGAAGGGTGTGTTTGCTATGACCATAGAGTATATCAGTAATAGCAAGGCAGCTTTAAAAAAAAAATAACACACCAAGATGGAAATGCTAATGATTACTGAAAGAAGTGTTATGTGTGTAGCATATCTTCACAGACAAAGTTAAGTGTTCGACTTGAATACTTGCAAGACTTTCTAACTCCTTTGACTTGAGGAAAGGAAAAATTAAGTGGTCAAGTGATCTTTGTCACTGAGAAGGGATACACTGCTGTAAAATACAGAAACAAAGAACTTTCTGGCATACTTTCTAAAAACCTAAAATTTTAGGAATCTGTAGAGGACTGTAGGCATAGACAAAAGATTTGAGAGTTTGGAGAGAGAGAGAGTTTCCTTCCTTGATCTCCTAATCCAGACTAGAAAATGGTTCCTGAGATGAAGTATTGAGGGTATGGAGTAGTAGTGGAGGGGAAATGAAAGGATAGAGGTATTCAGGGTTTGCAGAGAGTGGGATTGTGCCTGCTCCCAAGGCAGGTCCTGAAGCTGGGACATTCAGTGGATTCTATCTCCTTGGCCATATGGTTCTGGACTGATAAAGCAGAGTGAATCTTGAGACTCCTGTGAGTAATTCTGGAACAAAGGTTTATTTTGTTCATACTCTCCTTTTAGAGAGTATGATGAACCATTTAAAAAAATATATTTTTAATTGTCTTTAAAAATAATTTTTAATTATTTTTAATGGCTACCCACTCCAGTATTCTTGCCTGGAGAATTCCATGGACAGTGGAGCCTGGCAGGCTATAGTCCAAGGGGTCGCAAAGAGTCAGACATGACTGAGAGACTAACACTTTGACTTTCACACTAATTGGTTTACAGTATTTTGTTGGTTTCTCCCATATAACAGTGTAAATCAACCATAAGTATGCATAAGTCCTCTCCCTCATAAACCTTCCTCTCACCCTCCCCCATCCCACCTCTCTAGGTCATCACAGAACACCAGGCTGAGCTCCCTGTATTATACAGCAATTTCCCACTAGCTCTCTGTTTTACACATGGTAATGCATATATTTCAATACTACTCTCTCAATTTGTGATGGACCATTTTTGTCAGCATGAGGGAAGCTGCCTTCAGCCCAAAGCTAACTCACAAATCAATGAGGCAAGTTCAGCAAACTCTTGGAGTCCTGATTGACATCAAGAACTGATGTGTTAAATTGTATGTGAAGCCCACTCTAGCTTAAAGCTTTTCATCTATATGATATAGCTCCTTTATTATTAATTAAGCCAATCTGAATTAGGTACTCTGTTACTTGGAATCAATAGTGTCTAACCTGGTAAGCCAAGTACTATTTTTATGAACACTTTGTGTCCAAAGTGTTAAATATAAACTCTCTGTTCCACCTGGGAAGTGAACATCATTAGCTGCATTTTACAGATCAGAAAGCCAAGACTCAGAATCATTATTTGAGGTGGCATAGCAGGAGTTTGGGTCTGGACCATCCAGATCCAAAGCCTGAACTCTTTCCTCTTTTGTCTTATTACACCCCAGTTATGGAGTCCCAGGTCCACCTGCACATGTTTCATTAAAGTTCTGTGTCCAGTGAGTCACATGCCTTATCTGACTTCTGTCTGGAAGTACTTCCAACAACCAATGTTTTTGAAGTATAGGCTACACAAAAGCCCCCTCCCCCTTTTTTTCTTACTACTGAATTCCAGATGAGAAGATGAGATTTGGGAAATAAAACACTGATGAAAGAAATCAAAGAGGACACTAATAGATGGAGAAATATACCATGTTCATGGATCAGAAGAATTAATATTGTGAAAATGAGTATACTACCCAAAGTAATCTACAAATTCAATGCAATCCCTATCAAACTACC
>SJYQ01104758.1:0-49948 GCA_006410935.1 Redunca redunca
TCCTGGTGCGTGCCAGTGCTAATTCCTAGACCAGGCGCAGTACAGAAAGACGGTGCATCTTCCCTCCTCTGCTGGAGCGCTTTCATCCTGTAATTGCGTGAACAGCAGTCGGTTTCTGCCCTCCAATGACTGCTGGTGGTGAGGGGGAATGCAGAGAGTGGCCGCTGTGTGTTACAAGGTGGAAAAGTCTGTGAAGGGTGAGTCAGGATTGCTGTAGTGCATGCGGGTTATTGTAGGCTGTGGGGGTGGACGGCCACAACTTCCTTTGTAAGGTGAATTCTAAACTGGTGAAAGGAGCTAAATCAGCTAGGTGCAGCACAGAGAAAGCCTCAACAGCATGGGTAGAAATCCAGAGATAAGGCTGTGCACAGATCAGGAAACCTCTGGACGTTAAGCATAGCTAAGAGCTTGGTATGTAGGGGAAGAGGGGAATGGTGGTCAGTAGGGGCCAGAGCTTAAAGGTCCTTGTACAACTGTGTTAAAGAATCTATATATACATATATATATTTTTTTTTTCTTAATGAGAACGGTAGGGGGAGGCATGAAAGTACTTGAAGCCCAAGTGCTGGTTGCTCAGGCAACCAAACCTTAGTTTAATAAAATCATAACTGCTTATGTTTATTGAGGTGCTGTTTACCAGGCCCTGTCTGAACTGCTTTATGTGTATGAATTCGGGTATAATTTATTTAATCTTCACAGTAGCTCTGAGTGAGCAGTCCTGCTATTAGACCCATTTTACAGTTGAAGAAACTGAGAGAAAGGAAGGCTCCTGACCTTGACTACGTTCGTACAGTCATTAAGTGGCAGTCCTCGGACGCACCCTGGCTGCAGTGTGGAGGGTGGAGGCAGAGGGAGCAGTTGGCAGGGGCTGTTGTCAGCTCAGATGGAGAGGCCGTCGTCCTGCAGGGGCGGGGGCAGGGGCGGGGGTTATGTGTAAGGACCTCGAGTTCCTCAGGGGCGTGGTCGGTGAGGTTGTCCAGGCAGTGCGCCTGCATCCATCTTTCAGGAGGTGGGCTTTGAAGGGCTGGAGGGGGACAGAGGCTGTCAGGGGTAAAGAGAACCAGGGAGGTTGTTTTTTAACGTGTATGTACGTTCACACACACTCACAGGAAGTGGGGTGGAGAGGCTTACAGAAGAGGATATAAAAACATTTAATGGGTTGGTTATTTCCTGAAAAATGATGGACCTTTTCCTTTGCTTCTGTGTGATCCTTATAGGATGAAGTTGCGATATGCCCGTACGATTCCAATCACCACATGCCTAAATCGTCTTTAGCAAAGCACATGGTGTCTTGTAGATTGAGGAAACTGGGCTATACCAAAGAGGAAGAGGTACCATATATTTATTATGTATATGTCATGTGATTCATGCGTTAATAAATCCTCACAGTATTTGGAAGGTGTAGCGTGAGGTTTTCTGAGAAAATAATAGTCATTTGTGAGGTGCAGTGGGATTTGCCTCATTTTGCAAATGATTGCAAGAAATGCTTAAATGATACTAAGCCTATTGTTGGTTTATGTCAAATATTAAAGTAGTCATCTCATACTGGAGGACATTAAGATTTGTTTATTTTTTTTTACCGTTTAGGATAAAATGTATAATTCTGACTTTTTCTATGAGAATGCGAATGTACCTTCAATTACTTTGAGTAAGTATTAATATAATTTTAAAATATCTTAGTGAAGCTATATGTGTATAGGTATTTATGTTTCATTTTTGAAGTATCAGAAGAGTGGGCTTTGTAAGTATCCTGACGATTGATTAAGAAGGGTATTGCTTATAGTGACACTAGTTTACTCAACCTGAGATTTAGAGACCAGGTTTATAATGGAGGACCAGAAATCCTCTAGAGCGTCCTACAATAGGGCACATGCCTGCTTTCTTGGTTATAACAAAACCTGGACACACATATGTTGAAGATAGAGCTGAGGATGGAAATGTGTTCTGAGTGTTCACTGATTACACAGATGTTAAAATCTTGGGCTATGGAATCAGAATGCCTCATTTAACTAATTCTGTCACTAATAGTTGTGTGGCTTTCAGTAAGGTAGTTAACCGATTTTTTGCCTAAATTTCTTTGTAAAATAGGAATGATGCTAATAACACCTGTAAGGAGGATTAAATATCACATGTAATATGGTTAGAATACTGCCTGACACTTAGCTGGGATTCACGAAATGTTAGATATTACATTGGTGGCTAACATTTGCGGCAGCAACTGCTGAATGCTTGATTATATTAATAGTGTTTTCTGAACTGCTCGAAGTCTGGTTGCATATTGGATTCTGGTGGATCAGAAAGAATTCTGCATTCAGATTACCTCAGCAGCAAGGTGGGTTGTTAAGATTCTGGACTCTCAGTGTGCTCAGAGAGCTTGGATTATTGGAACCTAGTTAATAATTCCATTGTGGACACTGATGATTCATATTGTGTTTATGGATTTTTTTTTTTGACAGATAAGGACTCACAATTCCAGATAATTAAACAAGCTAGAGCTGCAGTTGGAAACGATGGTGATTATTATAATCAAAGTAAGTGGCATCATAGTTTGAGCTAATTAGACTGTTTTTCTTCCATAGCGCGTATCACTGATTTCCAAGAGAAATCTTGTGAAAACAGTTGTATGGACTAGGTTGAGCTTTCCATCTGACATTAGACTAAGTACTTGGTGTCAAATAAACGCCCCTGAGTAGACCGTCTCACCCTGCGGTTCCCTCTCTCATGAGCACTGTTGTTGTTACTGTTTACTTGCTCAGTTGTGTCTGACTCTTTGAGACTGCGCGGGTTCTGCCCCACCAGGCTCCTCTGTCCATGAGATTTCCCAGGCAAGAATCCTAGAGTGGGTTGCCATTTGCTTCTCCAGGGGATCTTCCCAACCCAGGCATTGAACCCCCATCTCCTGCATTGCAGGCAGGTTCTTTTCCACCGAGCCACCCGGGAAGCCCCTCTCGAGAATTAGCTCGATGTTACATGTAAGGATGTTGAAGTGCAACATGAGAGGAAAGGCTCAGGCTGAGGAAGACCCAGCACCGTCCCTGCTCCTCGCAGTGAAGCACGGACAGTGGTAGACGTACAATTTCAGAGGGTTGTGGGTACCTGGTACCCAGCTTTGGAAGCTGGGGCAAGAGATGCTAGCTGGGACTTCACTTTAGCAGAGACAAGCTTAGAAATTTAAGTTTCAGCTTTTAGGACATTGGAAGAAAACTTCATCCTTCAAAATCATAGAAGTAAATGGGTAAATGGAGTTAATAGATTTCTGACTCTAGGTAGAACATCCAGCTAAACCCTGACTGGCTCCTTTGATAAAGGTTCTCAGTTGGCTTTGAGCTTTCTGAAGGTGCCTTTCTCTGAGTACCTAACCTTTTTCTCCTTGTTGATGTTTAAGGTCATGGCCCTGTTGTTATAAGCCAGTATCTGGGCTCAATTTCTCCCTTGATCGCATTGTGGCTTTGGAAGGAGGAAGTCTGTTAGTCTCAGTGTATTGGTAGCAGCCAGAAGCGTGTTTCTTGTGTCTGCTGTTTTGAAGGATCCACGTAGTTCCAGGTGTTATTCTTTGAGAGGGATGTTTGACTCTCATCTTACTCAAAGAGAAACTGAGCTGGGTCAGTTAAGACCCAGTAAAAAGTAGAGGATTTTGTTTGTGTGTTTTGGGAGAAGTTACTGGTTTTAACTTTATTTGACCTTAGCTAGTGAGGTTTACTGAATTTATTTTATCTACTCCAGCATCTGTTTTTTTCAGATAAGGAAATAAACCCTGTCCAGCAGAGGTGATGAAAGAAATTCTGGGGTGCTTGTTCCAAAGTTCCTCAATAGTTTTCTATTTTAGAAGAGATTTGTTTTGGTTTGTTTTTTCAAAGCTCTCTTGTGTATTTCATTTCTCTTTGACATCATAATTGTGATAGGTTAGACAAGTATTTTCTCTTCCATATTAGGTGAAGAAATAGAGGAACACAGAAGTGAGTTAACACTTTTGTGCTTTAACATAAGCTGGATTGAAAACCTACTTCTGAATTTTGTGGATTTGAACGTTGAATTTGGTTCTTTATAAAAGCAAACAGTTACTTTAAATGAGTAGTTCTTTCAGTGGATAAAAGGAACTTTGATTTTGAATTTTTGTACTGTGTTAATATTTAATTGTTAAGGACAACTTGTTATATCATCTGTAATCCTCTTTTTAAAACTTTTTTTCATCTTATGTACAGGTCTGCAATTTCTCAATAGAGATGATTTTTTGTGGCCCACTTACGTCTTACACATTTAAAACTTTTTACCCCAGGACAAAAATCTCATTAATATCTTACTGATGTTCACTTTGAAGGAATGACTAACATGAACAGCTTTACGTTTTCCATATAATTAATATTTTGTTGGTTATGTACTAAATTTTAAGTTTCTTGAATTTTCATTTCTTTGGTCATATCAGGCCCAAACTCAAGGTATAGAATTCTCAACCTGTTAATCTTTGTCAAAGCTTGAACAGCCATTAGATTTACTTATTTACTTTCAGATGTAGTTATGTTGGAATAAACAATCATTTTATATTTGATGATCTTTTTCCTTCAATATTAAAAATTCAAGTTGCCGTACTTGAATTTCATGACATCTGTGTGGCTGGTGGTCATGATTTGAACATGAGTGTACTGGGCTAACGCGTCCTAAAGAGATGGGAGATGACGGTTCTAACCCTGATCTTTCCCTCCCACCTGTGAGACGTCAGTGGATCATTTTATCTGTAAGGGCCTCATTCTGGCATATCGTGTTAGGAAATTGACTTGGTATGAATTCTTCACAAAATTCTGAATCCATATCTTTGACACAAGTTAATATTTAATATTGTTAAATATGTTATTATTTAATGTTAACATTATTGATATTTAATATTGTATTTTACACATTTGAGGTGGCATGTGATGGCCACAAGGGCTAACAGAGAAGAATGAGAGTTCCGGTTACCGGGAAAGTAGAGTGGAGTTTCAGTTTGGGGTGGTGGCAGAGTTCTGGAGGTGGGCACAGCTGAAGGTGCACAGTAGTGAGGATGTGCTGACTGCCGCTGAACTCTCCACCCAGAAAGGGGTCAAATGGTAAATTCCATGTTGTGTCTATTTCACGGCAGTTTTTAAAAACTATTCTTAAAAAAGTACATAAAGGGTCACAGTTAGTATGATGACAGCTCATTCAGATAGACCTCCAAATCATGTAGAAACTTGCATCCGAACTTTTTACGTTTGTGGAAATGTGAGCTTCTTTAAGTGTGTTTATCCATTTTGTTTCTTTTACCAGAAATATCTATGTTCTGAATGATTTGAATGCCGTTTGCTGTTTAACTTTTCCTGTACTTTTTCTTTTTCAGTAATTGGGGTGAGTATAAAGAGGAATTAGGAACCTGAATGTACTCCTTATTTAAAGATATGCAGTATCCTTTTTGCAAATGATATCCTTTTAAAAGTATCATTTAAATTTCTAAACTTTATCTTAATCACTGTCAAAACATTATAGTGTTGAGTTGGAATTTTAGTTGGATTTCAAAGAATTTAAGTATCAGTCTTGACCAGACAGAAATTTTAAGATGAATAAAGAAAACTCCAAAATATTTTAAGGAGGAAGTTACACTTCTTTGTTTACAAAGAACAGACAAAGGTTTGTGTGGAACATTTTTTAAAATACATCAGTGTTCTTTTCATCTTTGTATTTTTCTTCCAAAATACGTAGCCTGTAATCAGATAAATTAGGTTTATCAAAGCTAACTCACTTTTGTATTACAAAATGAAATGTTGAAAATCTGGCTGCATAGAGGGGCTTTTCGCAGTGTTTGCCCGAATTAGAGTAAGAGGGACTGACAGTGGGGATCCCTTCCTCCCCGCTAATTCAGAACCTTTCGCTAGTACAGATGGGTATCCATCACGGTTACTTCAGGACTCCGATTCAGGGTAGCTCTCCTGGAATCTATAGGCCTGTAAAGTCATCTCTTTTCTCGAGTTGTTATCCTTAGTTCATGGCGTGTTCTCATTTGAATTTTTGTTGTGCCACTTTATAAGCATCTGAGAAGAGCTACTGATTTTATATTATCCTGTGAACCCACGTGATTACTTTAGGGTAACCTAGCAAACATTAAAAGGATTCCTTTAGTAGCTCGTGTTCTTTGTTTGTATTCATGGATAATGAAGTCTAGAAAGAATCTCTTTAAATTGCTTTATTTACAGTTACAATAATTTTTTATTTCTTTGAGAAAATTTGAATCTCAAAAATTTTCTTCAATGTTTAATACATCATATCAAGGTATTGTATTTACTTTTTTTCATTAATGAGCAGATTATAGAAAGTTCTATGATGGGGGCGGTGGGGCGCTTGCTGTTGATGACTTTTTTTGAGTTTGGTGAAGCCAAGATGCTGCTGCTTCTGAAAATTAAAAGAAGCTTTAGCCTCCGTCTGTCTGTCTCTGATCTGAGGAAGTTTGGGATTTCTGCCCCTTGGTCCATAGCTCTTAAGTCATTGACCAAATGGGATATATTTTGACTGAAACACATTGCTTGGTGTCTCATAAATATGTTTTTAACACAGTTTTTGTATTTCTATAATTTATTTTCAAGGGGGCTGTAATGTGTATTTCCTATTAAAATCATTTTCCTTCACCTTTTGTGGGGAAAAGCATATATAGAGAAAATTGATATCTACTTTTACAGTATGGGGAGCCTTTTAAAAGTTTTTTTTTCCCATGGGCAAACTGTCTCATGGCTGTTACCGTCTGCCTTCATGGGACCTGTCTTAACGCTGTCAGGGAGAATAGCCAACATCCACGTCCATCCTTTCTGTGGATGCAGCATTCAGCATCGAGTTGGTGTCGCACAGGCGGCTGTTCTGTCTGTTCAGGGACTGCTATGAAAACAGACGGCTTGTGCTAAGTAAACGTCACATCATTACTGTGCATGTTTAAAGATAAATATCATAGATCATGAATCCACAGAGCTTCATGTATTATTTATCCTTGTGATCTTATTTTCACTCTAGGGGTGTATTCTTCATTGCCTGTTGAAGTTCCTCTGAATCATAAAAGGTTTGTTTGTGATCTCACTCAAGCCGATCGTCTTGCCCTCTACGATTTTGTAGTCGAGGAAACAAAGAAAAAACGCTCAGATTCTCAAATTATCGAAAATGACAGCGATCTCTTTGTAGACTTGGCTGCCAAAGTCAATCAAGGTTTGAGATGAATATCTTAGTTTTCTATTTCTTAATTGTCATTTCTTCCTTTAAGTGTTCTTAAGATGATTTGTCAGGCCATTTTGAGATAGTTTTGTATCATCTGATATTAACATATATGTTAAGGTGTTTACTTAGTACTTGAAATTTTGTTCTCTGGTTGTTACAGTAAGCATACCTTCCTTCCGTAAGGATGTTACTTAGAACTGGGCTGTTACTTTAATCTCTGTACTTAAAACACTCTATGTTCGACTAATGGCTAGAGAAAAGGAATGATGTAAAATAGTCCATTTATACAACATAAAAAAATGCTACATTAAAATGTGGTAAACTACCAGATGATCACGGTGTTCCTTCTCTCTAATTCATAAGAATTTATAGTTTCTGATGATGTAATAATTTTATTTTGTTCTTTTATTAGATAATAGTCGAAAAAGTCCAAAATCTTACCTTGAAATCCTGGCAGAAGTGAGAGATTACAAAAGAAGACGCCAGTCTTATAGAGCTAAGAACGTTCACATAACCAAGAAGTCATACACCGAGGCAAGTTCTGCGTGGTCGTGCAGACCCTTGGCGAAGGCAGAGGTTTCCCTTACAGGCATCGCCTGCCCCACGGTTTCCGCAGGTGCCTAGAGGTTTTCTGAGAGGACGTGGCTCCACTGTGGCCACATCTGGTTTGTATTTGCTCCATCGCATTCAGACCCAGCCTTCACCAGGCAAAGGCTCTTCAGGGTACAAAGACCTTACGGAAAGAGGTTGTGCAGTCTTACAAAAATACTGCTTTTGACAAAGTGATAACTGCATCATGATGAGAACATAGATTTTGGCTATAGACAGACCCAGGCTTGAGTTTTGATTCTGCAATTTATCACTGTCTGTTTGACCTGGGCAAATGACTTAAGCTTTTTAAGATTGAGACTTTTTTCATTTTATACTAATACAGACTTTGCAGGGTTATCGTGAGAAGTAATGGAAATAATGCTTATGGACAAAGGAATTTTCAATAAGTAGCTTATTTTGGCAGAAACTTTAGTGTCCTTTTATGTACTCTACTAAACATTTGGGCTTAAGTGTTTTGGTATAAATTATTTATAACTTACAGTATTAACGTATATAATAAAATTTAAGTGCATTGCTGCTGCTGCTGCTAAGTCGCTTCAGTCGTGTCCGACTCTGTGTGACCCCATGGATGGCAGCCCACTAGGCTCCTCTGTCCCTGGGATTCTCCAGGCAAGAACACTGGAGTGGGTTGCTATTTCCTTCTCCAGTGCTTGAAAGTGACAAGTGAAAGTGAAGTCACTTAGTCGTATCCAACTCTTCACGACCCCATGGACTGCAGCCCACCAGGCTCCTCCTTCCATGGGATTTTCCAGGCAAGAGTACTGGAGTGGGGTGCCATTGCCTTCTCTGTTAAGTGCATTAATCCGTGATTTAATTGCTAAGTTGTGTCCCTGACTCTTTGACCCCATGACCTGTGGCCCAGCAGGCTCCTCTGTCCCTGGGATTTCTCAGGCAAGGATACTGGATCGCCGTTTCCTCCTCCTGGGCATCTTCCGACCCAAGGAGTGAACCCCGTCTCCTGCACTGGCAGGTGGATTCTCTACCACTGAGCCACCAGGGAGCCCTGTTATCTGCATGTGGCCTCTGTTTATTTTACACCCACTCGCTCCCTCTCTCCTCCTGCCCCAACCGTCGGTGGTTTGGGAGCAGACCCTGGATGTCCTTCATCTGTAAAGACGTCCATGTGTTCCACCCTTTTAGTGGCTTATCGTGTCTCAGTGACCTCCGACACACAGATGAGCTGCACTCCTGCAGACAGTACACAGGACTCGCTCGTGTGTGTCCTCCTCTCAGACCACCTCGTGCCCCCTGTCCTGCGTCCCTGTCTTTCTGCGCATGATTTCTAAACTCTTGAGGCTGAGTTAACACGTGTCATGATCGTGTGCCCCTGAATCCTCAGTGTGTCGCCTGTTTGTGTTTCTTAGACTGCGCACTTCCCACAGTCCACCGTATCGTAGCTCTCGGGAAATGTGTAATTGATCGCGAGCAGTGCCGTCTGCTCGTTTCGAGAGCAGCTTCCTTACCTGGCAGTTGGGTCCTCCCCGCCCACAGGTGATCCGGGATGTGATCAGCGTGCACATGGAGGAGCTGAGCAGCCACTGGCAGGAGGAGCAGAAGGAGGCGGACGGGGCGGACAAGTACGTCGCCGTGTCGTCGGTGGGAGCGGCCCTCTGTCGAGTCTGTTGCCTGTCGCTGTTGAGCTGGGTTTGAGCACCTCCAGGACCAGTCACAGCGCACTGGTTCATGCAGAGGCTTCCTGCTCTTCCTGTTCCCACAGTCGTGAGACAGAGCATGCAGAGCTGTGTTTCTTTGCCCTCTTACCGGAGTGCAAGATTATGCGTATTTATCTGGCCTCTGCTATAGAATGTTGGGCTCGAGGCTGGTCTGTGATGGAGACCAGTGGCTGAAACTAGCTGACGACCATTCTTTCTGTCTCAGGAGCGAAGAAAGACGATCAGCCTCAGTGGACTCAAGGCATTCCGGGGGGAGCCATCTGGACGGCGAGTGTTCACGGCATAGACGGGACCGAAGTCGGAGCCCACACAGACGGAAAAGAAATAAGGACAAGGACAGAAGCTGGGACTCCAGGAGAAGGAAGGAGAGGTGAGCCTGGCAGTGTGGCGCTCGTTGCTGAGCTGTTGCTTCTGACACTTGGACGGTCCTTCGGTCACAGGCCATGTTGAGAAGATGGAGCGTCAGCACCGAGAGGTCGGGGAGCAAACAGCCCATGAAGGTCCTTCCTGTGCGTCCTGTTTCAGGGCGGCTGTCCACAGCGCTGCGGGCGTGGCTCAGTCTGCCTGCTCAGGCCTGGTTTCCCTTTGTTATTAACTACTTCTCAGCAAGACACAGGAAAGGACTGTCTGGGCAGAAGGGTAGCCGTGTTACAGAGGTGGTTGCCTGGGCCTTCCTTCCGTCCCTCAGTGTCTGCCCTCTGCTTCCTGTTTTCCTGCTGTCATTCTCTCCTGTTGCTCATCCTTCAGATAAAGGGCGTTGCTAAGTCAGAGGAAGGCCCGGGCTTTATGGCACTCAGCTCGGCCTTGGCAGGATTCCTGGTAGAGGTTTGATCACTGGGGAGATACAAAGTGATACTGAGATAATGCAGGTTGGCGGAGGTCTGTTAATGTGTCCCAGCCGCTTAGTGGGCCTCCGCCTGGACCTTAGCTTGGCCAGGTCTGCCCCTGGAGTCAGCTGTTTTCCGCTCTGGCCATCTGGCCCCGCATGCCTGTCCTGGTTGCCAGTGACTGGCATCCGTCCGCCTAAGCCAGAACTTGAGGCCTTGCTAGCCGCTGTCCTGCTCCACACCATCTGGGCTGGCTGTCGTCAGTCCTGCATGATGGGGCCCCTCTCGCGCTCCCCACCCCACCGCCCTGAGAGCTGTCCTCTGGGAGTTTTCCTGGTGGTTCTGTCTCTACGCTGGTGCTGTGTGCCAGCCGCTAGAGTGAGCCTTCGCCTCTCAGAGCCCCTCAGTGGCCGAATTCTCGTGGCTTACAGCGGTTCTTGAGGCCTTGGGAGCGGGGCACTCGGCCCTCACTCTGTGCTTTGCCCCAACCCCTCGATTCCATAGCGTCTGCCCCAGCCAGCCCGGGCCACGCCCCGTTCCTCGTCCCGCCATGCCTCATCCATGCCACTCCACCGCCTGTCGTGCTGCCTCTTTGTTTTTTTAACTCTTCCTCAGCCTTCAAGATGCAGCTTAGTCATTTCCGTGAAGCCTTTTTTCCCCCATCTTGTTGCAGCTCTGCCCAGCACCTGCATTTCACTGACCTTAAGTTATTTTTCTCCGTACTAGACTGAGCTCATGGCAGGCAGGTCTGTGTGTTGTTTGGTCTCATTTGCACAGTGCTTGTCTAAAAGTAAGCTCTTAAGTGGTATCTCTCCAGGATCAGTGGTGATCAGGAATTAGGCTTATTGGTTTAATAATTCTGCTCATCTTGTTATCATTCAGTTTGTAGGTTTAAAGCTAGCTACGAGTTCAAAATGTGAAGTAGTTTCTTGGTAGTCCCTTTGATTCATTTACTTAAAGATTATCTCTGGTCATTAGACATCAACTCTTGATTAGCTGTCGGAAGTTGTGTTCTCTCCTTCTTTTTCTGGTTTCTTAGTTCTTCCTCCCCCTAAGTAATTTTTGACATGTCCAGTCAGTCCCTATTGACTGATGTATGTTAAATAGTCTCAAAACCCAAACAAGGATGATTTCCTTCAGTGAGGATAAGCTGAGTGTCAGCAGGAAGTACTCTTTGAGACCCCCCCCTGAGGTGGGATGACCTGCAGGGAGCTGAGCTGGGAGCCAGGATGCAGAGCTCAGAGCTCTGAGTTCCTCCTGTGACTCCGGAGTCCTGTTTGAAGTGAACTCTCAGGTCATCCACCTTGTACATATATTCAGAGCGTAACTCCAAAGCGCAGCTTTAAAAAAAAAAATCCATTTTCTGTATCCTCATCTCAGTTTTGTCCTGTATTTTTAGTGATGCTTTTTTTTCTTTACTCTTTAAAAAAAAGCCAAAACACTGTTCTGTTTATTTATTTTTTTTTTNTATATCTGATATAAGTACATTGCTGTGAATTATTATTTTAAAGCTTTGATCATTTTTTTTCACCCCTTTCGTTTCAGGGATGGGGAAAGACATCACAGTCACAAAAGGAGGAAGCAAAAAATGTAAAGCGGAGTGTCTGTGCACATGGCAATTAGGCCTGGGCCCCGGAAGCCAGTGTGCTGGTGTCTGTCGTCGTTGCCATTGCTTTCGGTAGGAGCACGTGCTTCTGTCAGCCGTTCCGTGCTCATATCACTGTTTTTCAATAAACACCTCTCAAACCAGGAGTACGTGATGATGCTCTCGGGCTTTGTTTTCCTAGTTGATCGCCTTCTGTTGCTGACTGTTTCATTACCTTTTTTTTTTGTATAATTTATGTATCAAAAACCTTTAAAGTGAATATTTAAGCTGTGTAACTAATACATAAATGCATTCTTACTGTACAAAATTAAAGCTTACAGATAAGGCTAAACAACCCCTGGGGCACCACTTGCGTTGGCACCACCTGCGGCCCCCTCGGGGGTAACCACTGGTGAACTGTAACAGAGAAGAGAACCCAAATACTCCTCAGAAGAGGAAGGGCAGACTCATGTGATAGAGCAGCATATCAGACCTGAAGAAATAAACTGAATTATCATGAATAGATCTAAGAGACATGATGGTAAATGAAGAAAAGCAAGTTTCAGAAAAACATCCAAGTTCTGTCTGTGTGAAAAACAGCAGTGCACATTTTCTGTGACTTCTTATATGTATATTAGTCACTCATTTGTGTCTGACTCTTGTGACCCTATGGTTTGAAGCCCACCAGGCTCCTCTTTCCATGGGGATTCTCCAGGCAACAGTACTGGAGTGGGTTGCTGTTGCCTTCTCCAGGGGAACTTCTCGGCCCAGGGATTGAACCCAGATCTCCTGAATTGGCAGGCAGATATTTTTATCATTTGGCCGCCCTATATGTACGTAAATATATTTTTAAAGGTTCAGAAGAACTTCCAAACTCAACAGTGGTTACTTGGGGGAGGAGGTGTAGATGGGAGAAAGGATGGAAACCAGGATTGGAAGGTGGTCAGAGGGAAGTTTAGCTTTATCCATAATTAATTTTAATTATTCATGTTAATTTTTTAATAATGTATTTGTGTTTCACTTGTTAATTAAAAATACATTGTCCTTTTTTTGTAAATCAGCTTTATCGAGGAACTGTTTACATACAATGAAATTCATTCATTT
Organism: Redunca redunca; assembly: GCA_006410935.1. Classification (NCBI taxonomy): domain Eukaryota; kingdom Metazoa; phylum Chordata; class Mammalia; order Artiodactyla; family Bovidae; genus Redunca; species Redunca redunca. Next base: position 13,005 of record SJYQ01104758.1, read on the forward strand.
TAAGTATACATTTCATTAAGTTTTGATAGACATAACCCCCTCCATGTAACCATCTCAATCAAAATAGAGAACGTTTCCGTCTCCTTCCCTTAGAGCCCTTTTCCTAGTCGGTTTGTCCACCAGCAGCCCTAGACAGACACAGCTCTGGTTTTTGTTGGCTGTTGATTAGAAACATCTTTCCCAGGATTCATATAAACGGAATGCTCCTGCACACTTCTAGCTGCCTCTGCACAGGTCGGTCTGAGTTGTGGGTCAGTAGCCTGACCTAATTGTGCTGTATGCTGGATCATTCAGGTGAAAGTTTGGCCTGAAATGTTAAACCTCTCGTACGTGAAGAGCAGTGTCTTGAATCCAGGAACCCAGGTTAAAGATTCCCCAGTGATTTCCACATAGAAATAAAACCTTGATTATTTGAGCCTGTAATGGACAACACCAGGAAGGTCGACTGCGTTCAGATCCAGTTGGCTGCTGGGCTCCCAGTGTCAAAGAAGCACTCTGATTTACAAGGAGGGAATCACCTTACCAGCATGAAGCCCTGTTAGGGCCACTGTATGTAATTTCTCAGTGTGTGAAATTCACATTTGAAAGTCTTCAAAGACTTTGGAGTTGGCATAATTTTGAGCTGTATGAAGTTTCTACGTTTAGGTCAGATCCATTTGATCAAGTTTCATGTAATACAACAGTTTATTAATGTTTTTTGTTATGATTTCAGTGACTTTACTAACTGGAAGACAGTTTACTGAAGAGTAAACCTGAAAGATGTCCTTCGGCTTTTACTGTGAGAGATGCGGGGGAGGTGGGGCTGGGGAAAAATAGGGTCGTGTGTGTTTTAAGGGATTGCCAGATTCACTGTGTGCAAGAAATTGCCAAGCTTTTGTTCAGGTGACTGTTCATGAGGTGTATCAGTCTGTAATCTGCTTGCCTTTGGTTTTAGTATCAAGATCATGATGGCTGGTAAAGTTTTCTTTCTCTCTTATCTGGGATTGTGAAAAATTGGTACCATTCCTCCTTTGGTGTTGGCTAGAATTTATAAGTGAAGCCATTTGGAACTAGAGTTTTCTTTGTGGGAAAGTTTTATCTATGAATTTAAAGAAATGAATCTATTTCAAGTATCTATTTCTTCTTGAATAAACTTAAATAGAAAAAAAATGGAATTAAGGCCAAATTAAGCCGAAGGACGATAACACGAGCATAAATTAATAGAAAACAAAAGCAATACAGAAAGAGAAATGAAAGCAAAAGCTAGTTTTTCAAAAAGATGAATAAACTTGATAAACCTCTAGGCTGAAGGATCCAGCCAGGAGGGAATGGGGGAGAAGACAAGTTACTGATACCAAGAATGAATGTGGAGATGTTGCTATAGATTTTACAGACAAAATGAAGAAAAGGGAACATTATGAGCAATATGCCAGGAAATTCAACAGTTTAGATGAAATGGGTAAATTCTTTGGAATGCACACTGACTGCATTTGGAAGCATAGTGTCTTAACCACTGGACAGCCAGGGAGATTACGAAAAACTAAAACATGTAAGACCTGCATGCTGAAAACGACACGTCTTGCTGAGCGAAATTAAAGACTCGAGACACTGAAGCCGAGGGTAGTCATCAGATCCGTTAAACCGTAGCTAGCTTAATAGTGCCATGGGCTCAGTTGTGCCTGACTCTGCAGCCCATGGTCTATAATACTGCCAGGCCCTTCTGTCTATGAAACTCTCCAGGCAAGAATACTGGAGTGGATTGCCATTTCCCACTCCAAAGGATCTTCCTGTCTCAGGGGTTGAACCCAAATCTGTATTGACAGGCGGATTCTTTACCACTGGGCCACCTGGGAAGCTCAGCTTGCTTAATGAACTGCCTCACCAATCAAGCTGGCTTTAGTTGTTTTTTAACAAAACCCTGCCTGTCCTCCAGGCCTCATCACTGGGCTTTCAGGAAAGTGGCGTCAGCTGCATCCAGTTCAAGCCCCAGCTGGTTAGGACTGGTTGGGACCCTCAAGACCCTCCAGCTAGAGTTAAGTTGGAAACCCTGCATTCAGAGCATTCGGACACTAGTTTCCTGAGCATAAGTCCGATGGTGAAGCCTGTAGCTTGGTGCCTGCACTAAACTAGGTTACCTCGCCGTTTGCTTCTCAGCTCTTCCACGTTCCCCATGCCTCAGTTTTATCCTGTGAGTATCCCAAGCCCCTGGCCTTTGGGGAGGCAGATTTGAATTGTTCTCCCCCTCCTCCGCTGCACACCTCAGCATCTGGCTGGCTGCGTGTCAGACAAGTCTGGTTTGGTAACAGCACCATACTCACAGACTGTTTTAAAGTTATGAGTTCTCTCCAGATTGAACAACAGTTTCAATGCAGTTTCAACACATTTCCAGAGGCTTTTCTTTTTTAAAATCTTGTTGAGGAAATTGTTCAGTCACTAAGATGCACCCGACTCTCTGCGACCCCATGGACTGCAGCACACCAGGCTTCCCTGCCCTTCACCATCTCCCGGAGTTTGCTCAAACTCATGTTCATTGAGTCAGTGATGCACTCAAATCATCTTGTTCTCTGTCGTTCCCTTCTCTTGCCTTCAGTCTTTCTCAGTGTCAGTCTTTTCGAATGAGTTGGCTCTTCGTGTCAGGCAGCCAAAATACTGGAGCTTCAACTTCAGTCCTTCCAGTACATGTTCAGGGTTGATTTCCTTTGGGATTGCTTTGCTCTCCTTGCTGTAGGGTATACCCCCTGAAGAGTGTGGGAAGCTTCCTGCAGGTCGTGGGTTTTGAGTCCACTGGAGGTGCAGTACCCAACCTAGGAATTCTGATTCTAATCCCGAAGAGGCAAAAAGAGAGCAAGCTTGAGGGCATCAGGAAGCAGACCGCACTAGAGATGGAGGCAGGGTCCTGGGAGGTGGAAGGGAATGAGATGGGGGTGGGGTGGGGGAATCCTGTTTAAAGAACAACCAACCACCACAACAGCCCCTCCCGCCCCCCAAAAATATTATTATTGTCAAGACAGAGTTTATTTGATTCTTCGGAGAAAACAATCTGGATCTGAGGAGGCAAAATTACAGTTTTGTTGAAATACGATTTTTTTTTTTTTTATGAAGAATAAGATAACATGTCCTGTAACTTTGTTGCCAGGTTAGAATGGGACTGTTAACTGGAGGCAATGATCTGTTGGGTTTGTGAGAAAAGATTCTGCCTCTTCGGACACTTCAGTTTGTTAGGGGTGGTCATTTATAAAGGGTCGCTAGGCAGGCTGTGAACAGAGAGACCACGTGATCGGGGAGAGGGCTGTCTGGGAGCTTCCTGGACTTTCCTCTCAGTTTGGCTGTGAACCTAAAACATCCCCCCCGCCCCAATAAATCTATTTAAAAAATATTAACAGAAGTGCCTTTGTTTGCCAGGAGAAAAATTCAGACTTGAAATTTTCAAAAAATTCTAGGAGGTCAGAGGTTTCAGAGTAATATGTAAACAGAAATGAAACAGTTTGTCATATTTTTCTGGCTTCTTTTGATAAAGTCACATTAAAAGTCAAAATGGAGAAGCAAGTCTAAATCTCTGAGCCTCAGGCCTTCAGAATTGGGAGCAGTTGGCGAGCTGGACTCTGCTGAAGGGAAGCATTGCTTTGGGTGGGGCACTCACCTTGCCCTTCTCAGCCGGGCACCCCTGTCACCTGCCATCTCACCCCAAAGGTCACGTGGCTGAAGGACAGGCCAGCACCCCCTTGAAACATGGACTTGGCTACACAAGTCCTTGCACGAGTGTTCACATGAGATCACTCTTTTGAAGAAACTAATTTCATGAGTTGTCCAATGTATCATGCCATCCAGAAGTAAAACATTTCAGAACATTTCGGAACCATCTAGGCCATTACCTGTTTAATCATTAAGAAGGAACAATGTATTTGCAGGAAAAAAGTTTTGCAGTGAACCTGCTATGGGAGCCGAGAGAGGCAGCTGTTGTAGGTGGAGAGAGCATTCTTTTATTGCTTTATGGAGGAATTTCACTTTCTCAGCTACTCTGCAAACCAACTACTTCCAAAAAAAAATCTGTGTTAAGAGTGGGAGGCATTTCTATCTGGGGACCAAAGTCATGCAGAAGGAGAGAAACAGGCTAGCTTTCCCCTTGTGTGTTTGTTTTTCCCTAAGCTGAGCAGGAGAAAGTGAACCATTACATGCTCTTTGCTTGAGCTGAAGCGTACCAGGCACAGTATCACAGGCGACAGGAATGGTGCTGGTCTCTTAGAGAAGCGCCTCAGGGGGTCGAGGTGGATTGGCACTCATTCCACCCTCCTCGTGTGCGTTCCTGAACCGAGGAGGTTGCAGGCTCAAAGCCCACGTTTCTGGGCTCCGTTGCAGCAAGTGTTGCTGTTGACACAGGACCAGCCAGCTGTGAACTGGTGGGCGTCTGCTGGTGCAGCTGCGAACAGATGCAGGGTCATTTCTGCGGCAGGAGCATGAGCCGAAGACCCCAGCAGTAAGCGGGGCACGTCCTTTGCAGGTGTGCTTTCCTGGTCCTCCTGGAGCCGAGGGCGTTTGTTCCTGGAGCCACAGTGGCAGCAGCTTCCGTATTCTTTCAGCGCCGTAACTTTGCAAAGCTGAGCGAGCCCAGATCTGCATCAGCTGCTCTTAATTTCCCAGTTCCTGGTGTGGCAGAGGCGTCGGTGCTCTGGGTCGGCTGGTTCTGGGGGGCGGTTCTGGGAGTTATTTCTGAAGGCTCTGCTTAGCGCCCACTCCTCCAGCCCATTCGGTGATTTTGTAAGCACCCAACCCCTCAACTCCTTATGCGTGTTGTCTTAGCCCGTTCAGGCTGCTAGACTATCACAGAGTGGGTGGCTTAGACAGCACACCTTTATTTCTCTTGGCTGGCCCACGGGAAGTCCAAGATGAGGGCACGGGCAGGTTCAGGGTCTGGTGAGGGCTTTCTGGTTCACAGGCACGTCGCCGTCTCCTCATGTGCCCTCGGTGGTGGGAGGGTTGCTGGAGATCTCTGAGGTCTCTGTCTATAATTCCGGTCACGGGGCCCCTACCCTTGCGACCTAGTTGCCTCCCAAGGTCCCCACCTCCAAATACCATCTCCCCGGGAATTGGGTCTCAACCTGTTTTAGGGGAGGACACAATCATTCAGTCTAGAGCCTGCATCGTACGATCGGTGCCTCTCAGAAACACGAGAGCACCTCCTTCCTGAGTACGTTCCGTGGGTGTCTCAGGCTGTTTACTGGGACGTGGACCAGTGAGGAGCGGCAGGGGTTTCTCTCGCTGTGACAGATGCCCCGGTGCGTTTGGCCGCCTCCCCACCCTGACGCAAGCACGGCCAGTGTCAGTCCACAGCGGAGGGAATAGGACTTGGGGGACTGAAGCGACCTGCCCAAGGCCACCAGCCTGTCAGCGAGGATGCAGGTTGCAAAGCCAGGCACGTTCCCTCACGACCCTGCCCCCATTCCAGAAACCTGGCATGGGTTACGTGGTCACCTGGATTTTTGCTCATTCTGTGTGCCTGGGATCTAGTGCTCTGCTTTTGTGTTCCTGAAATTCTTCTTCCTTTTTAGGAATGTTTGTTTGTTTATTCGGCTGTGTTGGGTCGCAGGAGCGGCACTCAGGATCCTCACTGTGGCGTGTGAGAGCTTTCCTTGCAGCCCATGGACCCTCTGGTTGTGGCATGTTGGCACGTGTTGGGGCTGAGTTGCTTTGAATTATGTGGGATCTTAGTTTCCTGACCGGAGATGGAACCCGAGTACCCTGCATTGCAAGGCGGATTCTGAGCCACAGGACCAGCTGGGAAGTCCCCCGTCTTGAAATCCTTAGTGATTTTATCACTGAATTTGCGTCTTGTGATGCAGTTGGATGGGATAACGGCGGCGCCCGTGATAGGGCTTCGCGCCTGGCTCTCTGAGTGGTCCCTCCTCTCTCCTCCTCCCAGAGGGGGAGGTGAGGAGCTTGGGCACGCTCACCCCGGAGGAGGGGGTGTCCTGTGGGTGTCCGACACGCCACCTGTGACCGTGCTCATGCCTATGGGAATGTGACATTAAAAACCAAACACCAAGACAGGTCAAGAGAGATCACAGAAGAAATGAAAGGTCTTTTTGTTTTCCACTTCTTGAACAAGGGGCCCTGCATTTCTGTTTGGGGTGGGGCCCGGGGAATTGTGCAGCTCTGCCCTTTGACTCATCCCCTGGTGCTTTTATTGAATAACTACAAGGACTGGCTTGTCCACATTAGAGAGTGCTATTAGCACATAAAAGAGGAGATAAATGGCTCTCGTCTTTGCTCTTTCATTTTCACTCCCAGTACTAGCATTCTAAGATCATGACTCTTTTGATGGACCAACATTCTTTAATGTCTATTTGGCGAAGAAACAAGGCATTCATCCTGGAATTAAAGGTTAACATGGTTAAAAGTTATGAATTTTCCTTTTGGTGCAGAGTTTAGCCATAGTACAGATACTTAGGGTTTCTTTTTATAGTCTTTCCACTTAAGGATGCCCAAGTGTTGGATGAATGTACTATTTTCAGGGAAAAAAAATGCATAGAGGTTTAAAAAATTCTTGGGACTTCCCTGGTGGTCCAGGGGTTAAGACTCTGCACTGGAAGCAGAGGGTGAAGGGTCACTCCCTGGTGTGGGAAGTAAGATCACATACATCTCTTGGCATGGGCAAAAATTTAAAAAGTTAAATAGAAAAATAAAAAAAAAGTCACTTTTGCCGAAATAAATCATGCACACTTTGAAGGGTGATTGTTTTTTAATAGTAATTTGATAACTTGATCATTTGACAGATCAAATGGAGTGCCCCAAATAGGGGCACAGCACATTGACACATGTAGATAAATAAGTCCCCCAGTCTCATGGTCTGGAGAAGGCAATGGCACCCCAATCCAGTACTCTTGCCTGGAAAATCCCATGGATGGAAGAGCCTTGTAGGCTGCAGTCCATGGGGTCCCTAGGAGTCGGACACGACTGAGCGACTCCACTTTCACGCATTGGAGAAGAAAATGGCAACCCACTCCAGTTTTCTTGCCTGGAGAATCCCAGGGATGGGGGAGCCTGGTGGGCTGCCACCTCTGGAGTCGCACAGAGTCAGACACGACTGAAGCGACTTAGCAGCAGCAGCAGCAGCAGCAACCGCAGTCTCATTGTCATGAAGCCCCCCCAGGTGACTGATGAAGCCAGCGTGGTCCTAGTTCACAGACCAGCTTTGGCGAACTCCTGCTCGATCTGTTGGCTTAAGGCAATCAGGTTTTTACTATATTTCATCCTCTTTCAAGGGTCTTAAAATTCTGATATTTGAGGCAATTGCTTTGGGAAGATGAGGATGGAATTGTCTAGAAGAAATTTTATTTCATTTATTCCTTAGAGAGGAAGTAAAGAAGGCAATGGCACCCCACTCCAGTACTCTTGCCTGGGAAATCCCACGGACGAAGGAGCCTGGTAGGCTGCAGTCCATGGGGTCGATAAGAGTCGGGCACGACTGAGCGACTTCACTTTCACTTGTCACTTTCATGCATTGGAGAAGGAAATGGCAACCCACTCCAGTGGTCTTGCCTGGAGAATCCCAGGGACGGCGGAGCCTGGTGGGCTGCCGTCTATGGGGTCGCACAGAGTTGGACACGACTGAAGCGACTTAGCAGCAGCAGCAGCAGGGAGGAAGGGGATATAATGAGAAAATTTCTTTTGATGAAAGACCTACATGAAGGAAATGGTATATTTGTGCTTTTAAAAAACGTGTTTGTTTTTTTTTATAAAAACATGTTTAGATGGGTTCAGTTTTGAATTATTTGGATATTCAGTTTTCTATTAGAAGTTCATATCTTTCTTTATTCATTGGTCTTCAGGAATGAAGGCAATGACATACGAGGATTCTTGGTTCTTCTTGATTCTTAGGCAGCTGGGCAATAACTCTTGATGAGTAGGTAATTCAAAACCTAATTAGTCAATTTACGGTTGATGCACATGGCCTGGCTCTCCTCCCAGAGCCCGTTTCACTCTCCTAAGCATCTCCTCCATCAGCAGGGGCAGGAGCCTAGAAAGGAAACATGAGCACGAGCAGCGGCGCCTCGACCCCCGATGTGTGATCTGGGGATGCTCTGAGAGCACTGAGTGCCTTTGTGGCTACTGTGCTCCCTGACTTTACGGGACATGCAGACAAAACCCGCGATCAGCAGTCACTCGCTCTAATGAGAGTTTGCACAAATAGATTCCTTCTGCTGGACTTTGAAAATCTGAAATGTTATCTCTGATAAAATGAAAGGACTTGTTTACCTTAGAGGAACTGAACGTCGAAGATAATGGAGAGGGATTTTTTTTTTTTTTGAGGTTTTTTTTTTTCTGATATCACAGTAATCATACTAGCCTTGTCTAGGCTGGCTCTGAGCCTGCGGCTGTCATTCTAGGGTTGGAGGGGGGTCTGAGGTTTCTCTCCTCCATCGTCTCTCTGCCTCCATGAAAAGACCAGGATGGAAGCTGAGGGCTGGGGCGTCAGGAAATAGGGAGCTGGGACCCGGCACTTGCCCTGCCTGAGCACGAGGTCCCCTCCCTCCCTCACGATTCTTCAGCTTCCTGTGCCTAGTCGCTTAGTCGTGTCCCTATGACTGCTTGTGACCCTATGGACTGTAGCCCCAGGCTCCTCTGTCCATGGGATTCTCCAGGGAAGTAGTGGTTGCCATTCCCTTCTCCAGGGCATCTTCCGAACCCAGGAAACGAACCTGGGTCTCCTGCTTGGCAGGCAGATTCTTTACCATCTGAGCTGCCAGGGAAGGTTCTTCAACTTTAGGAACTGCTGTGAGTCCAGCCTTCTGTCATCCCCAAAACTCAGCCTAGATCTTGTCCCCACCCTGTGCCCGAGGGTGTCGGCAGTCCCTTACTTGGCTTGCAGGCCAGTTAGGACTGGAGGGTGGAGGACTGGTACCACGTGTGACCAAGAGAAGCTTAGCTTTGGGTTCCAGAGGCAGGTGTGCAGAGAACTCTGTATTGGAGGAGCTGAGCCCTGCCAAAAATGTATGTTCGCTAAGTGGCATTCAGGGATATTATGGTTGGAAATTCCCTGGAGGTCCAGTGGTTAGGATCAGTCTTTCACTGCCATGGGCCCAGGTTCAATCCCAGGTCAGGAAACTAAGATCTCACAAGCTGGGAGTCTCAGCCAAAGAGAAAGAAATTATGGTTTACTGTAAAGTACACATTTCACAAAGAAGGCTTAGGATGTAATCACTGTTCTTTCACCAACCAGCTATGACTTTAGACAAATAATGTAACTTTTCTGAGTCTTAGTTTCCTTATCTGTGAAAAAGGGGTTTTCTCAGATCCTTCCCAATAATATAAATCTTACATCACTGATCCTATTAGGAAAAAAGTAATTGTCATCACCGATTAGAGATACGGTAGAATTAACAGAGCATGAACAGAAAAATTGAAAATACGGTTTTGTGTGTGTGTGTGTGTGTGTGTGGTATAATAAAGACTATACCTGGTTTTTAATCCTCAGTTTCTGGCAGAGCTTCAGAAACCCTTGGAATTTCCTGAGACAAGAGTGTTTTGTTATGCTAATGAAGTGACTCTGGGAGGGCCCCCAGAAATCTTCCAAACCGGGGCTGGTCACCAGAAAGCCCACACAGGTAGTGGGGGAAGTTTGTAAGTTTAAGGTGTACAATGTGTTGATTTGTTACGTTTATATATTGCAAGATGGTTACCACCAGATGACTGCCAGGGTGTTTAGCTGACATCTCTATTCCCTCACGTAGTTACTTTGTTTCTGTGATGAGAGCTTTTAAGACCCCCATCTACCTCAAGGAAGATACAGCCTAGCCAAAAACTATAAAACTATTCTCTCAGCAGCTTTCAAGTGAATTTCAGTATTGTTAGCTGTAATCATCCATGCTGCACAGATCAACAGAACTTGTTAATCTTAACTAGAAACTTGTCCCCTTTGACCAATAGAATCTCACCATTTCCCCCCCTCCCCAGCCCTTGGCAACCATCACTGTATACTCTGTTTCTCTACCTAAAGCTTAGCTATTTTTCTGTTAATTATATGTTCCCGTTTGTTTGACCCTATTTTCCATTACGATTTGTTGACTTAAAAAAATGCACAACGTGAGAGTTACAAGTTAAATTGTATTGGGGGCAAAATGAGGACTGCAGCCTGGGAGACAGCAGATCAGACAGCTTAGAGACTGCTCGGGAGAGGTAGTGGGGAAGGTCGGTATAAATATGTGATTTTGGTGAAGGCGGAATGCATGCAATTAAGCACAATTAAGCACATATCTGTCCCAAAGGTTTCTGCCGGTCTCTGAAACTTTGCTCGTCACGAGGAACAGTCGTCATGATGCAGGATTTTAGTGCTTTTCTAGATATGAGGAGATACAGGAACTGGGCTCATAAAAGCTCCTGAAAATACCTATCTGGAGACTTGTCCTGCCAGTTCCCCCGCGGCCCCCATCCCCCCTGACCCCAGCACAGAGTGTCTCATTTCTGATCTCCACCCTGAACCCCTTTCGGGGAGGTGTTGCAGGTCAGCGGTTGTAGCAGCACATGACTGAAGCCTTGTCAAGGAAGGTGGCAAGTGCCAGTCTGTAGTTGACAGATCTTTTGAAAACGTCTTACCAGCTTGTCTCAGCCATGCTAAGAATAAGCAAGGATCTCGGTGGTCTGGATCGGGGCAGCAGGTGCCGGTGATGGAGGCCCTTGTACCTGAAGAACCGATCTCCAAGGAGCAGGTGTACTTTGCCACCTGACCCGTTCAGAAGCGCCTGGGTTATTGGAACAGCAGAATCCCTGCATGCACAGATAAAAGCATTCATTAAAAACAACAGACTTTGGACAAATTGATGTACACTCATTTCTTCCGATCCATAGACATTCTCCCAGGCGAAGATCGCAGTCTTTGGGGAGCTCAGGTTGTGGGAAATTCTGGGGCGCCCGTTGGTTGTGGTACTTCTATTCCTCCTCCACTGATCCAGCATCCAGTGAAGAAGGATCACCCATTTTAAAAGCATTTCCATCAACCACGGTGGGCTGCTCTCCCACTTAGAGAGATGTACCATATTTGGCCGAGGAAATAGTCATTTGCAAGGGCAGTGATGGTTGGCTATTTGGGGCAATATGGAGATTAATTTGTGGGAAGAGTAATCAGGCTCCTAAGGGTTTGAAAGCAAGCAAATCACCAGCAGAGTCTTAGGAGGCAAACGGCAAAGGAAAGGCAGCTGCGTCTACCTGGAGGGGGACAAAGCTTCCAGCTTTTTTCATTTGATAAAAGATGTGTAACTGAATCACCGTGCTCTAGAGTGGAAATCAATACAATGTTGTGAATAAACTATAGACCAATAAAGTACATCTTTAAAACAACTTTTAAGTTATTATTTAGTTTTGACCGCTCTGGGTCTTCACTGCTACACGCAGGCTTTCTCTGGTTGCGGAGAATGGGGGCTTCTCTTGCACGGGCTCTAGACCTCAAGCGCCCAGAAGTTGTGGCACACGAATAGGCTCTGTTGCTCCAAGGCATGTGGCATCTTCCCGGAGCCGGGATTGAACCTGTGTCCCCTGCGTTGGCAGGTGGATTCTTAACTACTAGACCACTAGGGAAGTCCAGTAAAGTAAGATTTTTTAAGAAAAGCTTTTCCCACGTAAAAGCGAAGCGTCACGTGAAACACTTGACCAGCTTAAACTGGCTTCACCTCCCTCAATAGGCCTATTAGTCAAACCTTGAGTTATTGTATGGAGACAGCCCTGCAAGACGAGAACTCAGAAACCAAGAAGCTTCAGTCCATGGAACGGAAGGAAAGAAACGTTGCCACTGGTGCGCTTTACAAAGCGAGAGTTCTCTCAACAAGGAAAACCTGGTTTCCAACAGCAGGAGTACCTTGTGTGGCAAACATCCAAGTTTGAAATTCCACTGTCTCCTTAGATTTCACCACTGTCTCCTTAGATTTTCACCTGGATCCTGGATCTCGAAGACAGATTTGAGAACCTTGTGGGTCAAGCTTGCAAAAAGGTTCTTTTCTCAAGAGTTGGAGCCATAGAGAAGGCTTTTATGCAAGCTGGGCAGGGAGCCTTTGCTTCATCCCTTCCCAAAAGGGGTAATTGCTCAGGTTTTATCCCAGAGGTCTTAAAACCCAAGAAAAAGGAGAGTTCCAGTTCAGTAAAGATGATAACATTGTATGTCTAAAGAAACAGAATGATCAGGTTGTAAATCTGTGGTTTCTCTGCTGCTGCTAAATCGCTTCAGTCATGTCCAACTCTGTGCGACCCCATAGAAGGCAGTCCACCAGGCTCCCCCATCCCTGGGATTCTCCAGGCAAGAACACTGGAGTGGGTTGCCATTTCCTTCTCCAATGCATGAAAGTGAAAAGTGAAAGTGAAGTTGCTCAGTCGTGTCCGACTCTTAGCTAAAAGGAGCTAAAGTGGAACCCCATCGCTGGAGCGCTGCAGAATCAGATGGAACTGCCAGCGCCAGCGGCTTTCGGCTCTCTTGTTGTGAGACCCTCTCCGCGTGGCCTGCTGTGCTGGTGGTCCACTCGGGCGCGGCAGCCCCTCTATTGAGGCCACGCCGTCCTGTGACTACTGAAACTCAGGGCCATTCAGCACTTCTGCCTGGTGGAAGAGGAAGAGGAGGCCGGAAGAGACGACAGGTGAGAGCTGCATTTCTCAGTCTCTGAAATGCTCCCCACCGCAGCCCGGCCCTTGGGAAGGGGCCGTCAGGGCCCCCGTCCCTCCCTCAAGCATCTCTCCTGTGGTGTTTTCCATTTGCCGCAGAGCCACGCATGAACGTGCAGGGTGAATGTTTCCGTCCCCGTGGAACAGTGGGATATTGAGGTCATTGTGTGGCTAAGTGCTGACTGGAGTTGGAAGGGATATGCTGTTTGCTTTTAAAAGAAAAAAATAAAACAAAACATGGTTTGGAAGCAACTAATGTAATTGAGCAGCTCTGTTCTGTCTGGTGAGTCTTGTGACAAATGAGTCTTGGGAGCACTGAAGAATCAATGCTTTTGAACTGTGTTGCTGGAGAAAATTCTTGAGAGTCCCTTGGGCAGCAAGGAGATTCAACCAGTCCATCCTAAAGGAAATCAGTCTGAAATATTCATTGAAAGGACTGATGCTGAAGCTGAAGCTCCAATGCTTTGGCCACCTGATGCGAAGAACTGACTCATTGGAAAAGACCCTGATGCTGGGAGAGATTGAAGGCAGGAGGAGAAGGGGATGACAGAGGATGAGATGGTTGGATGGCATCAGCGACTCAATGGGCATGAGTTTGAGTAGACTCTGGGAGTTGGTGATGGACAGGGAAGCCTGGCGTGCTGCGGTTCATGGGGTCACAAAGAGTTGGATGTGACTGAGCAACTGAGCTGAACTGGGATCTATGCTGAAACGGGAGCGACGGCCCAGATATGAGCAGATTTGAGATACCGTTCAGATCCCGTGCCCCCAGCCTGCTTAGGAAGAAATTTCAAACAACTTTCACACGAAAAACACTCGAAGATCCACATCTTCCTTCTCTCATTTCACGTCATCTTTCATTAAGCTCAGGACACCCCTGCCCTCTGTGGTCTCCTTTAATTGTCTACTAGTCTTGGCACCGGGATCAGCAGCCTCCTGGGAGGGGTCTTCCCTGGTGGCCCAGTGGCTGAGACCCCGTCCTCCACAGTGCAGAGGCCCAGGTCCCTTTCCTGGTCTGGGAACCGCATCCCACATGCCGCAACTAAGAACGCCTACCAAAAAGAGGAACAAAAACCAAAAAGAACCTTTTCTGGAGACACAGAGTTCCCGAAGCACTTGGGCTATCCTTCTAAAAGTTTTTTTACATTGTGGTGAAATATAAATTTACTGTTTTAACCAGTTTGAAGTGCATGGTGCAATGGCAGAAGCGTATTTGCATTTCTGGGCCACCATCACCACCAACCATGTCCAGAACATTTTTCATCTTGCAAGATTGAAACTCTTTATCTATTAAAAATAACTCTCCATCCCCTCCTCCCCTCAGCCCCCGACAACCACCATTCTACTCTGTGGATCTGCATTCCTAAGTGGAACCAACAGTGTTTATCCCGTGTGTGTGTGTGTGTGTGTGTGTGTGCATGCACACGCACGTGCATGCACGCATGTCACTCAATCGTGCCTGACTCTTGCGACCCCATAGACTGTAGCCTCCCAGGCTCCTCTGTCCGTGGGATTCTCCAGGCAAGGTATTGGAGTGGGTTGACATTTCCTGCTGCAGGGGATCTTCCTGACCCAGGAATCGAACCAGGGTCTCCTGTACTGCAGGCAGACTCTTTACCAACTGAGCTACGAGGGAAGCCCATAGGTTTATCCCTTAGGTGGAGCTCACCTAGCATAATGGCCCCAAGGTTAGTCTGTGTGGCGGCCTGGGTCGGAATATCTTTTCTTCCCAAGGTCAGATCATACCCCATATGTATGTACCACATGCTGGTGTATACTTTTTATCTGGCATTTGATATCTACTGTCGCTTAGCTTGTAAGCTGCATGGGGGTAAAAAGACACAAAGGATTCATATTTTAAATCTTTTCCAGGTATCCAGCATATCATTAAGTACATGTTTTAACAGGCCCGTCAGTGCTCACTTTGTACACACTCCCCAAAGTCCATGTTGTGGTGCGGAGCAGGGTGGGACTGACTTGCTAGGAGTAACAGAGGGTAACCCGGTTCTATCAAACGCTGATCACTTGTCTGATGGCTTGCTGCTGCTGCTGCTAAGTCGCTTCAGTCGTGACTGACTCTGTACGACCCCATAGACGGCAGCCCACCAGGCTCCCCCATCCCTGGGATTCTCCAGGCAAGAACACTAGAGTGGGTTGCCATTTCCTTCTCCAATGCAGGAAAGTGAAAAGTGAAAGTGAACTCATTCAGTCGTGCCCGACTCACAGCGACCCCATGGACTGCAGCCCCCCAGGCTCCTCTGTCCACGGGTGGCTTAATTAAATAATTCATTCACCCGACATACTTCGCGTGCTCCTATCACGTCAGGCAGTTTGGTAATGACTGAAGCCGCAAGGCAGACCCAGCACTTGCCCTTGTGGAGTTTTTTCCCTTAATTAAAGTGTAGTTGATTTACAATATGCAGATTTCAGGTGCACAACGCAGTGATTCCTTTATGCATAAATATCTTCAGATTATTTTCCCTTACTCAGGGAAAAGTCGCTCAGTTGTGTCCAACTCTTAGCGACCCCATGGACTGTAGCCTGCCAGGCTCCTCCATCCATGGGATTTTCTGGGCAAGAATATTGGAGTGGGTTGCCATTTCCTTCTCCGGATCTTCCCAACCCAGGGATCAAACCCAGGTCTCTTGTATTACAGGCAGACTCTCTGCCATCTGAGCTACAGAGCCAGAACCCTTTTCCCTTGCAGGCTCTTACAAAGTACTGAGTATAGTACTACTGTGCTATACAATAGGTCCTTGATGGAGTCTCTAATGGAGGAGAAATTAAAACGTAACTTCCCAAATATACACAATAAATATAAGCTGTGGTAAGGGCTGGGAAAGAAAATTATAGATAGGGAAATTATGTTTCTGTTGTGTCTGTTGTTCCAATGAGCTTTTCAAGTAAAAAAATTAAAGTTCATTGGCTTTCTGACCGCTGGACTTCCCTCTGTCAGTTTCAACCTCAAAACCCTCCTTCCTCCAAAACCTGGTCCTGTGACCAAACAACGGATAATGAGTCAGCAAAAGTTGCCAGCTTCAGTCCACAAAGGGAAGAGCTAATTGTTAGTACAGGTCAGGAGAGCGTAGCCAGGAACAATTGAGCGGCTCCGCACTGTTGCCCAGCAACGCCTGGCTCCACCCTGCCAGAAACGGGGTCTGGGAGGGATGAGTTCCTGAAATCTCTGCAGATGAGAGCAGTGCTCTCCAAACTGGAGGTCGGCGGAAGAGAGGGTGCTCGGGGAGGAGCCAGAGCGCCAGCAGGCGACCCAAGAGCCGGTCAGCAGGACAGTGGAGGGGGAGGACTGAGCTGGACAGGTGCCGCCCCTGAGAGGGCCGTGGGGTCAGCAGCCAGCAGGGAGAAGGAGACAGAAAAGCAGGCGCTGCCAGGAGGCCAGGAGAAGAGGGGGAGCTAGTGTTGCAGCCGCGCGCTCCGGGAACAACCCACTCAGGAGGACGATGCAGACAGTGGAGGGCAGCTTACTAGCGGCGGGCCGGCAGCGCCTCCTCTTAGCCAAGGACCCCGACCAGTTTTTGTGAAAACCTTAGATACCCTAAGTGTACATGCCCAAACCCACCTCCGCAAATTCCCTGAAACTAATCTGAACAAAGGAAAGAGCCAATCAAAGTTAACCCGTGATTCACATGCCTTAAGCCTAGGCAGTTAACAGTGGACAGTTATCAGGCCTGTGGTCATACCCCAATAAGCATAATAGAATTTATGATTCTGTTTGGTTACGCAGATAATTACCATATTCTTTTAGGCAATGGAGAGTCTAGGTACAAGCCCTGGGGCTCTTCCTTCCGGGGCGGGGGTGGGTGGGGGTCTGGTTTTCCAGTTGGTGTGTCGTTTCCATAGATACTGGGCTTATAGCTCAAAGTCCACAGTCCGGCCCAATATGGAGTCCTGCTTTCAAGATGGAGCCTGTTCTGCCTGTTTCCTCCTTCGCTAGGAGGAAGGCTCTGTCTACTGGATGAGCCGGGGAACCACAGGGGGTTCTGGTGGTGAGCCCTGCCACCGTCATCAGATCTGGCAGAATGGAAGTGATGGTTCCCTCGACACCAGCGGTTGGATTGGAGTCAGGTGCTCCAGCTGATGACACCCAGGCCCCCTTGAAAATCACTGTGACCACGGGGCGGGCAGGGGTTGTCCCGGTGCTAGCAATCCATGGTGGTTGCTAGAGGCACCTAGAGAGTGTCTGTGGAGACAGCCTCCCAGGGGGGACTCCCAGTCGCTGTGAGCTTGGAGTTGGGTTAGCCTCCAGGGATGCACAACGCAGGCTCGCCATCCGGGCTCCTGTGGTTTCCTTACCGTCTCCACCAGAGTCTGGCTTTTCCTTTCTCTTGCAAGAAAAAAACTTGAGCATCTGAGACTGAAAGGACATATCTAGGGGCCTTCCCTGGCAGTCCAGTGGTTAAGACTCTGCCTTCCAGCGCAGGCGGTGTAGGTTTTATCTCTGGTCGGGAAGCTAAGATTCCACATGCCTGGAAGCCAAAAAACCAAAGCATAAAACAGAAACAATATTGTAACAAAATCAATGAAGTCTTTAAAAATGATCCGCATCAAGAATGAAAAACTATTTGAAAAAGGACATATGTACTGGGGAGAGAAACCCCGTAGTCCAGCCCACTCTGCTGAGAACAGGACCTCCACCCTCTCCCAGGGGCGGGTGCCCGTCTTCACCTCCCCCTGCAGCTTCCCGCAGGGAAGCAGCTAATTGATTCTGGGAGCAAACTGAAAGTCTCTCAGGGGGTTGGGGGCATCTCATCTCCCAGAACTTGTCTTCATCTCAAAGGCAGAATGTGGAAAAAAGGTTCATTGATCCCTTTTCATTTGGTATCAATACTTCTGGTAGTTTCGTGTGTTCATTTTGTCATCTTTGAAAACATGAGTTACTGTTAACCATGTTAACAAACGTGACTGTCTTTGCAGAATGTTTTAAAGTATTCCCCCCCCTTCTTTGTGGCTTTCTTTCTCTTCTTCAAGGAGCTACAGGTAACTTGGGTGGAAAAGTGAAAGTGAAACTGTTAGTCACTCAGTAGAGTCTGACTCTTTGCGACCCCAAGTAGCCTGCCAGGCCCCTCTGTCCATGGGATTCTCCACGAAAGAATACTGCAGTGGGTTGTCATCCCTTCTCCAGGAACTTGGGTGGAAAGGAGACCTGACCTCCAAGGCTTGTTCTTTGGGATGTCCTGCCTCGGGGGAGTTGACGTCTCAGAGGAGCAGGACACAGGATCCCTGGCCTGGTCAAACATCCCTGTGTGCCCAGAATTTCATAGGCGTATCAAGGCACTCGACACTTGGAAACTACTCAGACCAACAGAGGCTTCCTGTCATCAGTCCTCTAAGACTGGCAAAAAATATCCTTGTGACTCACCAGTACAGCCAAGTGACCTGGGGACTGGTAACCCATCCTTTTGCCTTGGTCCAGGGAAGACTGACACCTTTTTACTTCCCTGAAGATGGAAAGAGTACCTTCTGAAGGACAGAGGTCAACTGCCCCTCAGGGAATGTGGCCACCAAGTTGAAATTTACTTGATCTAAAGAAAAATTTAAAAATCCATTTTATCTAATGTACTTGATGACATCCCAGGTGGCACAGTGGCAAAGAATCTGCCTGCCAATCCGGGAGACCCAAGAGATGTGGATTCGAGCCCTGGGTCGGGAAGATCCCCTGGAGTAGGAAATGGCAGCCCACTCCGGTCTTCTGGCCTGGAGAATTTCATGGACAGAGGAGCCCGGTGGGCTACAGTCCATGGGGTTGCAAAGAGTCAGACACAGCTGAGTGCACACACACAAGTGTACTTGATTTTGAGGTCTGAGAATAGTCTCATATTCCCATCTCATATTATGTTAATTAGCAGAAGTCAGGATACCATCCGCTCTTGATTTTGTGGTGCCTGGAAAGGAATAGCATGCAGAAATGCAACCCGCTGTTAATTCCAAACTGCTTTTCCCCCTTGTAAGCCTTTTTTTGAGGGGTTGATTTTTTTTTCCTAAACATCAAGGTATATTTCTTCTCCTTTCTCCCCTTAATGTAAGCTAAAATCATATACAGCCACTCTAGTAACACGGTTTGGCAGGTTTTTTTTAAAGTGAAGTGTATGCTTACCACACGACCCAGCAATCCCACTGCTAGGGTGTTTACCCAAAGAAATGAAAACACATGTCCACACAAAGGCCTGTACTTGACTGCTCTCAGCAACTTTACTCATAATAGACAAGAACTGGAAACAATTCAAATGTGCCACTGGTCAAAGGAGCACGGTCCACCCGTACAACACTGGATATTCATTGTATGGATATTCATTCAGCAAGCTGGATGAATTACTGATACAAGTAACCGCATGGATGAAGCCCAAATGTATAATGCAAAGTGAAAGCAGCTTGGATGCGAGAGAACACACTGGATGATTCCAGGATTTGAAATTCTCTACAAAGCAAAACCACAGTGGCAGAAACCAGAGTGCTTGCCAGGGGTCAGGGAAGGGCGGAATCGACAGCCAGAGGACACGGGGGAGCTTCTGGCTGTGTGTAGTGCCTGTGGGGATGGGAACCATGTGTCAAACCTCATCACACGCTACAGGTAAAACTGGTGAATTCGATTGTTTAGGGATTATATTTCAAAACGTTGACAAAGATCATGCGGGAGAAAGATAAGGTAATGAAGGTGTTGAGAGAGTGGTTCCTGAGCCCAGGAGGACCTCCCCGGCCGCTGAGGTCAGGTTTCCGTTCCTGCTCTTGAACTGCACACGCCCCTCCCCTCGCTACTGCCCCCTGCCAGCGCTCAGGCCCGAGCTGCCCTCCCACCTTCTCCAGCACCTTTTCTTCCGCTGGGGAGGAGCCAGGCTGTCTGGGTACGGGGGAGCCAAGAGGAGCCCTTCCCCACGGAGTCCTTCCCTAACCACCCCCCCCCCCNCCACCCGGCCCGTCAAGCTTTTCCTTTGAGCTGGCCCTTCACTCCCACGGCTATATTGCTGACCTTAGGCAAGATATATCACGTGTGTGTGAGAGAAGGCGCTCGGGCTAGAGAACAGAGAAACAGACCTCTAGGAAAGATACAGAATGAGAGAGAAAGGCACTTATTTTAAGGAATTGACTCCCACAGGGTTTGGAACTGGCAGGTCTGAGAATTGCAGGGCAGGCTGGCAGGCTGGGAATGCCCTGAGCGGAGGCAGTCTTGAGTCCACAGGCTGGACACGCGTGGAGTGGGTCGCCATGCCCTCCTCCAGGGGATTTTCCCAAGCCAGGGATCAAACCTGAGTCTTTTATGGCTCCTGCACCGGTGCGCAGGTTCTTTGCCATCAGCGCCACCTGAAGCCCTTTTTCCTTCTTAGGGGGACGTCAATCTTTGTTCCTAAGGCCTTCAACTGGTTAGACAGGGCCCACCCAACATGTTTGAGGGTAATCTGTTTTTTCAAAATCTACTGATTTAAATGTAAATCACATCTTTAAAAGAAAACCTTTTACACAATGCCTCAACTGATGTCTGACCAGTCAATTGGGTATCATAGTCCAGCCAAGTTGACATATAAACTAACCATCACAGACGGGTACCCACATCTTCAGTAGCCTCTTTCCTGCCACTTAAAGCCAGTAAGTGCCACCCGAAAGCCTGGCTTGGGGCACTAGCTCTGTTGTTTGCTGGTTGGGTTACCTTGGGAAAGTTCCTTGTCTCTCCGGGCCTCTGTTTCCCCAAGCAGCTGAAGGATTGTTAACATAAGGATTAAGTGAGTTAACACAGCACCTTCCAAGAACCTAGATGAGTACTCAGCACGTATGACCTAACTACTTTATGCCTGGCATTATTCTAAATGTCATAAATACTAGCTGATTTTCCAGAAAAGTTTCTATTCATCTTAAAATTACATTTATTGGTTAAGAAACTCCTTAATCACTGCCAATGAATGACTTGAATCAAGGAAGATGAAGGGAAAGCAAATGTTTGCAGTAAATTGAACAAGATAAAGAAAAGGGATTTGGAATTTCCCTGGTGGCCCAGTGGTTAAGAATTCATCTTGCAATGCAAGGGACACAGGTTCGATCCCTGGTCCGGGAAGATCCCACATACGATGGAGCAACTAAGCCCAGGTGCTGCAACGTGCTGTTGCCACAACAACAGAGTCCCTGGGCCGCAGTGAAATGATACGATGGAGGTCCTGCAGCTAAGACCCAGTTCAGCCAAATAAATAAATTTTTATTAAAGAGAAATGGGTTTCAAATTCAACTATTAAAAAAAAAAAAAGCCCCAGAATCTTCCTCCTACCTACTTCTTTATTGACATTTTCAAGTCTTACCATTTAAGATAATTTTTAAATTCTTGATCAGTGATATTCTTATTTTGTTATTTAATCATTCAGTTCAGCTTAGCTCAGTCACTCAGTTGTGTCTGACTCTTTGCGACCCCATGGACTGCAGCACACCAGGCCTCCCTGTCCAACACCAACTCCTGGAGTCTACTCAAACTCATGTCCATTGAGTTGGTGATGCCATCCAACCATCTCATCCTCTGTCATCCCTTTCTTCTCCCGCCTTCAATCTTTCCCAGCATCAAGGTCTTTTCCAATGAGTTAGTTCTTTGAATCAGGTGGCCAAAGGATTGGAGTTTCAGCTTCAGCATCAGTCCTTCCAATGAATATTCAGGACTGATTTCCTTTAGGATTGACTGGCTGGATCTCCTTGCAGTCCAAGGGACTCTCAAGAGTCTTCTCCAACACCACAGTTCAAAAGCATCAATTTTTCGGTGCTCAGCTTCTTTATAGTCCGAGTCTCACATCCATACATGACTACTGGAAAGACCATAACTTTGACTAGATGGACCTTTGTTGGCAAAGTAATGTCTCTGCTTTTTAATATGCTGTCTAGGTTAATCATTAGTGTGCAGAATTTTCTTTTTGTGGTAGTATGTAAAAAGCATCTTTTCATATATTATACTTTAAACATACATTTGTGAGCTGATGAGAACTCAGTCATCACCAATCACCTTTCCATGGGAAAATGTATTCTACGATCTAGGCAAATAACTTACAAACTTTTAGTCAATAACCTGTCTCAAATTTGCTGACTGTCTATTTTAAATACAGACACTATAATGAAGTAGTTAAGGGCCAGGGTTTTGTAGCTTTCAAAAAGCCCAGCCTGGCCATCTGAAGTAGCATCTTCGCGGACAAATTGCTTAAACCCTCAAAGCTTCAGTTCCTCCACTTATTAATAAAGATAACAATACTATGTTATAGATTTGTTGGAAGGATTAAAATGAATTTTTCTAGCACAGAAAAAATGCTCAATAAATGAAATTATTCTGCTCTGCTGCTGCTAAGTCGCTTCAGTCATGTCCAACTCTGTGCGACCCCATAGACGGCAGCACACCAGGCTCCCCCGTCCCTGGGATTCTCCAGGCAAGAACACTGGAGTGGGTTGCCATTCTGCTCTAGAGATCATAATATTCATAATACTTCATTTATTTCGTGTCAAATCCTTATACTTTGCTTTCCAAATGAGAAAAGTGAGCAGAGATATTAGCAGTTCCTCCTCCAGGGACTTCCTCCTCAGCCTTCCCTGGTGGCTAAGAGGTTAAAGCGTCTGCCTGCAATGCGGGAGACATGGGTTCGATCCCTGGGTCGGGAAGATCCCCTGGAGAAGGAAATGGCAACCCACTCCAGTATTCTTGCCTGGAGAATCCCATGGACAGAGGAGCCTGGTGGGCTACAGCCCATGGGGTCCAAAGAGTCAGACACGAATTAGTGACTAACCCCCCAAAGAACACTTTACAGCTTTAAATTACTGGATGTCTCTGCTGTGTTTGATTCTATTGAACCCACAGCAATGGTCTGAACTGTGTCCCCCTCAAGTTCATATGCTGAAGTGCTAACCCTTAGTGCTTCAGATTGTGATGGTTATTTACCTGGAGACAAAAGCTTTTAAGAGACAGTTAGGTTAAAATGAGGTCACGAGGGTGAGCCCTAACCTGAGATGACTGCTGTCTTTATGAGAAAAGGAGAAGAGGATGCGGACACACCCAGAGGGACGACCGAGAAAACACAGAGCCTTCTCCGTCTACAAGCCACGGAGAGAGCCTCAGGTGAAACCACCTCGCTTTTGGACTTCCAACCTCCAGAAACACGAGAAAATCAGTCAGTCTTTCCTGTTTCAGCCACCCAGCATGAGGTCCTTCACTATGGCAGCCCTGTAGCAGGTCTTCCCTGGTGGCTCAGGTGGTAAAGAATCTGCTTGCAATGAGGGAGACCCTGTGGCTCAATCCCTGGGTCAGGAAGATGCCCTGGAAAAGGGAATGCCTACCCACTGTAGTATCCTTGCCTGAAGAATTCCATGGATAGAGGAGCCTGGCGGGCTACAGTCCATGGGATTGCAAAGAGTCGGACACGAAGAAACGACTCACATACATAGCAGAGTAATGCAGCCTCCTTTTTGAAACTTCCTACCACCAGGATTCCAACTCCATGTTTTTCCTCTGGAGAGAATTTCGTCCTCTGCTCATCTTAGATGTTGATGATTCTCAGTGTGGATGTTCTTTCTCATCCCGTAGTCTCTGTCCAGCAGATGTCACCTACTCGCAGGTTCTAACCATGTTGACAGTAACCATTTGCTTGTATTTTGACTATGTTCACAGCAGCTGGTGACTTCCGCCTAGCCCTCTTGCAGGCACCACGTTTGCGTGTAAAACTGCACACCCCCCCGGAACACTTTCCACTTATTTCAGATCCCACAGTCCAAACCTGCCATCACCTTCCCTTGAAATTGTCTGGGCTTCCCACATTCTGGTCCTTTGCATTCAGTTCACACCAACATCCTCTTGTTCACCTGTGAGAACCTGAGAACTAGTCTCCAGGTCTCCCTTTTTCTCATATCTGTCACCTACTAAGTATATGCTAAACCCTCTTGTCCTTTCCTTGGACTGCAAAGAGATCAAATGAGTCAATCCTAAAGAAAATCAGTCGTGAATATTCATTGGAGGGACTGATGCTGAAGCTAAAGCTCCAATACTTTGGCCACCCAATGCGAAGAGCCCTGACTCATTGGAAAAGACTCTGATGCTGGGAAAGATTGAAGGCAGAAGGAGAAGGGGACGACAGAGGATGAGATGGTTGGATGGCATCATCGACACAATGGACATGAGTTTGAGCAAACTCCAGGAGATGGTGAAGGACAGGGAGGTCTGGCGTGCTGTAGTCCACGGGGTCGCAAAGAGCTGGACATGACTGAGCATGATCCTTTCCATATTGACCGTCCTGCTCTAGTCCCAGGGCAAGCATCTCTTAGCTAGACTGCTGCCATCGTCCCCTCCTTGTTCTTTCTGCCCTCAGCCTCTTTCTGAAATCCATCCCAGTTGCGGTTGCCTGGGTGACCACCTGGCAGTTACCCTCCACCATGCTCTTCCCTGGATAGCAGCAATCATCCTTTGAGTCTGAGCGAGTATCACTTTCTCCAGAGAGCCTTATGGACTTACAGGGGTGCAATTGGACAGGTAAGGACTGACCAAGAAGGTGCTATTCAAGAAGAGGCTGGAGGCCTGAGGAGGCTCGTGTGGTCCTTCAGAACCCCTGGCGAGTCCTTAAAACAACAACAAAAATGGAAACTGACCTCAGCTTTTGCCATTTTCCCCCAGGTGTTCTTTAAGGGTTGTTGGGTTGATGCAAAGTCGTCTACTGCCACCTTATGGCAGAAAGTTGAAAAGAAACTCCCAGGGATAAAACTGTGCTAACTTCTAAAAGCCTGATCATCTCTGCTGTTGCAGACGAGGAGTTGTTCTGTGCTTGGGCTAAAACATTACTTCTATCTGGTATTGTCAGTTCTTTACTGACTCATTTTCATCAGCACCCAAATCTGCTGATTGATCATCATCTTCAAACCAAACCAAACCAANGGGAGCTTTCAAAGGAGAGTCTCAGGGTTGTTGGGGCAGTGGAAGGGAGCAGGGCAGCACCATCAGCTTGGAATCAGCCGTCTGCTGGCCTATCAGCGTCATCGTGGTGGTTTTAAGTACAGTTAGTCTTTAGTTCCAGGGTTTGTTCCCACTTCGTTGAGGCCAGTTCTTGGAACTGTGTGACGTGGAGTGGTTTAGGTCATAGCTTCCATCTGGTCATCATGCAGTCACCTTCCTCCCCCTGGTGGGGCTCTCGCGTCTGCAGACAGCTCACAGGATCTGGCTCAGAATGTTATCTACGGCCCTGGAAGAGGAGCTTAAGGTCCCTGGCTTTGCTGAGTGACTAAACTGTTACGCTTTGTCTGTGTAAAGGCTTCGAGTGTAAAGCCTAAGTTCCAAGACCCAGGCGGTGCTTGCCCTCTGCGCTCACCTAGTCCCCTTGCCCGTCCGGTGGTAGTTTAGCCCCTCAGTCGTGTCCGACTCTGAGACCCCATGGACTGCAGCCCGCCAGGCTCCTCTGTCCACGGGACTATCCAAGCAAGAATGCTGGCGTGGGTTGCCATTTCCCTTCCCTCTGACTCTGAGAAACCCCTGGAGCCTTTTACTGTCCCCATAGTTTTGCCTTTTCCATACGTTGTATAGTTGGAATTATATAACGTGGCCATTTCAGATTTTCTTCTTTCACTTGAAAAGTGAAAGGGAAAGTGAAGTCGCTCAGTCGTGTCCACTCTTTGCGACCCCATGGTCTGTAGCCTACCAGGTTCCTCCCTCCATGGGATTCTCCAGGCAAGAGTACTGGAGCGGGTTGCCATTTCCTTCTCCAGGGGATCTTCCCGACCCAGGGAGACACTTTAACCTCTGAGCTACGGCATTTAAGGTTCTTCCGTCTCTTTTCAAAGCTTGACAGCTCAATTATTTTTAGTGCTGAATGATACTCCATCGTCTGGATGTACCTTTTTTATTTAAGCTTTTTCATATCCAGTCACTTATGGAAGAACATCTTGGTGGCATCTAGGTTTTGGCAATTATGAGTAAAGCTGTTATAAACATTGCATGCAGGCTTTTGTGTGGACCTAAGTTTGCGACTCCTTGAGGCAAACACCACGGAGCATGACTGCTGGATTGTATAGTAAGGTTATGCTTAGCTCGTAAGAAACAAGCAAACTGACTTCTAAAGTGTCCGCACCGTTTTGCATTTCCGCCAGCAATGACCCAGGGTCCCTGCGGCTCCATATCCTCCCGCATTTGGTGTTGTCAGTGTTCTGGATTCTGGCTGTTCTAAAAGGTAGGCAGTGGCGTCTGACTGTTTTAACTTGCATTTCACTGGTGTATGAGCATCTTTTCACGTGCTTACTTGCCATCTGTATGCCTTCTTTGGTGAGGTGTCTGTTCAGGCCTTCGGTCCATTTTTTAGTTACATTGCTTGTTATTGCTGAGTCTTAATCAATTTTTAGTTTTATTTTTGCCCACAGAGAGAAGCCACCATTGCCAGTTATTTTTCTGCCCTGGGGGGAATAGGACGGGGCAGGGCTTCCTGGTGACTTGATTGCAGTCACCCATCCCTCTGATCTCCAAGTTGTAGGAAGATAAGGAACGTCCCATGAGGAAGGAAAGGGAAACTCCAATCTTTCCCTTTTCTTAAACTTTTGGATTATTTTGTTTTTGGCAGTTCTAGGTCCTCGTTGCTGTGAGGGAGTTTTCTCCAGTTCTGGAGAGTGGGGGGCTGCTTTCTCCTTGCGGCGTGGGGGCTTCTCACTGCGGTGGCCCCTCGTTGCTGTGAGGGAGTTTTCTCCAGTTCTGGAGAGTGGGGGCTGCTCTCTCACTGCGGCTCCGGGCTCTGGAACCCAGGCTCAGTTGCTCCAGGCATGTGGATCAACTTCAGAATTAGGGATCAAATCTGTGTCTCCTGCATCGGCAGGCAGATTCTACACCCCTGAGCCACTGGGGGAGCCCCCAGCTTTTCCCTTTTGAGGTTGAATGTTATTTGGATTTTACTGATTGGGAAGGTTCCTGCTGAGGCAGGTCAAGAGAGAGATCACTCCAAGGCCTTCCTGGAGCCACCAGTCACGAAGGGATGGGGACCGGACTCAATGGGATGATCCAGGGTGTCATAGGGGAGAAGACAGTTCTGAAGTCCTTTGGGTGGGGACACCTCTTTGCTGGATTTGGGTCATGTCTGCAGTGGGACATGGTCAGGGAGTCTGGGCCGGTTTGGGGTAGAGACCCTTGGAAAGTGGGATTCTGTGTGAAGAATTGCTCCATCGTGAAGCCCACAGTGGGCTTCCCAGGTGGTGCTAATGCAGGAGATGCAAGAGACATGGGTTCGATCCCTGGGTCAGGAAGATCCCCTGGAGGAGGGCACGGTAACCCACTCCAGTATTCTTGCCTAGAGAATCCCATGGACAGAGGAGCCTGGCAAGATACAGTTCATGAGGTCACACAGAGTCAGACACTACTGAGGTGACTTAGCATGCATGATTGAAGCCCACAGCAGCATCAGGGCGTCAGTGATCGCTCTGAATCACAAGACGAGATCTGCTCTAGCTCTTGTGAACCCTGATGCCTGGCCAGGGCAGCTCATTCTGGAGCAGCCGAGTTCTGGGGGCGACCGTGGCTTCCTTCAGCCTCAAGGGCATTCGTCTGCTTTCGCTTCTCGTGACTGGACAAGACTGGCCTTGGAGATGCTAATCAGCATGTGGGGTTCTGGACGATACTGGGAGGCTGGCTGGAAGCCTCAAGCCGGAGATGTTGAACTTCCTGCTAATCTGGAGTGCTGCAGCCTGAGCCGGGTTCCTTTTGAGAAATACACGGGTGCTGCGTTCCTTGTGCCCTGAGCCAGGGGGAGGCTGCTTCCGGTTGTGTAACAGTCTGGTGTCCTCTCTGCTGTGTGGGTCCCCAGCCTCTGTGGTCTAAAGCTGACGGTCTGAGGTGGAGCTGACAGTAGAAATAAAGTGCACCATGCCTGTAGTGTGCCTGAATCATCCCCAAACTACCCCACCACCCTCGGTCCGTGGAACAACTTTCTTCCACAAAACCGGTCCCTGGTGCAAAAAAGGTTGTGGACTGCTACACAGAAACTGGTGGGTCACTGCTCTCCTGTGTGTGTTTCTGCTGTTACCTAGTCCTCTCCCTTGCCCACATCCCTGGTTTCCACGACCTTGCATCACACTCAAGTGAAACCCAGCTGAGACTGACCCACGTCTTCCCTTTCCTCCTGCCATGGAGAACATCTCTAGACCTCAAGCTTGTTGCTGCAAGGGGTGTAATCGAGCCCAGTCTTGCCCCCCGTCCCGTTCACATCCCTCTTTCTCCACGTCTTCTTTGCTTCCCTCAAAATGACAGTCTTATCATCTCCTCCTTCACTCTGAAAACAGAAACCAGCAGACAGGGCTTCCCTGGTGGTCCAGTGTTTAAGAGTCCTCCTTGCAATGCAGGGGACATGGGTTCTATCTCTGGTCCGTGAAGATCCCACATGCCTCTGGGCAACTAAGCCCGTGCGCCCCACCTACTGAGCTTGCCTGCTTAGATCCCATGCTCCCCAATGACCACAGCTAGAGAGCAGCCCCTGCTCTCTGCCACTAGAGAAAGTCCACAAACAGCAACGAAGACCCAGCACAGCCGGGAAACACAAAGCAACATTATTATTATTTTTTTTCCCTAGTATTTTATTTTATTTTATTTATTTATTTATTTTTACATGTTTCAATGCCATTCTCCCATCTCATCCCACCCTCTCCCTCTCGCAACATTATTTTTTAAAACAAGAAAGAAACAGAAACTCCTGCCACCAAAGATGTTTCCTTTTCAGAATCGTAATGGTGGCAACTGATAGGTACTGAGTGCTTACAGCCACTCAGACTGCCTGAACCCTTCGCTTGCTGGCCATTTCATCCAATGTCGGCCCTGTTGTATGATGAAATAACTTGACTGAGGTCACACGGGAAATCAGGAGCAGACCCGGGACGTGAACTCGGACCAGCCGACTCCAGAGGGCCCAGCACCTGTTACAGTGCCTGGGCGCACGGGCGCAGAGTGCAAACGTGCCCAGTGAATCAGCACGCGGATAACCGAGTGCCCTGACTCAGCAGCTTGAGTTTATAACTTGGGTCGTCTCAGTATCAAACGAAAGGGGAAAATGACAGCAATTTGGAGGGCAGGAAGCAGTGAAACCCAGTAAATTTATATTTAAATTCCTTTTTGCACACAAAAACAGTACTTACTAATTGAAGAATATATGGAAAATTCACAAAAGTATTACTGTAAGGAAGAAGAGAATACCAGTAGGAAAACCAGTAAAAAGCTGTTCTTTTGGAAATTTACATATTTCTGGAAATGTGGGAAGCCTGACGTGCTGCAGTTCATGCGATCTCAGTCAGACACGACTGAGTTGACTGAACAATATATCTCTGGAAAAAAAGATCTTGTTTTGTCGTACATCAACATGAATCTGGCAAAACCAATACAATATTGTAATTAACCTCCAATTAAAATAAATAAATTTATATATTAAAAAAATAAACTGCCAAAAAAAAAAAGATCTTGTTTTTCCAGAAGATCATTTACACCTCTGAATGAGTTTCAGATGCCTTTTGAACGGACTGTGATAAACAGTTCAGGGTGCCAACTGCTGGTGCCCTCCTCTCTATTTGACAGAAAACAGACTTCAGGGGCCCAGTTGGGGTCTAAGTGTAGACTTATTAATGGCAACAGTGCAACTTCCCAGTGACCCTTAAAGTGCCTGGCCCTGAAATCCCAGATCAGAGAATGTTCTGGACCTCCCACTTTCTGCCCCGAGTTGAACCTGTGTGGATGGACAGGAAGGCCCAGCTTGGTTTACCCATGGTATCAGTCAGGGCTCTCCAACCAACAGGCTGCATGTATATCTGTGTAGAGGGATATACTCTGAGGCCTTGGCTCACACTGTCATGGAATCTGGCAAGCCCAGAATCCGCAAGGTGGGCTGGCAGGTCGGGACCCCCAGTGGGGAGCCAAGGCTGCAGTCCAAGTTCAAGGGAGTCTGTTGGCTGAATTCCTTCTTGCTCAGTGGCACGAGGTCAGGCTGTGATTCTACGGGGGCCTTTGACTGGATGAAGGCTGTCCTTACTAGGGAGGAAAATCTGCTTTCCCCAAACTCTACAAACTTCAGGTACATCCCTGGTGGTCCCGTGGTTGGGAGTCTGCCCTCTAACACAGGGGACATGGGTTTGATCCCTGGTCAGGGAACTAAGATTCCACATGCTGCGGGACAACTAAGCCCACGCACGCCAACACAGACGCAGTGCAGCAAAAACAACATCAGCAAAACTCTGCAAATTCGGATGTTGATATGACCCACAGAGCACACTCACAGAAACATCCAGAATAGTGCCTGACCAACTTATCTGGGTGCTGGAGCCCAGCCACGGGCTTCCTCGGCAGCCTGGCAGTAAAGAACCCACCTGCAATGCAGGAGACAAAGGAGATGTGGGTTCGAGCCCTGGGTCGGGAAGATCCCCTGGAGGAAGGCATGGCAGCCCACTCCAGGATTCTTGCCTGGAGAATCCCATGGACAGAGGAGCCCGGCGGGCTACAGTCCATGGGGTCGCAAGAGTCTGACACGACTGAAGCAGCTGAGGACTCACGCAGGCAGGGCTCAGCCATGTTGATGCATAAAATTAACCGTCACACCCAACTAGCCTAGCCTCGCCTCGTCATCAGCAGGGGAGCAAACAATCCCCCTTCCGCAGGAAGGAGCCTGGTTGGCAGGGAGGGGGCTGCTCTTCAGGGAGGGTTGTGGAGAGCTCATTGTCCTTGAACTCGGCAGGTCTAAAGTGGTGTGAGGTGAAGGCTATGCCAGCCGGAGCAGGTGCTGCCTGGAGTGAGTTAGAGAACCAAGGGCAGATCCCGTGTTTTTGGAAAGAATAGTGAAAATGAGAGTCGCTCAGTCGTGTCCGACTCTTTGCGACCCCATAGACTACACAGTCCATGGAATTCTCTGGGCCAGAATACTGGAGTGGGTAGCCATTCCCTTCTCCAGGGGATCTTCCCAACCCAGGGATCGAACCTAGGTCTCCCGCATTGCAGGCGGATTCTTTACCAGCTGAGCCACCAGGGAAGCCCAAGAATACTGGAGTTGAGTAGCCTAACCTGTTTTTGGAATCTGCTTCGGTCCATTCTGAAGGAGATCAATCCTGGGATTTCTTTGGAAGGAATGATGCTAAAGCTGAAGCTCCAGTACTTTGGACACCTGATGCGAAGAGTTGACTCATTGGAAAAGACTCTGATGCTGGGAGAGATTGGGGGCAGGAGGAGAAGGGGACGACCCAGGATGAGATGGCTGGATGGCATCACTGACTTGATGGATGTGGGTCTGAGTGAACTCCAGGAGTTGGTGATGGACAGGGAGGCCTGGCGTGCTGCGATTCATGGGGTCGCAGAGTCGGACACGACTGAGCGACTGAACTGAACTGAACTGAACTTAATAAGAAACACAAGCTCGGGTGCCAGGCTGCAGAAGAAGCTGTGAAGCTCTGAGCCCTTTCCACACAGTGAATCACCTTGAGGAGGGCGGGGGGTGGGGAGAAGGGCCTGGGACCCGCTTGCCTACTGTAAACCCAGCATGCAGAGGGGTTTGCACCGCAGTTGGTGGTTGAGGGAATGAAACCTTGATGGCGCAGATATCTGGGCTCGTCCAACTCCAGACGTCTTTCCTGTAAACCAGGGGTTGGCAACCTTTTTCTGTAAGAGGCCAGAGGATACATCTTTGAGGCTTTCTGGGTCATATAGTTTCTGTCTCAGCAAGTCCACTCAGCTTTTGCAGCACAGAGCGTTCGTGGGTGATGGACGCACCAGCAGGACTGAGTTCTGACTTAATCTTATTTCTAAAAATAGGAGTTGGGCCAGTTCTGGGCTCTAGGCTGCCCTTTGCTCTAGATCACAGGCTTTTAAGCTTTAAAACCAAAATCTTGTTTTTCTTTTTAAACAATGGCTTCTATCACACCCCGAACGCCGACCTGATCAAAGTGGCTGCTCCAGTCCAAGTCTGGGTGGGTGGGAGGCAGCCCAGAGCCTGACTCAGCTCGTGCTGGCCCCGGCAGACCTCCCCGGAGGCTCTGGGGCCCCACCTCGCATGCTCAGGGACGACCCTCACGGCCTTTGCTGAAATGCGGCCCCTTGCCCCATAACTGTACTGCGACGTGGTTGAGAGGGTGGGCAGCAGTCCTTCCCTCACGGTGGCGGCTGGTGGGGTGAGGCTCAGACGCCGCTGTCTCCCTTAGCACATCGGGGAGCGCATCCAGCACCGGCCGGTCCTGCTCAGGGCGGCCTGACGCTGAGCCACGGGGCTCTAGGACTGGGAGGGCGAGGCTGGGCTTCTCCCCGGTTCGACGCTGCCCACCACCATTCAGCCGAGAGGATGAGGCCCGCGGATCCTTAGGTCATCCACGTCTCTCAGCCACGCCGCGGCTTCCCTTTCTCACAGGTGGTAAGCTTGGTCTGCCCCTGATGTTTCTGGAAACAACCCTTTAGGCTTCTCACAGGAAAGATCAGGAGAATGTGTGGTGTGTGTGTGTTCTCACGGGAATGATCAGGAGAAGGTGGGTGGTGTGTGTGTGTGTGTGTGTCCTCACGGGAGTGATGAGAATGTGTGGTGTGTGTGTGTGTGTTCTCACAGGAAAGATTAGGAGAAGGTGGGTGGTGTGTGTGTGTTCTTACGGGAATGATCAGGAGAAAGTGTGGGGGGTGTGTGTGTGTGTCCTCACGGGAATGATGAGAAGGTGGGTGGTGTGTGTGTGTGTGCTCTCACGGGAATGGTGAGCATGTGCAGTGGTGTGTGTGTGCTCGCGGGAATGGTCAGGAGAAAGTGTGGGGTGTGTTTGTGTGTGTGTGCTCTCACGGGAATGGTGAGAATGTGCAGTGGTGTGTGTGTGCTCTCACGGGAATGGTCAGGAGAAGGTGGTGGGGTGTGTGTGTGTCCTCACGGGAATGATGAGAAAGTGGGTGGTGTGTGTGTGTGTGCTCTCACGGGAATGGTGAGCATGTGCAGTGGTGTGTGTGTGTGCTCACGGGAATGGTCAGGAGAAGGTGGTGGCGTGTGTGTGCTCGAGGGAGCGGTCAGGAGAAGGTGGTGGCGTGTGTGTGTCTGGGGGCGCAGGCGGCGGCTGGGGGTTGCTCAGTGCGAGCTGCTCCTCCAGTAGGAAAGGGAGGAACTGCAAAGGTGCTGGACGGGTCCCTTTATGTGTCAGTGTGACTGGGTCGCGGGACGCCCCCGAGAGCTGGTGAGACATTGTCTGGGGTGTCTCTGAGGATGTTTCCAGAAGAGGTTAGAGCTGGAATCGGCGGACCGAGTAAAGCAGTCCTCCTCTCCCGAGCGGCCCGAGGAGAGCGCAGTGGAGGCAGGCGGCGTTCCCTCTCTGCCCAACCGCAGGCCCGGACACGGCTCTCCGTCCCCCCGCGGGGCCCTCACCCTGCAGGCCTGGACCGCGCCTCCGCCACCGGCTTTCCTGGGCCCCCCGTCTGGACAGAGCACGGAGGGAGGTTTCTCAGCCTCCAGGATCACAAGAGCCAACTGCTCATTATAAATATACTTAAATTACTACTGTCCACCCGCTCTAGTATCCTCGCCTGGAGAATTCCATGGACAGAGGCTACGGTCCATGGGGTCACAGGGCCCAGCGTGACTGAGTGACTAACGCTTTCACTCTCCAGCACATAGCTGCTACATATATATACACATAGGTTCTGTTTCTTTGGACAGCAGGGACTAACACAGTGCTTAGTCACTGTGTCTAAAATAGTGCTCAGGAGGACTTCCCGGGCAGTCCAGTGGGTAAGACTCCACGCTTCTACTGCAGGGGATGCAGGTTCAATCCCCGGTCAGGGAACTAGATCCCACATGTCTCAGCTAAAGAGCTCGCATGCTGCAGCTGAGACCCAGCACAGCCAAATAAATAAGGATTAAAAAAATGGTGCTCAGCGCACACCCTGTGTATTGGGTGAATTATGTGGGATGGCAGGCTTGAGGAGTTCTTGGAGTCCCAGGACTCTCCTTTTGGGGGGGGCGCACTGCATGGCATGTGGAATCTTAGTTCCCCAACCAGGGATCAAACCCATGGCCCCCGCCGTGGAGGTTTGGAGGCTTAACCACTGGACCACCATGGGAGTCCCTATCCCAGAATTCAGAGCGCTCACGCCAAAATAAGCAGTCTGCACAAAGACGATGCCAATCCGTCCGAACAGGTAAAAATGTCTGTGACGCTGATAGAAACGCGGAGGCCACGCTGCTCGGATCCCATGCAGAGCTGTCAGCAAAGGAGGCTCTGGGAGCACGGAGCCAGTTAGGAGGGAAGACGAGAAAATTTACAAGAACGTCAGGATCGCTCCTCCAAAGTGTGGTGATTTAGATATCAAAAGAAACCTTTGGGAGAGTTGATGACATCTGCAAATAGTTTTGTAAAAATGACTGTGCTGTAAAAAACGGAGACTACGTTACACAATTAGTTGTTATTTTTAATTGAAAGATAATTGCTTTACAGAATTTTGTTGTTTTCTGTCAAACCTCAACATGAATCAGCCATAGGTGTACATATATCCCCTCCCTCTTGAACCTCCCTCCCATCTCCCTCCCCGCCCCACCCCTCTAGGTTGATAAAGAGCCCTTGTTTGAGTTTCTTAGCCATACAGCAAATTATTGGCTATCTACTTGACATATGGTAATGTAAGCTTCCATGTTACTCTCTCCATACATCTCACCCTCCCCTCCCCTCTCACCATGTCGGTAAGTCTGTTCTCTCTGTCTGTGTCTATTGCTGCCCTGTAAGCAAATTCTTCAGTACCATTTTTCTAGATTCTGTATATGTGCATTAGAATACAATATTTCTCTTTCTCTTTCTGACTTGCTTCACTCTGTATAATAGCTTCTAGGTTCATCCACCTCATTAGAACTGACTCAGATGCGTTCCTTTTTATGGACGAGTAATATTCCATTGTGTAAATGTACCACAGCTTCTTTATCCATTCATCTGTCGATGGACATCTAGGTTGCTTTTGTGTCGTGGCTACTGTAAATAGCTGCAGTGAACAGTAGGATACATATGTCTTTTTCAATTTTGGCTTCCTCAGGGTATATGCCTAGGAGTGGGATTACTGGGTCATATGATGGTTTTATTCCTAGCTTTTTAAGGAATCTCCATACTGTCTTCCTTCCATAGTGTCTGTATCAATTTACATTCCCACCAACGGTGAAAGAGGGTTCCCTTTTCTCCACACCCTCTCCAGCATTTATTGCTTGTAGACTTTTTGATGATGGCCATTCTGACCGGCATGAGGTGATGTCTCACTGTAGTTTTGACAATCAGACATTTTTATATGAAAAAGTATTCCCCTTTATAAAATCTTGATTTATTTCTTGCTTATTTTGAAAACTAGCTGAAGTTGAAATTATAATAGAAATGTCACTAGGTGTAATATTGAAAACATTTATTTAATTTTATTTTCCGAATAAAATTTCAACCCAAACCTTTTTTTCCCCCATTATTTCCTTGGAACCAATAATTCTCAGACAACAAGGACTATTTTCCATGATGTTGGGATGGGAAAAATCTTTCTAAGCAAGACAAAAAATGCCAAAGAAAAAGACTGTCAGAACAGACTGCTAAAATTGTGATATTTTACATGACAGACTAATAACAAAGCCAACTAAAAATAGAAAAATCTTTGTAACATGTAATCTGCAGGTGGTCAATAGCCATTATATAAATTATGTTGGACAAAAAGTTCATTCGGGGTTTATAAGATGGTATGGAAAGACTCAGATGAACTTTTTGGTCAATGAAATAGAAAGCAAATACGAATCAATAAGAAAAAGAAAAATAACCCACTGGAAAGCTGGCAAAAACCATGGCTGGAGGATTCATGGAAGAAGCAAAGGGATGGGGTGAGATAAATCTGTGAAAGAATTCTTGCCTTTTACGGTAACCAGCAAGATGCAAATAAAACATCAAAACTCCTCTTCACCCCATGGGTTGCCAAAGCCTCAGAAATAACACGCAATATTGGTATGTGTGGGCTAAGTAGCTTCAGTCATGTCCGACTCTTTGCGACCCCATGGACAGCAGCCCTCCAGGCTCCTCTGTCCATGGGATTCTCCAGGCAAGAATACCGGAGTGGGCTGTCATGCCCTCCTCCAGGGGATCTTCCTGACCCAGGGATCGAACCCCAGTCTCTCACGTCTCCTGCACTGGCAGGCGGGTTCTTTACCACTAGCGCTGCCTGGGAAGCCCTTTGCAGGTGCGAATAAAAACCCGCTCTTGCATATATTTTCTCCAGTTTGGAGACACAGTTTAGTAGAGTCAAACAAAATTGTTCTGTGTCTGTCTTTAAATATAGCAATTGCTCTTCCAGAAGAGAAATCTGTCACCTAGAAATATGCCTGGTCTACAAGTCATCGGCAGGACTTAACTGGCGGTTCAGATTCTGCGCTTCCGTCGCAGAGAGCACGGGTTTGATTCCTGGTCAGGGAACTAAGATCCCGCATGCCATACAGCATAGTTAACACTATAAATAAATACATAATTAAAATATAAGTTATTTGCTGAAATATTATCATTGCAAATTGGAGATATTGTAATTACTGGGAATAACAGCCAATACTTAGATAAGGTTCACTGCGGGCTGGTGGTTTTCTAAGCACTTTACCTAAACCTCTGTGACAGCCCCCTAAGTGCTCTTATCACCCCCATTATATGGATGAAGGACCTGAGACTCACACAGTGAGGAAGCCCCACAGCTACCAGGAGGCAGAATTGTGGTGTGATCTGACTCCAGGTGGTCTGGCATGAGTCCGTGCTCAACATCACTTGCTACTCAACCCCCATTCCATGGAGGATTGATTCACCAAATCACAGGACATCCTTATAAGGAACACAGAGACACACTGTAAGATGACATGAATGGGTGGCCGTGTACTCCATTTATGAAATACACAAACCGTGGATGTGTTGTGTATGTGTGGTGTGCGTAGTGTGTGTGTTGTGCTGTGTATAGTATGTGTGGGACGTGTGAAGTGTGGGTTTTTGTGTGGTCTTCGTAGGTGTGTTGTGCATGAGTAAATGAATGGATGAGAACAGACTGGAAGGAACACCCAGACCCGTCTCAGAGGTGGCCTCTGTGAAGGGACCCGTGGCTAGGGGCAGGTGATGAGGGGTGCTGGTGTGGGGAGACTTTTCATTTCTACTCCACAAGTCTTTGAGTCGTTGATTTTGTAGAAGAATATATTTATGACTTGGGTAGCTTTGAAATGTAGAAAGCAGACACTGAGGGGTTGCAGGTATGTCTGGCCGGGCCCATGAGTTGCTGAGATGGTGACCGCTGGCCAGCTCGCCAGGAGGCCGGGGCGGCAGGCAGGGAGGGACGCCTCCAAGGCTGGGGAGGAGGGCTGGGGTGGTGGTGGGCTGGCGGCTGTCTG
>SJYQ01104758.1:59150-136174 GCA_006410935.1 Redunca redunca
TTCTTGTCTCTTCTTGCTATTCTTTGGAACTCTGCATTCAGATGCTTATATCTTTCCTTTTCTCCTTCTCTTTTCACCTCTCTTCTTTTCACAGCTATTTGTAATGCCTCCCCAGACAGCCATTTTTGTTTTTTTGCATTTCTTTTCCATGAGGATAGTCTTGATCCCTGTCTCCTGTACAATGTCACGAACCTCATTCCATAGTTCATCAGGCACTCTATCTATCAGATCTAGACCCTTAAATCTATTCCTCACTTCCACTGTATAATCATAAGGGATTTGATTTAGGTCATACCTGAATGGTCTAGTGGTTTTCCCTACTTTCTTCAATTTAAGTCTGAATTTGGCAATAAGGAGTTCATGATCTGAGCCACAGTCAGCTGCTGTTCTTGTTTCTGCTGACTGTATAGAGCTTCTCCATCTTTGGCTGCAAAGAATATAATCAATCTGATTTCGGTGTTGACCATCTGGTGACGTCCATGTGTAGAGTCTTCTCTTGTGTTGTTGGAAGAGGGTGTTTGCTATGACCAGTGCATTTTCTTGGCAAAACTCTATTAGTCTTTGCCCTGCTTCATTTTGCATTTCAAGGCCAAATTTGCCTGTTACTCCAGGTGTTTCTTGACTTCCTACTTTTGCATTCCAGTCCCCTATAATGAAAAGGACATCTTTTTTGGGTGTTAGTTCTAAAAGATCTTGTAGGTCTTCATAAAACCATTCAACTTCAGTTTCCTCAGCGTTACTGGTTGGGGCATAGACTTGAATAACTGTGATATTGAATGGTTTACCTTGGAGACGAGCAGAGATCATTCTGTTGTTTTTGAGATTGCATCCAAGTACTGCATTTTGGACTCTTCTGTTGACCACGATGGCTACTCCATTTCTTCTGAGGGATTCCTGCCCGCAATAGTAGATGTAATGGTCATCTGAGTTAAATTCACCCATTCCAGTACATTTTAGTTCGCTGATTCCTAGAATGTCGACGTTCACCCTTGCCATCTCCTGTTTGACCACTTCCAATTTGCCTTGATTCATGGACCTGACATTCCAGGTTCCTATGCAGTATTGCTGTTTACAGCATCGGATCTTGCTTCTATCACTGGTCACATCTACAGCTGGGTATTGTTTTTGCTTTGGCTCCATCCCTTCATTCTTTCTGGAGTTATTTCTCCACTGACCTCCAGTAGCATATTGGGCACCTAATGACCTGGGGAGATATTCCTCTTTTGGTATCCTATCATTTTGCCTTTTCCTGCTGTTCATGGGGTTCTCAAGGCAAGAATACTGAAGTGGCTTGCCATTCCCTTCTCCAGTGGACCACATTCTGTCAGGCCTCTCCACCATGACCCACTCGACTATTTAAGGATTTTCACAACTCTTTTCCTGTTTTTAGGAGATGTACTCTGAAATTGAATATTCTCTCAATCGATTTTTTGAAGTTCACTTTTTTGAGACTTTTTCTGTACTGAATTTTGATATGGGTAATTTCTGGATAGAAATTTAAAAATCCCACTGGTTTAATTTCCCTAGAAACAATTCTGAATCACATTTGTTGTGCTCCTTCATTCAGCAGGAATGCCCTCGATGTGTATTGAATTGACATTTTGGTTTCTGCTAGGGTCATGTATGTGTTCTAGGAGACACACAAGTTCTTGATGAAGATTTTGTGTTCTCTGTTTTAATTTCTATGGCATTTTAAGACAATATTAGCACATTTTAGATCATCTGAATGACCACATTGTAATTAAATACTGCCACAAAATTTCAGTGTCTCTGCTTGATTCAAATTTAATTCATGAGCTTGCTTTTAATTTATAGTTGCATAAGAACTGTATCTATCACTTCAGTTCTAGCTTTGTGTTTACATACATGTTACTTTATTAAACTCATTTCTTTGTGCCAGGCACTGATCGAAAAGCTGCATGAATTACTGCCTTTGCTCCCCACAGATCAGTGAGTTATACCCATACTGCATATGAGGAAACTGAGGCACAGGGGATAAAACTGAAGTAATAGAAGAGTCAATTCAAAAAATTTTAAGTAATATTAGAGATTTGTCAACTTACATAATTGAAAAGTCCAGAGGACACGACTTAGTGACTAAACGATAACAACACAAGCAGATCGATCTTGCTTCAGGCACGGGTTGATCAGGGCGCCTACTCAGCGTCTCTGTAATCTCTTTGGCTTAACCCTTTCTGTGTGTTGGCTCCATTTTCTGGCTGGCTTCTCTCAGGATCACAAGAAGGCTGCCTTCTTCTGCCAGGGCCACAAGTTTCCTCATTTATGTTTGGGGAGAAAGAATCATTTTCACCACATTGCCATACCAAGAATGAAAAGTCCCATATCATAACATTAGTTACAAAAAACAAAGAAAAAATTTTGCATGCTCGTTATCTGTCATAAAGGAAACAACAAGTATTTCACTAAAACCAGAAAAAAGGATATTGTGAAAGAGCTAGAGAGTGATGAATGAAACTTAATAGTAGGAAACCATTACTGAAGATTTCATATGTATAGAATGTCATCAGTAAATTACAAATAAAACTACCATGCCTGCTAAGGTGCTTCAGGCGTGTCCAGCTCTTTGCAACCCCATGGACTGTAGCCCACCGGGCTCCTTTATCCATGAGATTCTCCAGACAAGAATACTGGAGTGGGTAGCCATGCCTTCCTCCAGGGAATCTTCCTGGTCCAAGGATCGAACCTCCGTCTCCTGCATTGCAGGTGGATTCTTTACTGATGGGTCACTGGAGAAGTCCAAAACTAACGTAGGATCCAGCAATCCCACTTCAGGGTATTTCTCTGAAAGAACTGAAATCAGGATCTGGGAAAGACTGTTTCATTCCCATGTGTATTGTGGTATTAGTCACAATAGCCAGGAGGCAGAAACATGAGGAGCTTGATATATACACACTTTGGAGTATTATTCACCTTCAAAAAGGAAGAAAATTCTGATACGTGGTTCAACATATATGAATCTTGTTGAACTATGTAAAACCGTAATAAATAATTATGCTAAGTGAAATAAGCCAGTTACATAAGAATAAATACTGTGTGATTACACTTACATGAAGTTCCTAAAGTAGTCAAATTCAGAGAGACGAAAGTAAAATGGTGGTTTCCAGGGACTGGGGCAGCAGGAACAGGGAAATGGGAAGTTGCTGTTCAGATTTTCAAGACAAAGTGTTCTAGAGCTCTGCTCTACTACCATGATGCCCAGAGTTAACAATACTGTACACTTAAAAATTTATTCAGAGGGTAGATCTCACGTGATGGGTTTTTAGCCAGAGTAAAAAATACCATCATCATCATTGGTAATTAATTTACTTCTTCTGTTGTTGCTTGGCTTAAATTTTGTGAATATAAATTTAAAATTTTTTTAAATTTATGTGTATGTTTTGTCTGTGCTGGGTCTTTGTTGCTGCCCGGGGCCTTCTCTAGTTGCGGCGTGCGGGTTCTCATCACAGTCGCTTCTCCTGTTGCAGGGCACGGGCTCCACGTGCTTGGGCGTCAGTAGCTGGGCGCACAGGCTTAGCTGCCCTGCGGCACGTGAGATCTGGCTGGACCAGGAAGGGAACCTGCGTCCCTTGCACTGGCAGGCGGATTCTTAACCACCAGGCCACCACGGAAATCGTACACAATGTTATTATAATGGCATTCATATAACTACTAGCAGTTTCTGTCTTCCCACCTTAGGTTTGCCTTTAGCATCTCTGCAAATTAAAATGTGCCCTGGACTCTTAGAAAACTAGCTCTCATGGGTGGGGGTGGGGCAGGGCAGTGATGCCAGCATCTTAGGGTAACTCTCCATGGTTGCAGTTTTCTTAAATTAAGATTTAACTAATGGTGCCTCTGAGTTCATAATGAGAGCGATTTTCTAAACGTGTTTTCCCACAAGAAGTGTGCAACTAAATGGGAAGTCT
The DNA here is from genome assembly GCA_006410935.1 of Redunca redunca. Classification (NCBI taxonomy): domain Eukaryota; kingdom Metazoa; phylum Chordata; class Mammalia; order Artiodactyla; family Bovidae; genus Redunca; species Redunca redunca. The sequence goes on from SJYQ01104758.1 coordinate 63,074, forward strand.
CTTAATGAATTGCTTTCACGGTTGGTTACCCCTCCGTGGCTTGTGTTTACAACCAATTCTCAGAAATAATTTTTGCACTTCCAAATGAGCACTCAAGGTCGTGAGAGTGACTCGAGCTATAAGCTTGCAAGGACTGGCTATCCATACCATTCTAATCATTTCATGTTTTAAAGGAAGTTCTTTTTTTTTTTTCTACTTTTAAAATTTAAACATATATATTTAAAGTTTTACAGTGTTGTGTTAGTTTCTGCCATCAGTTCAGTTTAGTTCAGTTCAGTCTCTCAGTCGTGTCCGACTCTTTGTGACCCCATGAATCGCAGCACACCAGGCCTCCCTGTCCATCACCAACTCCCAGAGTTCACTCAGACTCACGTCCATCAAATCAGTGATGTCATCCAGCCATCTCATCCTCTGTCGTCCCCTTCTCCTCCTGCTCCCAATCCCTCCCAGCATCAGAATCTTTTCCAATCAGTCAACTCTTTGCATCAGGTGGCCAAAGTACTGGAATTTCAGCTTCAGCATCATTCCCTCTAAAGAAATCCCAGGATTGATCTCCTTCAGAATGGATTGGTTGGATCTCCTTGCAGTCCAAGGGACTCTCAAGAGTCTTCTCCAACACCACAGTTCAAAAGCATCAATTCTTCGGTGCTCAGCTTTCTTCACAGTCCAACTCTCACATCCATACATGACCACTGGAAAAACCATAGCCTTGACTAGATGGATCTTTGTTGGCAAAGTAATGTCTCTGCTTTTGAATATGCTATCTAGGTTGGTCATAACTGTTCTTCCAAGGAGTAAGCGTCTTTTAATTTCATGGCTGCAGTCACCATCTGCAGTGATTTTGGAGCCCCAAAAGATAAAGTCTGACACTGTTTCCCCATCTATTTCCCATGAAGTGATGGGACCAGATGCCATGATCTTTGTTTTCTAAATGTTGAGCTTTAAGCCAACTTTTTCACTCTCCACTTTCACTTTCATCAAGAGGCTTTTTACAACAATGCAAATCAGCAGTATTTATACACACATCTCTCTCCTTGCCTCCATCCCCTCCCCCTATTCCATTCTGTGGACACAGTCAGGAGCGAGAGGGGGACAAATGAAGAAAGTGGCATCAACATACACACACCCCAGAGTAAGATGGACAGCTGGTTAAAAGAAGATTTTTTGACTAAAGTGATTTGTTCATGCCTTAGTATTTAATGAATTAAAAATCAACCTCCCACTTCTCCATAATAGAATAAAAAACATCCTTTTGGAATCTAAGGTAGTATTTTGATAGGTTCTGAAAAAACCAGGGACCAGCAACTTTCTGAACCGGGAGGTCGTGGCTCTAATTTTATAGGTTTTTCTTTTTCCATGAAAATGGATCTTGTCTATAGCAATGTTTCTTATTTTTTTATAAATCTAATTCCTTATGTTATTATCTGGGTCAAGAATTATTGATAAGAAGGCCCTGAGGACTCAGAGTTCTATACAGATGTGTCTCAGGGTTCTATAAAGACTTTCCCAGGTGACCACATTCAGAGCCTGAAGGACAGTCCATTTGTGAAGAAGAGGGGCCGTGTAGCCTGGGTGTCACCTGACAACATGGAAACCCAGCCTCCTGGCGTAGAGACTGGACATTAGGGAACCTGGGACACACAGTTGCACTGTGGCCTCTGTATTTGTCAGCCTCGCCGCTGAAGAGAGTCCCAGACAGGGTGGCTCAAACAGCAGACATTTATATCTTGCAGTTCTGGGGGCTGGAAGTCCAAAATCAAAGTGCCATCAACTAAGTTCCTGTTGAGAACTCTCCAGCCTGCAGATAGCTGCCTTGCTGGGCTGTCCTTAGCCTGCAGAGAGAGGGAGCAAGAGAGAGAGAAAGAGGGAAACTTGCTTCCTGTTCTTGGTCACTTTGGCCGTGTCCAACTCTTTGCGGCCTTGTGGACTATAGACCGCCAGGCTCCTCTGTCCATGGGGATTCTCCAGCAAGAATACTTCATTTTGTTACCATGTCCTTCTTTCTTACAAGGGCACTAATCCCATAGTGAAGGCTCCACACTCATAACCTCCTTTAACCCTAGATATCTCCCAAAGGGGCTTACTTGGTGGCTCAGTGGTAAAGAATCCACCCGCAATGCAGGAGACGCAGGTTCAATCCCTGGGTCAGGAAGATCCCCTGGAGAAAGGAATGGCAACCCACTCCCGTATTCTTGCCTGAAGAATCCCATGGACAGAGGAGCCTGACAGGCTCCAGTCCATGGAGTTGCAAGAGTCAGACATGACTTACCTACTAAACCCTCACCATCACTCCCAAAGACCCCATTTCCACATACCATTATGTTGGGGGTTATGGTTTCAGCACACAAACTTGGGGAGGGGCATAACAGTCCACAGTAGCCTCCCTCTTGATCTTTCTTCTATAATAGAATCTGAGCTCTGATTTTCTGGGACACATTCAGGAAGAGATTGGTATCTTGATTTTAATATTTAAAAGGCAATTCTTATTAGCAAGTTCTCAGGAATGTCAAAGTTTACTGAACTGATAATTGCATGTTATAAAACTCAAAATCTACTCTGATGCCTTCAATGTAAAAAGTTAACCTGAGGTATATGTTAAGATTGTTATCACTTTCTTAGAGAAATTATTACTGTAAACACACATTCTTATTACCACCCCAAATTCCTTTGTACTTGTGGGGTCCACTGGGTGTCACGGAAAGAGTTCTAGTCTAGACGTCCCAAAGCTTGTGTTCTAATTCTGCCTTTGGAGCTTGCAGATGTAAACTGCCAATTTTTCTATCTTTAAAAAGTCTCTTCCCTCCATAATATTTGGAAGAGGTGGATGTCTCCCACCTGCTCCCAAGGGGTTCATTTGACCTTTTAAAGCCACCTTGCCATCTTTTCCACTCTAGGCTCTAGTTGCTTCACTACTGGTCTCAGACAGTCCATTGCCTGTAGGGTGCCTGTGTGTGTGCACACGCAGGCATGCAAGCGTGCGTACATGAAGCGTAAAGGACACTGATTGAAGAAGATCTTTACTTTCAAGTGATAATTATTCAAGAGCAACCAGCCGAGGAAAAGGAGACTATACCGACTCATATAAGCAAATGGTAGAAAGAGCAGGGATGCCCAGAACGAGGGCACGCTCTCTTTCTCACCTCTTTCTTTCTACATTGCTTCATTCTCCTAAAGTATTTTGCTCCTTAGGGTTAGAATCACAGCTGCTGCGATCCCAGGGCACACATATTCCCATCTTTCCTTCCCAAGAAGGAAAGGGCTTCTTGTAGCTTCTGCTGATCAAAACTAGAGGAGATTCCTGATTGGCCTGGCTTGCACCCTGGGCCAGCTGCAAAAGCCTCGCTGGGGCCCAGGGCTTCCCCTGGACTCCTGCGACCTGGAGGTGATGCCCTGCAACCCACACACGGACCGCCTGTTAGAGTACAGCAACACCTCCAAAGAAGAAAGGAGGGCCAACATGCCCACGGTGGGAACCGGGAGCTGGGACCCCATCTCGTTTCTCCTGTTTCTACTCTAGTGAGGCGGGCTCACCCCTCTCTCTGCGGCTCCAGGAAGCGTCTCTTTACTTCCACACGTTGCTATCTGGGGAGATCAACTTTCATTGAACAACTGCAGGAAACAAAAGGGAATGACAACATGCAGTGAAAAGAATAGCAGACTGTATGTAGACGTGGCCGGGGGTCTAAGGACAGCCTTGCAAGGTAGTCAGCCTCCCACGGGGGACGCTGCTCTGATGCGTCCCCTGCCCTCTGGGCCTCCTTCCTCCAAGCTCCACCTTGACTTTCTGCCTGATATATGGGAAACCCATTTGATAGTAGGGCTTCTTACACCCCCAGGGTATAGCTTTCTCCTGCCCCAGTACTTTCCCAAAGTCTTAGTAGGTCAGTCTAGAAATGCAGTCCGAGGAGTGCTGGCTCTTCGCTACTCCAAGTCCAGGGCTTGTCCAGGCTATAGCCTTTGGTACCGTGGTTTCAAAATGCCCTGTGTCAGGCTCTTCCATGAGGCTGTCCTGGCGGACCATCCAGGGCTGTTCTTTATGCTCTGCCGCCGATGTGAGTTGCAGCAGTGTATATTTATTTTCCTAATTGTCTTGTAGAAAGAGAGAGATGAATACTGACCTCAAGGTTTTGTAATTGCAAGGCCTCCTTATTCACAGTGGAGTTTTGTTCACTTCGGATTTCAGATTGTCTCCTAGGGCGTCTGCTGGTGATAATAAACAGGCCCATTACTCAGCCGTGCTCAGTGGCCGCTCCCTTGGCTACTAAAAAGACCTTGCCAATATGATGAATTTTCTGCTTAGAGAGGCTGGATTAACTCCTTAGATAAGGACCACGCTTCCTAACCTCTGTCCGGGAAAAAGAGGATTTTTTTTTTCCTCTTTCCATTGTGCAAGTTATTTTCCTTCGAGTGTTCACAGCAAGCTTGAAAATGTCTTTGACATGTCATCAGTTCAGTCACTCAGTCGTGTCCGACTCTTTGCGACCCCACGGACCGCAGTATGCCCAGCTTCCCTGTCCATCACCAGCTCCATCAAACTCATGTCCATTGAGATGGTGATGCCGACGTTACATTATGTTATGACGTGTTATGGGTGATCTAAAAATGAACGTAAAATTTGCATTGTCCTCCATTATATATCTGTTTATTACATAAGTAATGCTTTAAATTATTTTCCATTGAGCAAAACATATTTTCTGAAAAGATGTGTCGTATTCACTGTATTAAGTTGTTCTCTAGCTTTGGGTAATTCTTAGCAACGAGTTAGAGAGGTCAGGGGAAATGGAATTATAGCCTTTCCAACCCCCTCACCTCCAATCCCCAATCTTCTGAGCAACTCTGAGGAGCCCAACCATCACAAAACTGAGCCTTAGGGACGTATAACCTCAACCAGATCTCAGGAGGTGATGAGTGAAACAGACTCTCCAGACAAACTCAGGATAGAAGGCAGGCCCTCTGGCATTTGAAAAGCCCGTACCTTCTTTCAACAACTTCTTGACTTGGGAGTTGAGCTTCATGTACTTCCTGGCCTCTTATGAATCACTGACGCAGATCTTTCTCGGCCGGATGGAGCACCACCAATCCCCGGCCGCTCCTGCAGACCCAGGGCTGAGTGTGCGCGTGAGTCGGGACCTCCACACTCCTCTGGATCCACCGGACGTGCGCTGTCGCTCAGCCTCCATTCACTCTCCTCCGATAGCCACGCCCCAGGACTACTCTGGGGAGCTCCCGTGACCCACTCTCATTCCATTGACTTCTGGTGGTTTTGGCTCCTTTGAGGTACAGAACATATGACTCAAGTCTGGCCAATCAGGGTGGCTCTGTTCCCTGGCCGGGGACCTGATATGACTCAATCAAAGTAAATAAAATGAAATCCTATTGGGCTGAGCGCCTGGAAGATATACAGTCTAGATCTTCTGTAGACATCTTGTGATCAGGAAGAGAGAGACTGTCTGAAAATAAGGCCAAAACATAGAAGAGACTATGGCCGGTGACCAGGTGATGAAAAGAAACCAGGTCCTGGAAACACTGGCATCTACGCCACGCTTGAGGCCGGTGCTGCCCTGAGCTTCTCAGTTATCTCAGCCAATCAGTCACTTTTCTTTTCCGCATATGCCTGTGCTGTGCTGTTTAACCACTCAGCTGTGTCCGACTCTTTGTGACCTCATGGGCTGTAGCCCACCAGGCTCCTCTGTCCATGAGGATTCTCCAGGCAAAAACACTGGAGTGGGTTGCCATGCCCTCCTCCAGGGGATCTTCCCAACCCAGGGGTCGAACCCAGGTCTCCCGCATTGAAGGCGGATTCTTTATCATTTGAGCCACCAGGGAAGACCAAGAATACTGGATTGGGTATCCTATCCTTTCTCCAGGCGATCTCTCCCCGACCCAGGGATTGAACCCACGTCTCCCACATTGCAGGTGGATTCTTTACCAGCTGAGCTACCAGGGACGCCCCCTTGTATGCCTATTTGGGTTGAGTTTTTGGCCTTTTAGAACTGAATGAAGTCTAACTATATATTCCATGTAAGCAGGAATCTTGCCTGCCCAACTTTCTGCTGTATCCAAGAGCTGAGAACAGATGGTTGTCACATAATAGGTACTCAAGAAATATCTGTTGATGGGACTTCCCTGGTGGTCCAGTGGTTAAGACCAGCTGCCAGTGCAGGGGAACATGGGTTTGATCCCTGGTCCGGGCAGATCCCACATGCCGTGGAGCAACTAAGGCCCTGTGCCACAACCACTGAGCCTTACAGCCTGGGAGTGCAACAAGAGAGGCGGCTGCAATGAGAAGGCTGTGCACGGTCACTAGAGAGCAGCCCCGCTCGGCAACTAGAGAAAGCCTGTGCGCCACAACGACGACCCAGCACAGCCAAAGAGAAAATAAATAAACTCTTTACAAAAAGGAATAGCTATTGAAAAAGTGAGCTTTCCAGGTGGCGCAAATGGTAAAGAATCTGGCTGCCATGCAGGAAACGTGAGTTCGATCCCTGGGTTGGGAAGATCTCTTGGAGAAGGGAATGGCAACCCACTCTAGTATTCTTGCCTGGGAAACCCCATGGACAGAGGAGCCTGGGGGGCTACAGTCCGTGGGGTCACAAAGAGTCGGATATGACTGAGCGACTAAGCACAGGAAGCTGAAGAATCGTGAGGGAGGGAGGGGACCTCGTGCTCAGGCAGGGCAAGTGCCGGGTCCCAGCTCCCTATTTCCTGACGCCCCAGCCCTCAGCTTCCATCCTGGTCTTTTCATGGAGGCAGAGAGACGATGGAGGAGAGAAACCTCAGACCCCCCTCCAACCCTTGAATGACAGCCGCAGGCTCAGAGCCAGCCTAGACAAGGCTAGCATGATTACTGTGATATCAGAAAAAACCCCTCAAAAAAAAAATCCCTCCCCATCATCTGAGACTTTCACTTCCTCTAAGGGGTTGCAGAGTCCGACACAACCGAGCACACGGCACATCAGATTATGAGGTAGGATATTCTGCTTTAGCTGATAAGATGGCATGTCTTCCAGAGATCCTAGGCTTGGTGCAGGATTCGATTTAGAGAATCTTCTTGTGAAGAAGTGGTGAATACATTTTAAGTTGACGGGGCAACTTCTCAAGATTGTGGGAGGAAGGATGTGTATGTGTGTGTGTGTGTGGTGGGCAGCCCAGAGGAGTGAACTGCAAGGGATTTCGGTTACTCTTTGCTAGCCGGTGACCATGTACCTTTATTCTGACAGCCATGTGTGACTGCCTCCTGGGAGGGCACCCCTCCCCCATTCCCTTGATCACACACCCACATTCAGAGTCGGGGTGTCAGTTTCCCATGTACCCATGACCCAGGCAAAGCCAAGGAAGCGAGTTGAGATTTCTGAAATCTGTGGGAAAGATTTTCTTGCCGTGTCTAGCTGGAATTGAAGCTTAAATACAAGAAAGCCTGAAACTGTGATAGCCACCTTCTGACCACGGAAGGAGAGCTTATCTGAGGATAAAGCCAAGACACAGAGGACAGCTGCTGCTGCTGCTAAGTTGCTTCAGCGTGTCCGACTCTGTGCGATCCCATAGACGGCAGCCCACCAGGCTCTGCCGTCCCTGGGACTCTCCAGGCAAGAACACTGGAGTGGGTTGCCATTTCCTTCTCCACAGAGGACAGCAGAACAGAGCAAAAAGCTAATGATGCTTAATGCTGTACTTTTAATCTCTGCATCACAGTGCCTGATGTCAACTCTAGCCATAGTGTTCAGGTGAATGAGCCAATACATTCCAATCTATCAAAATATGCATTTTGTTGGATTTCCTGCCAATTTCAGCCAGAGTCTCAGCTGATACCCTGAACAATTGCCACACTCCCGGAGATGTCTGGAGGTGATGACTCAAAAGACACTCTGAGTCAAGGACTTGCTCGGGTGCATGTCATTTATTCAGGAGGTGATTCCTGGAAGCAGAAATGAGGGAGTGAGGCGGGTGAGACGGGAAGGGTCAATCCCACTGGCGACGGCTTAGGAATTGTGTGAAATACAACTCAAAGCTGTCCCACCAGGAGACGGTGGCGGGGTTGGTCTGGGACATTTAGATACTGGCCCCACTCCTCTCTTATTTGGTAATGTGGCTGTTCCTGCATCTGTCAAACGCCTCACCTGGTGGAAGGGGACCAGAGCAATAAGGACTTGCTCTCAAGAGAGTGTCTGGGAGTCACATGGCAAATCTATGCTCACCCTCCTGAGGATTCCTGAAGGATAAACTGATAAACAAAGTCCTCACTCTCCACTTGGAAGCAGCTCCTTCTGCAGCATGTGACAAGGACTCTAGATTGGTCAAGCTCTTTGTTTAAAATGTATTTTGTTGAAGTGCAGTTTACAATGTTGTGTTAATTTCTGCTGTAAAGTGACTCACATACACATATATGTATTCTTTTTCATGCTTCTTCCATTGTGGTTTATTGCAGGATACGAATATAGTTCCCTGTGCTCCACAGTAGGACCTTGTTTATTCACCGTATATGTAATAGTTTGCATCCACTCCTCCCAAACTCCCACTCCGCCGCTACCCCACCCCACGCTCTTCCCCTTGGCAGCCACGAGTCTCTCTCCAGGCCTGTGAGTCTGTTTCCGTGTCACAGATGAGTTTGCTTGTCCTTATTTTAGATTCCACATGTAAGTACTGTCATGTGATGCTTCCCTTTCTCTTTTTGACTTCACTTAGTGTGATAATCTCTAGTTGCATCCATGTTGCTACAAAAGGCATTATTTTACATTTCTTTTTTATGGCTGAATAGTATTCTGTTATATACGGACCACATCGTCTTTATCCATGCATCTGTCAGTGGACATTTAGGTTGCTTCCATGGCTTGGCTATCGTGACGCGTGCTGCTAAGAACAAAGCGGGAGCAGGTATCTTTCTGGATTATAGTTGTGTCCACATATATGCTCAGGAGTGGGATTGCTGAATCGTATGGCAACTCTAGTGTTTGGAGGACCCTCCCTACTGTTCTCTATAGTGACTGCGCCAATTTACATTCTCACAGGTGGGTCATGTCTTTGATCCACACCCAGAAAAGCTCCAGAAAATTCTCCTGAAGGACCACAGCTGCTTAATCTCACTTCAAGACTTCATTTTGGAGCTTATCCTAAGCTCTTCTCCTTCTAGGGATGGGAAATGGAGACAGGGGTTGAAAATGGAGCTGTTCCCAGGACCAAGTCTAATCTGTGTGGAGCTTGGGCTGGAGTCTTGGACCCTCTTGGTTTGGGCCAAATTCCGGGCATCGGGCACTATTCTCCATAATTTACGTTTTGTCCTCCTGTTGGCGTCCAAGCTTGGACTGCTGTTGACCAGATGGGCTGCGTTTTATGGGGGGAAAAAGATCCCCGCTTTGTCAGGATTAAAAAAAAATGCCCCAAACTAATGAAAACTTAAGGAACCCAATGCTTATTATATGTGATTATCAAAGTGAAACATTGTTTTAGAATGTTGTTGACACAGGTCTTCGGACTGTGTGTTCATAAACATAGCCGCTCTCATGGGTGGAAGAAATTCCAATCTAGGTTATTTTTAGAGAAAATTGTAGCTCTTTGTTATGCCTAAAATAGAAAGATCATATTTTCAATGGCTTTGTGGCTGTATCACGTTAATGAGAACCGTCAGACTATGTGACCCTCATTGAGTTTAGATACAGTCCTCACACAAGAAGGCGGGTGGTAAGCACACACACAGTTCCTTTCCAAAGGATTTAACACTTACTTATTGAGTATGTGGGCTTCCCCAGTGGCTCAGATGGTAAAGAATCTGTCTGCAATCCGTGGGTTGGGAAGATCTCCTGGAGAAGGGAGTGACAACCCACTCTAGTAATTTTGCCTGGAGAATTCCATGGACAGAGGAACCTGGAGGGCTACAGTCCACGGGGTCACAAAGAACCGGACACGACTGAGTGACTAACGCTTTCATTTTTTTTTTTATTGAGTACGTACTGGGGCTTCCCAGGTGGTGCTAGTGGTAAAGAACCCGCCTGCCGGTGCAGGAGATGTAAGAGACTCAGTTTGATCCCCGGGTTGTGAAGATCCCCGGAGGAGGGCATGGCATCCCACTCCAGTATTCTTGCCTGGAGAATCCCATGGACAGAGGAACCCGATGGGCTACAGTCCATGGGGCTGCAAAGAGTTGGAGATGATTGAAGCAACTTAGCACCCATGCACGCAACGTCTAACACACTGCTGAGTGCTGAAGGAATACAAAAAAGTACGTCGCACAAGTCACAGTTACTCCCGTCCCACTAGGAGTTTCAGTGGGCCACATCCCCACAGGGGTGGCTGGCGTGGCTCAGAACACTTGCTGCTGGTCGTGAGCCACGTCACAGTGACATCGTCCTCAAGTCTCATTGCCATACCTGTCTATGTGTGGGTTTCAGCTCGGCATCCATGGGCGTCTTTTCCAACCCACCCTTCTAACTGGAGACTCAATGTTTAGGGATAAAGCCTTCAGCAACACAGTAATATTTTACCAAATGATTGAAAACCTGAGCTCTCTGAACACAACTGGAAACACATTATTCAGAACAGTCAAGTTTCTCGGATGGCTCTGGGTCCAGGTCTTTGAAGGGATGGGGTGGGACATGGTCTCTAATCTGCTATCTTGAAAATGATTAACCTTTTTGTTTTTTGCCTCACCACGTGGCTTGTGGGATTTTAGTTCCCTGACCAGGGATTGAACTCGAACCCTCTGCCATGAAAGGACAGAGTCCTAACCACTAGACTGCCAGGGCATTCCCGGATTAACCATTTTTCAGTCAAGATTCCTAGTCATAATAGGCATGTACTGGGGCTTCCCTGGCGGTCCAGTGGTTAAGAATCTGCCTGCTAATGCAGGAGACACGGGTTCAATCCCTGGTTCAGGGAAGATCCCCCATGCCGAGGAGCAACTAAGCCCATGTGCCCCAACTATGGAACCCACGTGCTGTAACTACCAAAGTCCATGTGCCTAGAGCCTCTGCTCCACAACAAGACAAACCACCACAGTGAGAAGGCCCCGCACTGCAGCTGGAGAGTAACCCCACTCACGGCCACTAGAGAAAAAGCCTGCACAGCCGAAAGTCAAGATAAGCGTGGATCAAATGTAACCATGCAGCGCTGGGAGATACAAGGATACAAGGATAACTTAGTGGGTCTCCACCTTCCAGGGTTCCTGGCTAGACCAGTGACTCTCAGCCTGGCTGTCTGACACAGTCATCAAGCAAGTTTTAAAAACATATAGACGGCCCCTTCCCAGACCAGTTGAATATGACTCTCTGGGAATGGGACCCAGACATCATTTTTATTTTACTTCATTATTTTTTTAAACTCTATGATCTCACCTGTATGTGGAATCTTAAAAACAAAACAAAACCACCGAGACTCACAGTCAGAACAGACTGGTGGCTGCCAGAGGTGGAGGGGGTGGGGGTGGGGGAAATGGGTGGAGGTCTGAAGGTGCTCACTTATCAGATAAGGAAGTCCTGGGAATGTGACGCGCAGCCTGGTGACTATGTTAATGGTATTGTCCTGGGGCTTCCCAGGTGGGGCAGTGGGTAAGAATCCACCTGCAGGGGGCGTGGGTCCCACCCCTGGTCTGGGAAGATCCCACATGCTGCCGAGCAGCTAAGCCCAGGCAACTGCTAAGCCCTCGGGCCACAACTGAAGCCCGTTTGCCTAGAGCCCCATAGCAAGAGAAGCTACCGCAGCGAGAAGCCCAAGGACTGCGGGGAAGAGTAGCCCGTGCTCACCGCAACCACAGAAAAGCCTGTGCAGCCACAGAGACCGGGCGCAACCAGCAACAAATAAATAAGCAATATGAAAAAAAATACTGTCCCGTGTATCTGAAAGTTGCTAAGAGAGTAGATCTTAAAAGTTCTCATCACAAGAAAATAACCTGTATGTGCAGTGATGGATGTTAACTAGACTTGCTCTGGTAATCCTTTCCCAATATATGCATACATCGAATCACCATGATGCCACCCACTGCAGCATCCTTGCCTGGAGAATCCCATGGACAGAGGAGCCTGGCAGGCGACAGATCATGGGGTCACAAAGAGTCAGACATGATGGAAGCGACTTAGCACGCACCCAAAACTAACACGATGTTATATGTCAGTTATATCTCAATTAAAATGTTTTTATTTTTCATTGTATTTTTTAAAGTAAACAGCTCCTTAGGTGATTCTAATGGACATGGGGCATACTAATCTAGACCAACAGCCCTGAACAGTAGCAACTGGATAAATATTATAGTGGAGATAGATAAAATGTCAGGAAAGGCTAGAAGAGGAGTTTCCCGGTTTCAAATGGGAAAACTGAAGATCTCTTTCTGGAGAATGCAAGTTTGGAGCTAGGTTGGATGGCTGAAATTTTTAAGTTTTTATATCTGCCTCTCATAACTTTCCCTCCAGTTTCCTGTTCTATTAATAAGCTGTTAGCTGTCCCACTCACAGCTGTGAGTGTCTGTCTCTAGCAGCCCATTTCTAATGTAATCTTTCTAAGCATCTGGGGCTAGGAAATCTAATTTCTAAGTCTGTTGGGATGGAGTGTAAATTGAGAATAAATAGGCTCCACTTCCCACTAAAGGACCGAGAACTCCTTGGAGAAATGGCTGACTCCAGGTCCGGGGCAGGAGCTGCACCCGGTGAGCCTGGGCATCTTGTTATGCCAGGGGCAAGGAGGCTCTCAAGACCCATGGGGTCAAGTCACAAGGACACGATGCAACTGGAGGAGGCTGCTGAGGGCCAAAGAAGGGACAGTGGGAGCATCAGTACGGACAGTAACAGCAGAAGATTGAAATACGGTAAACCCGCGAATGTCCAAGGGCTCACAATGATACTAAAAAACAAAAACAATGAAAGCACAGCCCCCATGAACCTCAGTTGTCAACTGGAGCTATGGGGCACAAAAAGAACTATGGGGCAGTTCAAAAGCGAAGAGAGGCCTCAAACGCCTGTCCTCCCTCTTTTATCTTTGCAGGGAAAATAAATGGTTTTGGGGAAAAAGGTCTCCTTTTTTTATTTTTTTCTTTTTTAAAGCAGATTTCCAGTTACTCAGTGAAGAATACGTTAGAAAATCTCATTTTGCAGCCCTGAGTCCAGGCAATAGTCATCAATGAGTGATACTAACTAAAGTCTTTAGCTGAAAAGTTGGTAAACGATTTCATGCTGGCGAGTTCGGACTGACACCTCTGAATCTAATAACCAGTCTGGGCGGTTCTCGAGGCGGGATAACTGGAATTCTGAGCCTTGTGATGTATCATGGGAAGCATGGCACTGCAAATATTCAGCAAATATTCCTTTCCAAAAGTCGATGCTGAATCTCTTTCAACACCTGCTGCTGCTGCTGCTAAGTCACTTCAGTCGTGTCCGACTCTGTGCCACCCCGTAGACGGCAGCCCACCAGGCTCCCCCATCCCTGGGATTCTCCAGGCAAGGACACTGGAGTGGGTTGCCATTTCCCTCTCCAATACATCAAAGTGAAAAGTGAAGGTGAAGTCACTCAGTCGTGTCCGACTCTTCGAGACCCCATGGACTGCAGCCTACCAGGCTCCTCTGTCCATGAGATTTTCCAGGCAAGAGTACTGGAGTGGGGTGCCATTGCCTTCTTTACTTTCAACCTAAGTTAGGTCTCCACCTAGACCTAACTTATAGGAAACATGAGAGCTAGAGAAACAAGTTAAAGGAGCAGTTAGCCAGATCTACAAGGAATGACATTCTACAGGATAAAAGAGCTTCTTTCCTCATCAAATTGATGACATTAAAAATAAAGAGAGGGGCTGTTAGAGAATAAAACAGCATTAAGAGGCATAGCAATCAAATGTAACATGTTGCCCTTCTTCAAATCCTGATTTAAACAAAACAACTTCAAAATCATAACCTTAAGACTATCAGCAAACTTAAGAGTCAGGCTACTGTGTGCTATTAAAGGATTATTGCTAATTCTATTATATGTGGTGATGGCAAGGTTGTTACGTCAAAAAGAAATAAAGAAGTCCTATCTGTTGGAGGTGCATACTGAGCTGTTTACCAGTAAAGTACCATAAAGCCTTGGATTGGCTTGAAAATATTCCAGACAAAATAAATGAGGCAGGGTGGGAGAGGGACAAGTAAAATAAATAGGTAGAATGTTGATAATTGTTGAAGATGGAAAGATGGGAGTTTGTTCCACTTCTGTGCATGTTTGAACATTCGCATAAGAGTTGAAAAAGGGACAGAACGTTTTCTGAATCTGAGAGTGAATTTGAGACTTCCCTAAATAAATAAACAAAGAGCCTGTGCTCTGGTGCAGGTTTTGGGGGTCCTGGCAATGACCCAGGGCCCTGAATCTGGTTTGTTTCTTTTCTTTTTATAGATGATTTTCCCCCCATTTTATTTATTTGTTTATCTTCGGCCGCGCTGGGTCTGCACTGCTGCGTGAGGACTTTCTCTAGTTGTGACGTGGGGTGCTGCTCTCTGGTTGCCGGGCGAGGGTTGCTCACCGAGCTGGCCTATCTTGTCGCGGAGCACAGACTCCAGGCTCACAGGGCTTTAGTAGTTGTGGTGCTTGGACTCGGTTGTTCCGAGGCTCGTGGGATCCTCCCAGAGCAGGGCTCAAACCTGTGTCCCCTGCATTGGCAGGTACATTCTTCACTGCTGTACCACCAGGGAAATCCAAATTTGGCTGGTTTCTGGTTTTTGGCTGGGTGAGGATGGATGGGGCCTGTGGTTAACACAGGAGGAGACAAGCTCTGAGTTTGTTTAAGAGCTCTGATCTACTTTTTATTCCTGGCACTTTTTATTGAAAATCAAATAATCCATCTGCTCACGTTGAACCAACCCGTCAATCAATCAGTCAAGGATTTATGGGGTTCCCTGACTTTGAAAAGGCTTCCCAGGTGGAGCAAGTGGGAAAGAACCCGCCTGCCAATGCAGGGGATGTAAGAGACAGTAGTTCAATCCCTGGGTTGGGAAGATTCCCCTGGAGGAAGGCATGGCAACCCACTCCAGTATTCTTGCCTGGAGAATCCCATGGACAAAGGAGCCTGGTGGGCGACAGTCCACAGAATAGCAAAGAGTCGGACATTACTGAAACAACTTCTAAAACGCGTAGACGCTTACTTTGAAAAAGTTACTATTTATTATTTTAAAGTAACACATGCACGTAGTTTTAAGAAGTCAAACAGTTCTACACAATTTACAGCAAAAAAGACCCGACAGTTCCTTGCTCTGCTCATCCCCTCGTGGCTTTCCTCTTGCCAGAGCTGTGACTTCCAGGTCTTCCAGCTCTTTCTCATGCTGTTTATTTCCATATGTCAGTGTCATCTGCCTACCCTATTTCTCCCTGTGATTTTCCAAGTGTAGATCTCCCCCTGTGGCCCCTAACTGAAGAAAGGAAGGAACTAGCTCCCCTGCCTCTCCCACATCCCAACTCGTGTCTTTTCCTATTTTCCCAAGAGCCTCATTTTTTGTTGTTAAATCAATATTCCATGTTTGCACTGTGAGAACCAGGTAAATATTGTTCACAGCCCAGCCAAAGGGTGAACTCAGAGTCTATTTTCTTTCTCATGAAGTGTCTTGGTTTCTCAGATGCTGATCATGGCCTCAGTTGGTCATTTACTTGTTGACTTTATTTCCTGGGACCTGTGTCTCTGACCTCCTACTGTCGTTGTGAAAGTCCAGTATATTTTCAACAGACGCACACCTGTTGGTGTTTGAGTCCACATTTTTTTTTCTTTCCAGAGACATCTCTCCTGGACACCTCTGTCCTGCAGCCCCAGAGTGAGCTGGCCGCTCTGCCGGCCCACACTGCGATGGCACGTGGAGCTTCCTTCCGCTTTCCCCTTTGCTGCACCCTTGCCTCTTGGATTTGCTCCCGTGTGGAGGCGGAGCACACTCTCCTGAGGTTTCCTGAGAGAAGGCACGTGGTGAGGGGTCATGAGTATAATGAGTATTTTGTTTGTATTGCATATAAGAGAAGACGAAGAGGCAGGTCTGTCTTATCACCGGTCAGGTTCCCTGTGAAGCAGGTTCTGAGAAGGAGCTTTGGGACCTCTAATCTGTTTTCCACCCTGTGGATTTTCCTGTTTTGGACATGTGGTCCTTTGCAACTGGCTTCTTTAAAATATCTTTTAATATTTATTTTTATTTATTTATGTGTGTCTCCGTTGTGGCTCATGGGAGCCTTAAATGCAGCGTGCAAACTCCCAGTTGCACCATGTGGGACCGAGTTCCCTGACCTGGGATTGAACCCAAGCCCTTGGGAGCGTGGAGTCTTAGCCACTGGACCACTAGGGAAGTCCTTGGTTCTTTACTTTCATTCAGTGCTTTCAAGGCTCATCCATGTTGCAGCATGTATCAATACTTCAGTTCTTTTCTTTTCATTGTCAAATAAATTGTATAGGTATACCACAATTTGATTTTCCTTCATCAGTTAACAGACATGTGTTTCCAATTTTTGGCTTTAAATGAGCAATATTGCTGTGAACATTCGTGTACACGTTTTACGAGGACACATTTTCATTTCTCTTAGGTATAGACCAGAGAGTAGGATTGCTGAATCATGTGGTAATTCTCTGTTTAAAATTTTTAAGAACCACCAAACTGATTTCCACAGCAGCTGCCCTATTTAGTTAACATTTCCACCAGTATGAAGGAGGGTTTTGGTCTCTCCACATCCTTGCCAACACTTGTTATTATCTGCCTTTTAATTACGACCATCTTCATGAAGTAAAGTGGTATCTATGGTTTTGATTTTCATTTTCCTACTAACTAATAACGTTGAGCATATTTTCATGTGTTTATTAGCCATTTGTTTATCTACTTTAGAGAAATGTCTATTTAATCCTTTGCCTATTTCAAAATTTGGGTTATTTTTCTTTTTGTTATTGAATTATGAAAAGTTCTTTGTGTATTCCAGGTACGGGCTCCCTAACTGATTTGCAAGGATGTTTTCCCGTTCTGTGGGTAGCTTTTTCCTTTTCTTGATGGAATCATTTGTGTCATAAAAGTCTTTCGTTTTAACGCGGCCAGTTTATTTCTTCTTTTGTCACTCGTACTTTTGGTGTCCTACCTAAGAAACGAGTGTCAAGCCCACAGATATTTTTTGTTCTGTTTTCCTCTACAAGTTTTATAGTTTGAGGTCTTCCATTTAAATCTATGATCCTTTCTGAGTTAATTTTTGTGTGTAGTGTGGGGTAGAAGTTCATCTTCATTCGTCTGCGTGTATGGGAAAGGCTCTTCTTTTTTAANTATGATCCTTTCTGAGTTAATTTTTGCGTGTAGTGTGGAGTAGAAGTTCATCTTCATTCGTCTGCGTGTATGGGAAAGGCTCTTCTTTTTTAAAAAATTCACTGGGTGTTTCATTTTGGGCTGCACTGGCCCTTTGTTTCCCTGTACGGGCTTTCTCTAGGTGTGGAGCGCAGGGGCTCCTCCTCACTGTGGGGCTCTCACTGCAGCGGCTTCTCTCTCGCACAGGCTCCAGGGCTCGCGGGCTTCCGAAACCGCAGCACACACCCTCAGTCCTTGTGGCGCTCAGGCTCCAGAGAGCAGGCTCAGTAATTGTGGTGCCTGGGCTGAGCTGCTCTGCAGCACGCGGAATCTTCCTGGACCGGGGCTCGAACCTGTGTCCCCTGCATTTGCAGGCTGATTCTTATCCACTGGGCCACCAGAGAAGCACTGTTCTCTCTCTCTTTTTTAAATTGAAGTGTGTTGATTAACAATATCGTGTTAGTTTCAGGTGTATAACAAAGTGATTCAATTATATATGTATATTGTTTTTCAGATTCATTTCCTTATAGGTTATTGTCAGATATTGAATATAGTTTCCCGTGGCATGCAGTAGGGCCTTACTGTTTACCTATTATCTGTAGCAGTGTGTATCTGTTAATCCCAAACTCCTAATTTTCCCCTCCCAACCCTTTCCTCTTTGGTAACCATAAAACTGTTCTCTATGCTGTGACTCTGTTTCCATTTTGTAAATAAATTCATTTGTATCCTATTTCAGATTCCACATATAAGTGATATGTATGGTATTTGTCTTTCTCTGTCTGACTTGCTCCACTCACCCTGATTCTCTCTAGGCCCATGCCTGTTTCTGCAGGTGGCACTGGTTCATTCTTTTTTATGGCTGAGAACTACTCCATTCTGTGTGTACCACATCCTCTTTATCCACTCATCTGTCTATGGGCATTTCGGTTGCTTCCATGTCTTGGCTGTTATAAATAAGCCCTGGACATCTTAATTACAGAGAGGAGTCGATTTTGTGACTTGAAGTGATCGGAGGACAGTTTATGACTTGGGAGGGACCAGAGAGCTCCTGCAGCTGGTCCTGGATTTTGTCCGAGAGAGCAGGGAGGAGCTGAGCCTAGGGAGGACCTAATGGGAGACCAGAAAGCAATCGTTTTACCAGTGCTGCCCTCCCCCATCGTGGGTCCATGGATGTCCCCATACTTGGGCTAACATATGTGACCTTGAGCCTGCCCTTGTCTATCTGACATCATTTCACGGTGTTCTTGCCCATGGCTCACTGGCCTCCAGCCACAACAGCCTCTTCGTGCAAGGGCCTGCCCCAGAGCCGTCACGTGCGCTGTACCCTGTGTCGAGAAATTTCTCCCTGTTGACTTGTTTCAAGTCCTTCAAGTCCCAGATGTTTCCCCTCCAGAGGGGCTCAGCCTGACTGCCCAGCCTCAGTCAGGTCTTTTCAGTTATTTTCTCAGAAATGTTACCCTTTTCTTTTGTCTTTTTACACAGAGCCCTCTTGCACATTCACTTGGCTGAGTGCTGGTCAGTCTCCTCTCCAGCTGTGGCTCGTAGCCCCTGAGCACGGGAAACATGTCTGTTTCACTCCCAGCATCCGGACCAGTGCCTGGCATAGAGTAGGTGCTCATAAAAGAGGTTGGGAATGAATAGAAGTGCCAGCGTCAGGAAACAGAGCAAGAAAACGCCCGTGCAGATTCATTTCTACACTGCCCCCGGGGTAGGTTTTCCCACCCTCAGCACCACTGACATTTGGGGCCACACCGTCCTTCGTGGAAGGGCCGTCCTGCACACTGCAGGACATTTAGCAACACCCCTGGCTTCTACCCACTGGATGCCAGTAGCCTGTCTGACCTCCCTCCCTCCCCCACAGGTGCAGAAATCGACATTATCGCCAGTCGTTGCCAGATGTCCCCCAGGAATAAAACTGTCCCTCATTGAACACCGATGTTTTAAAGACACTGAGGCTGCAGAATGGGAGGGGGTGTCTTTACCTTGAACTCCACATACTTTGGTAGCATATACAGTTTCCACAGAAGGCAAGTGCTCCTTCCGTTAAAAAAACTTAGGGAAAAAATTTGGGGGTGATGATCTGTCATCCTCTGTAGACATGAAGATGGTCATTGAGGAGGCATTTAGAAATGGCTTTGAGAGCTCAGTTGGTAAAGAATTTGTCTGCAGTGCAGCAGACCCCAGTTCACTTCCTGGGTCAGGAAGATCCCCTGGAGAAGGGATAGGCTACCCACTCCAGTGTTCTCGGGCTTCCCTTGTGGCTCAGCTGCTGAAGAGTCCGCCTGCAGTGTGGGAGACCTGGTTTCTACCCCTGGGTTGGGAAGATTCCCCTGGAGAAGCGGAAGGCTACCCACTCCAGTATTCTGGCCTGGAGAATTCCATGGAATACAGTCCATGGGGTCGTAAAGAGTCACTTTTAGACCAGATAACCAACAGGGACCTACTGTATAGCACAGGGACCTTTACTCAATATTTTGTAATAACCTGGAGTCTGAGTGAACTCCGGGAGCTGGTGATGGACAGGGAGGCCTGGCGTGCTGCAATTCATGGGGTCGCAAAGTCGGACACGACTGAGCGACTGAACTGAACTGAACTAGCATAGAATTTGAATCTGTATCCCCTCCACTCATGGGCTCACCTGTCAATCCCACAACCTTTCTAGTCTTACTTTTCTTCTGAAACTGACCCTCAGCAGAACCTCAGTGAGTGTCCATCTTCAAACTAAAAGACAGCAGGGAGAGGAGGAGGAATGACCTCCAAAGACATCTCAGTTGAGCCCCAGTTTCCTCATCTGCAAAATGGGAATAAGTAAATTGAATAATGTAACATGTCAGTTCAGTCCAGTCGCTCAGTTGTGTCCAACTCTTTGAGACCCCATGGACTGCAGCATGCCAGGCTTCCCTGTCCATTGCCGACTCCCGGAGTTTACTCAGACTCATGTCCATCGAGTCGTGATGCCATCCAACCATCTCATCCTCTGTCGTACCCTTCTCTTCCCGCCTTCAATCTTTCCCAGCATCAGGGTCTTTTCCAATGAGTCAGCTCTTTGCATCAGGTGGCCAAAGTATTGGAGTTTCAGCTTCAGCATCAGTCCTTCCAGTGAATATTCAGGACTGATTTCCTTTAGGATTGACTGGTTGGATCTCCTCGCAGTTCAAGCGACTCTCAAGAGTCTCCTCCCACGCCAGAGTTCAAAAGCTTCAGTACTTCAGCACTCAGTCTTTATGGTCCAGCTCTCACATCCATACGTGACCACTGGAAAAAACGTAGCTTTGACTAGATGGGCTTTTGTTGGCAAAGTAATGTCTCCACTTTTTCATATGCTGTCTAGGTTGGTCATAATTTTTCTTCCAAGGAGCAAGTGTCTTTTAATTTCATGGCTGTAGTCACCATCTGCAGTGATTTTGGAGCCCAAGAAAATAAAGTCTCTCACTGTTTCCATTGTTTCCCCATCTATTTGCCATGAAATGATGGGACGGGATGCCATGAAATGATGGGACGGGATGCCATGATCTTAGTCTTTTACTGTTGAGTTTTAAGCCAGGTTTTACATTCTCCTCTTTCACTTTCTGGAGAAGGCAATGGCACTCCACTCCAGTACTCTTGCCTGGAAAGTCCCATGGATGGAGGAGCCTGGTAGGCTGCAGTCCATGGGGTCATGAAGAATCAGACACGACTGAGCGACCTCACTTTCACTTTTCATTTTCATGCATTGGAGAAGGAAACGGCAACCCACTCCAGTGTTCTTGCCTGGAGAATCCCAGGGATGGGAGAGCCTCGTGGGCTGCCATCTATGGGGTTGCACAGAGTGGGACACGACCGAAGCGACTTAGCAGCAGCACAGCAGCTTTCACTTTCATCAAGAGGCTCTAGTTCCTCTTCACTTTCTGCCATAGGGGTGATGTCATCTGCATATCTGAGGTTATTGATATTTCTCCCAGCAATCTTGATTCCAGCTTGTGCTTCATCCAGTCCAGCATTTCTCATGATGTACTTGCATATAAGTTAAATAACAGGGTGACAGTATACAGCCTTGATGTACTCCTTTCCCAGTTTGGAACCAGTCTGTACACGTGAAACTAACATGATATTGTAAATCAACTTCATTTCAATTTAAAAAATGGATGGAATTACTATTGTTCTGCATTCTATAAAGAAGTGGCTTAGAGATGCTGTTGGTGATGGGGGTGGGGTGGCAGGGTGGATGAAGCTGGATGACTGGGGATTTAAAGGGCCTGGGGAAAGAGAGGTGGGGAACAACCAGCATTTGACAATGAAAAGAGTGAGGAAAACAGAAATAGATTAGAGGCTGTGGCCACAAATACGTCTCAGACTTATTTGTTGATGTTCAGTCAGTAAGTCCTGTCCAACCCTGTGACCCCATGGGCTGCGCTCACCAGGCTCCTCTGTCCTCAACTGTCTCCCAGAGTTTGCTCTAACTCGTGTCCATTGAGTCAGTGATGCCATCCAACCATTTCGTCCTCTGTTGCCCCCCGAGGCTAATATTTTTCCTGATTTTTTCTTTTTCTTGAATACATTTATTATTGGAATATAATTGCTTTACAATGTTGTATTCGTTGCTATATATATATATATATATATCTATATCCCCTCCTTCTTGAGCCTCCGTTCCACCTCACCCTGAACTTTTCCTAATTTTAAAATCCCAAAGAAAGACTTTTTTGAATTTGCTTAATCTGAGAAAATTTTGGAAATACATGAAGTTTGGCAGCAATTCCAGAATAATTTCATTTTACAGAACCTAGAGAAGGCAATGGCACCCCACTCCGGTACTCTTGCCTGGACGGAGGAGCCTGGTGGGCTGCAGTCCATGGGGTGTCTAAGAGTCGGACACGGCTGAGCGACTTCACTTTCACTTTTCACTTTCCTGCATTGGAGAAGGAAATGGCAACTCGATCCAGTGTTCTTGCCTGGAGAATCCCAGGGATGGGGGAGCCTGGTGGGCTGCCCTGTATGGGGTCGCACGGAGTCGGGCAGGACTGAAGCGACTTAGCAGCAGCAGCAGCAGCAGCAGATAGCTGAGCACAGGCTCCGTAGTTGTAGCACACGGGCTTAGTTGCTCCACAGCAGGTCGGATCTTCCTGGATCGGGGATCTAACCCATGTCTCCTGCACTGGCAGGTGAATTCTTTACCACTGAACCACCAGAGAAACCCCTGAACTGCCTCTGCAAAGGTCCTTTCTGCAAAACAGTCTCATTCTGAAATAGTTGGGCTTAGAACTTCAATGTATGAATTTTGAGGGGGAGGACACCGTTTGGTTTATAACACCGGTGACCATCACAGGTGGGTTGAGGAGCCAGCTAGTGCCCTAAACCAGTATTGCCCACCTCCGCTGCAAGAGCGGCCCAGGTGGCCACTGCTGACCTCTGCCCTCAGCTCTCTCCCTTTCATCCTCTCCATGGTGACACAGGCCTTACGCTCCTAGAGCCTAGACGTGAGCTGACTGCTCATTTATCCTGGGTGGACTCAGCCTATCTGAATCATCTCAGGGCCCCTCCTGTTTCTTTCCTTGCTCACTGGTCACTTGAACTTAGAGACATTGAATAACTGAGAGCTCAAAGCCATGGTGTATATAATAATGTTTGGGGTGTGGGAGGCAGACAGGGAACCTCCCTGCAATGTCACAATCTCCATGGTCCTCTGGGTGAACCAAGGCCTGGCTGGGATGGAAAATGCAGGCCAGAGGGAGCCTTTCCTTGGGAGAACTGTGCTCCTAGAGAGACATCCTGTTGATTCTGAGTCATTTCTGAGACAGTGTGTCAGCTTATGTTTTTTGGGGAATTTGCTAATGACACGGTATCTCTATTAAATAGGTCTATAGAAAGGTAAAAATAGGTTGAACATCTTCTAAATAGCTCTGGCTCCCAGAAAAGTGGTCAAAGAGCAGTCAGTTCATTTTAAGGCAAAATAAAACTGCTCTTCATCACCCCAACCACCCTGGTAATTCATCCCAGGACAAACAAGACATCCCCCCACTAAAGAAAAGGCAAACGCTGTTCTTGCCTGGATGGCTTCAGAAATATGCTTGGATCGGAGAGTTCCAACTTTTCCGGGACTGATTCTTACAGAGCCTAACCCTTGTGGTTTTTTGGTAGGAGGTAATTTCTGAGCTGGTTATGATTTGAAGGCGCTGGCCCACAGCTCAACTCTGCTTAAATTGGAACAAGATGTCACCAGTGGTCTCGCTTCCACAGCAGACACTTGAAAATAGACTCTGGTCGGACAGACGGGGTCAGGCCATTCCATGGAACTCTTGTTAGTTTCCATGACTAGAAATGACACCCGCCTCCTGTCACTGCGCTTCAAGTGCCCTGTACTGTGGAGGAAGTGTGAGTTGTTGTGGGTGTTTTTCTTTTCTTTTTTTATTTTTTAAAGCCATGAAGGCAAAGGCAAAGAATTTTTCATAAAAACAAGTGACAAATTTCACTCAACTTTCTGACACATAAAAGGAAAAAATTAGTTTCTGCTTTGAAGCTAACCAGAAACAAATGGGACGGGTTCTCCGAAGGAAAAGCTGGAGTTTAGTTATGATACATCTCCTCCCAGAAATCTAGGAAATTATACATACTGTACCCTCTGTTTATAAGAATATGAATAACATGATTGTGTGCACAGGGTCAAGTGCAGTTCAGATGAGAATTTACTGCTTCAAAGTAGCAACAGCATAAAAGACAGGCAGAGCTGCTTTAACCCCTTCTTCACACGATCCAAACATCTTTATCTTATGGGACACAGATGGAAAGCTCCTTGAAGCCAGGAAATATGTCTTCAATGTCTTTGAATGACCCCTCCCCACATCCAGCACGGGACACAGGAGTCCCATGCTGTAGATATTCCAGGGAATGAGTGACTCCCATTTGATCGAGGACAGAAGTTGTGTTTGCTTTTGGAGAAACAGGAGTGGTTTTCCTAGAGCTACATTGTTCTGAGGCCCCCGCGGGCTGAGCGATGGAGGGTCATAAGAATCATGAACTTATATATGTGTGTGTGTGCATGTACACACACGTGTGCGCATGTGTGCATGCTAAGTTGCTTCAGTCATGTCTGACTCTTTGCGACCCTCTGGACTGTAGCCCACCAGGCTCCTCTGTCCATGGGGATTCTCCAGGCAAGAATACTGGAGTGGGTTGCCATTTCCTCTCTGAGGGGATCTTCCCGACCCAGTGATGGAACTCACGTCTCTTATGTCTCCTGGATGGCAGGCACGTTCTTTACCGCTAGCGCCACCGGGGAAACATATATATATATATATACATATGTAAGTATATATGGCGGGGTTCCCTGATAACTCAGTTGGTAAAGAATCCGCCTGCCATGCAGAAGAAATTTTCCATTACTATCTAGCCCAGGAAATCGGTTATAGTTTCCTGTGCGATACAGTAGGACGTTGTTGTCTGTCCATCAGATTTTTAAGACTGATTATAGCTGCTTTACAATGTTATGTTAATTTCTACTGTGCAGCAAGGTGAATCGGCCGCACATGTTCATATGTCCCTTCTTTTTTGGATTTCCTTCCCATTTGGGTCATGACAGCATTGAGTACAGCTCCCTGAGCGATACAGTACGGTCTCAGTTATCTATTTTATACAATATTTTATATTGTATTTTATATACAGCAGTGTATATATGTCAACCTCAATCTCCCAGCTCATCCCACCCTCCTTCTCCCCCCTTGGTGAGTTTACCAATTCTAGATGTGATAGTTTACATTTACTAACCCAAAACTAAAAAAAAAGTAATAATATTTTTATTTTTATAAATATTTTTAAAACATATAAGTTATATATGTGTATAACTGAGCCATTTTGTTGTACAGCAGAAATGAACTCAGCGTTGTAAATCAACTGTGTGCGTGTGCTGAGTCTCTCAGTTGTGTCTGACTCTTTGTGACACTTTGGACCATAGCCCACCAGGCTGTCAGTGGAGTTTTCCAGGCAAGAATCCTGGAGTAGGTTGCCATTTCCTTCTCCAGGGGATCTTCCTGACAAAAGGATCAAATCCATGTTTGCTGTGTCTCCTGTATTGCAGGCGGATTCTTTACCGGCTGAGCCATTGGGGGAAGCCCATAAATCAACTATACTTCAATTAAAAAAAAAAATAAGAAAAGAACCACGAGCTCGCTGCAAGTCCAGCCACTCCCTTCCACACCTCCCAGTGGGATGGCATAGGAGCAGCTGCACCAGCATCCCCACCACTGTGCCTGCTGTGTGCCCGGCTCTGCACTAAGACTTCCCAGGCCTCCTTCCCACCCACCCTGCCAACCACCCAAGCATGGGCACGGCGTTCATCTTGGAGACGAGGAAGGAAGGGCCCAGACGAGTGAGGCAGCTGGCCTGAGATGGCAGAGTAGGAGCCACGACCCGGAGAACGCACACTCAGGCTGGTCTGCATCCAAAGGCCACCTCACTGAGCCGCCCTCCGAGATCCTCCCAAAGGGATGGACCTCTGATCCTGAAGCCAAGAGGTCTGAGACATCAGGTGGTCACAGCCCGAGAGCCTGGGAATGAAGCCAAGCCAGTGCAGGAGCGGTGGGATGTGGGGTAAGTCCCAGCCTGTGACCCACTCCTCACTTCCCTGGAGGGCTCTGTTTCAAACAAGGGCATCCAGGGCAGCCCCCAGCAGCAGAGCCACCCAAACTCGAGGGACATTAGGAGAAGATGTGAGCGGGAGGTAGATGTGGAAGGAGCAGGGGAGGGGAGGGGCGGCCGCTGCGCCCAGAGCTGCCCCAGGGTGGGGAGAAGGGAGGAGGTGCTGGAGTCCAGCCCTGGCCCCGCCCTTGGGCCTCGGTGGGAGGAGGGTGGGGTCAGCCAGGGAGGACTGTTTACGGGCACCCCGGGCCTTTAAAGAGCTCCAGATGATGGCGCTCTTCTTTCTCCCCTAGTTTGAGGCCCCTCTGAGTCACCGGGCCAGTCCAGCCACCTGCAGTCCCCAGCCTGCGGTAGGGAGGGGACGCGGGGGCCAGCGGAAAGAGCCTGCAACTGGAGTCAGAGGAATCCAGCTGTGGGCTGCACCAGCTGTGGGCAGATTACTTAACAGCCCTGGTCCTCCTGAGGGGTAAATCCTGCCCACCTGCCAGAACTCTAGCCAGAGGGGTCCAAGGAGCGGAGGTGTTGAGAGCTACACCTGTCACCCAAGAAAACTTCGCTGAACGTTAGTGCCCCTTCGAAACTCACATGCCCTCTGCCCCCTTGTTAGGGGACCGCTCCAAATGCAACCTGCCTGGGAGGCGGGGGGACACCTGCCTTCAGACTGGAGAGCTAGAGGGGAGGCGGAAGCGTTTCCTGTCCTTCTCTGCCTGTGCTTTTAATGAGGATCTTTGTTTGAGGGCGGAGTCGCTCAGTTGTGTCAGACTCTTTGCGACTCCATGAACTGTGGCCCGCCAGGCTCCTCTGTCCATGGGACTCTCCAGGCGAGAATACTGGAGTGGGTTGCCGTTTCCTTCTCTAGGGAATCTTCCGGAGCCAGGGATTGAACCCACTTCTCCTGCACTGCAGGAACATTCTTTACCATCTGAGCCACCAGGAAGTCAAGTGTACTTCAGTTTTTAAAAAGTGGATAGATGATAGCCCATGTGGTGAGCTTATATTGGTTCGCTCGGCTAAGGTGGAACGACACTCCTCAGGACCCCCTTTCCTGCAGGGTCCTGGGCTAGGACAGACCCCGGAGACACTTACGTGGGGTCAGGAAGGTGGGAGAGGAGCTGCAGCCACGTCTGTGTCCAGATGTCCATCTGTACAGGGCCAGCGGGGGCCCACGTGGCCCCACCTTGCGGGGAGGAGGACTTTGTCCCCACCGGCCTCCCTCCTTCAGCCTTTCTGGCTCCTGGGCCAGGGGAGCGGGCATCTCTCTGATGAAGGAGGCCCGCCTCCTGGAGGCATCCCCAGAGGCAGGGCCGTGAGAGGCCAGCCTGGGCTCTGCTCAGCCTTCTGCGCTCCCAGCCGACCCCACTGCACGCCCCCCTTTCTTTGCCACCTGCCCGCCCTCGGGACTTCGGCCGAGAGTACACTGTGAGTCCAGCTCCCTCTGGCTGCTTGTGGAATGGACCCCTTGTTCTGTGTCACTCCCGTGGTTCTCCACCTCTTGTTGAAAATCGACAGGCGCCTAGTCAAAGAAGGCCGGGAGAATGGTCTAGGCAGGAGGAAAAGAAAGAGCAGAGTCGTGAGATGGCAGAGTCTATGCGAGGAACACAGGTGGCTTGGTGTCTCCGGAAATAAGATGAGAGGCCAGGAGGAGACAGGACTAGAAAAGGAGGAACTGGCCGGGCCACGGGAGGGGCTCCAACGCCGCACAGGACATTTGGCCGAAACCAGGAGGGAGGCTTCTCTTCAGGTGGTAAACAAGCTTTGGTCAGTTTCTGTAATCCACGTATGTGCTGGTCTCTGAATAATGTTTCCTGTGACACGTCTTCTTTAGCATATGCTACTCGCTTTAAGGAGTGCTGTGTTTACTGTCAGATCACAAGACTTAGGGAATACGTATTCTGTGGGGCTAGGGAAGGTCACGATGTCTAACAGATAAGCCGAGGATTTCAGGGGCTTTACAGCACAAAGGAGTCTTCTTGTTCACGTCACGCTGGTCAGATGGCTTTCCTTGGTGGCTCCTTATCGTGCAGTATCTCAGGATTCCAGAACCCTTTGATCTCATGACACTGAATCTTTAGTGTGTGGTCTGCGAGATGGCCAAGACAGGACGAGATTGTGGACAGCCTTGCTGGGGACGAGGGTGGGGCAGTGGGTCACTGGCCGGGCATGAGCTTCCAAAACGTGGGCCGGGGGAGGAAATTAGATGGGACCCGGTCAACGGGTAGCATTGTATCTGTTGTCCTTATCAGCCGGGAGATTTTATTTACGGCTCCATCCCAGTAACAGAGTAACTATGTTAGCGCATAGTTGGGATCTGTGAGCTTTTTTTCCATTACCCAGTTTAGATTTTCTATTCTTATTTCCTTGCCTCTGTATATTCACAGGAAACAAATAAATTAACTCCAGTGTTCACATCACAACTGAATGCTATTATTTGAGCCTTTAAAATGACTCCTTTTATGTAGATGGCCTAGCCCTCTCTCCCTCTTTTTTATTTTTAAATTATTTATTGTTTTAGGCTCTGCTGGGTCTTCGTAGCTGCATGGACTTTCTCTGGTTGCAGAGATCAGAGCCTGCTTTTCGTCGTGGTGCACAGACTCCAGGGCGCACAGGCTTCCATAGTTTCGATATACGGACTCAGATCCTCCCAGACCAGGGATCGAACTTGTGTACCCTGCATTAGCTGACAGATTCTTAACCACTGGACCACCGGCAAGATCCTGAGCTGACCCTCTCTTCATAAACAGCCTTTTTATGGGAACGTGTATGGAAGGGACGCTCTCTAGAACATGCTTCCTTTGTTCTCTGGAATGAACACCTGGGTCCTGGGGATTGTTGAGGTTAGAGAATATCAGCTAACAAAAGTGTGGCATGAATGATTTTGATGATTAGGGAAATAGGGAGAAAATAAGCTACCAGGATCCAAGAACATCGTCATCCCTTCTGCTCGCAAGCACGGGCAGGATATCGCTGGTGTTTGGATTTACACGCTTGAATGTGTTTCCCTGTAGACACAGTGTTACAAATGGTGGTGCGGTGTACCCCCAAGAGAGCCACCAGTCTTACACTTTTCAGGCATGTGATGGATAAAGTAAGTGAAATCAGACCATTTATAACACTGATGGTTGTATGACAACTTCCAGACACAGGACTTACACTGTTGAAAAAGGTCCTATTCTTTCTGATACTCAAGTGGTCCCAACTGACAGATTGTCATGGCATGCTGTCTTTAAGGCCAGAATGATCAAGGACTGGGAAATCTAGAAAAGACTGCACAAAATACCATAATGTTCTAATTTTCCTGTAGAGAATTAAATTTTCCTGTCACATGCTCAGTCTGATGGCTAATTGTATGTGTCAACTTGACTAGGCCATGGTACCCAGATGTCAGGTCAGCACCAGGCTTAGATGTTGCTGTGAAGGTGTTTTTCAGGTGAGTTCACCATTTAAACCAGTAAACTCTGAATAAAGTGGATATCTCTCCACCGTGTGGGTGGGCCTCGTCCAAACAGTCGAAGGCCCTAGGAGAAAGGGACTGGTCCCCGGGGAAAGAAGGCTGCCACATCAGCCCTTCTGTGGGTCTCCAGCCTGCTGCCCTGCCCTGCCAATATCAGACTTAGCAGCCCACATAGTTGTATGAGCCAATTTCTTTAAAATAAATCTCTGTGTGTGTATACGCTATGGGTTCTGTTTCTCTGCAGAACACTGACTAATAGAGATATATTTTCCAAGCAAAGGAAAACAAATAGTATTTACTAATTTGCATCTAAAATATTTGGAATTACACATCCACAGAATGTTCTCTGAGAGATACTGACCCAGTTGATGAAGGAATCTGATGCTTCTTGTTGATTTATCTGTGGTCATCTTCAGACTTCTAATTTCTATAAGTCCTTTACAGGGTGTCCCACTTCTGCATTCTCTGCTTGAGGGCAGAGAGCCCAAATGCTCTTAGGCAGGAGAACTGATAACCCCATGGTAAAGCCGAGATCATTCACCCTTAAATCTATCAGGAGGATTGTTCACACTTTGTGCAAACTCTTTTTTTCTACTCTGATAAGGGATTACACTCAGGTTAGGTACACATGAAATCTATCCCCAGAAACAAAGGAAATTAGCACTAACTACTGTTAAATAGCATTTGGCACACAAGCCAATAGAAGAAATGAATATTTAAAGTATGATGGAGACTGCCTCTGACCTATCCTTCTTGGTCCAGGCTTGGCTGGCGTTCTGACACTCTGTGTGATGTCCCTTGGATGGAAAACGGCTGAGTACTTAGAACAAGAAGACTCATGCAAAGAACAAAATGTCAAACTTTAGGAAGGTGATTTGTATTGCTTGAGATACTGCTGCTGCTGCTGCTAAGTCGCTTCAGTCGTGTCCGACTCTGTGCGACCCCGTAGACGGCAGCCCGCCAGGCTCACCCGTCCCTGGGATTCTCCAGGCAAGAACATGGAGTGGGCTGCCATTTCCTGCGTGAGATACTAGTTCCTAAGTAATGTGGCAGAAGGAAAGAGATCCTGTCAAAGAACTCAGGCTAAAAAAAAAAAAAAAGAACTCAGGCTGTTTAGGGAGCGGAGCTGGTGACAAGTTTCAAAGCATTCACCTCTGTCAAAGGAATTAACATGAAACAGAAGCGAGAAGCCGTGAAGAAATACATGAAACAGAGGCTAATTTCCAGATGTCCTATCCAAGATACATCCTAAGAAGCATCTCATTCTTTTCTGTATTATGTTAGAAGACAGTGAGTTGGAAAAGAGTGAAAAAGAAAAGGACGATTAAAAAGGTGGCAGAGGGCTGGGGAAGAAGGGCCAAGTTAGGAGTTAACATCGTTCAGACCTTTCTACGACCCTCTTTTGCTTTCCTTCTTTTGGAAGCCGGGAAAGTGGTGTGCATCTCCCAGGTTAAAATGACCTGTCGGAAACCTCATCATGTCAGAAATTTGAGTCATACATTGTCCGTGTTAAAGACACAGGCGCCAGGGAATGCAGCTGCATCCGGGAGTGAAAGAAGAGGGGTTAGACATGAATGCAGCCTGCAGCATCAGCGCGGACTTAAAACCAAGACTTTTCTTTGGGAAGGCACAGTTGAGAGCAGAGGGGGAAACCGGAAGGGAATTTGCACGTACAGAGGAACTATGATGAGTTAAAAACAGAGGGGGTCGGGTCTCCCGGTGTGAGAGCGCGCTGTGTGGGATCTCGGCTGAATGGCAGCCTACTCTCTGCCTTTCTAAAGACAATGATAACTATTTTCATTTACACACTTATAAGGCCATCCTAAAGGAAATCAACCCTGAATATTCATTGGAAGGACTGATGCTGAAGCTAAAATTCCAATACTTTGGCCACCTGATGCGAAGAGCCAACTCAATGGAAAAGACCCTGATGCTGGGAAAGATTGAGGGCAATAGAGGATGAGATGTTGGATGGCATCACCCACTCAGTGGACATGAGTTTGAGCAGGGTCCAGGAGATGGTGAAGCACAGGGAAGGCTGGCGTGCCGCAGTCCACGGGGTCGCAGAGTTAGCCGCGATTGAGCGACAGCAGCAAGGCGGTGTTCCCTCCCCTGAATATTTAGCACACCGGCTGGGTTGCTGCACGCTCTCCACACGTAGCTAAGACATCAAACGATTTCCTCAGGAGATGCTCTAAAATTAACCTGAATATTGTGCCTTAGGATCCCTTTAGAGTGTCAGAATTGAGTTCTGGGCATCTTGTTCTCAGTTTCAAGTTTTTTCTTTTTGACTGTGTGTCCTTGAGCAAATTAAAAACCTTCCCAGGTCTCCAATTCCTCCTCCGTGGGGTTGACTAGGTGGTCTTTCCATTCTTTCTGGCATTAAAAAGTCTGTGATTCTATGAAACTGATTTCTAGGTACCCAAAACCTGAACTACATAAACCTTATTTTACAATTCAATCAAAGTCAACCCTGAAGATTCAAATAAATATTTATTAAGTACCCAGTATGTGCAAGGCACCACATGAGCTGCTGGAGGTATGAGTCTGGGAGTATGGAGGCCTGCTTTCACTTCAGGAGCAGACCTGCAAGAAGGGTGGAAGTAAATACTGGAACCTTCCAGAACTCTTTTTAATACTTTAAATTTATTTATTTGTAGTCCTATCTATAACATACCAGAGGTATCAGATTAATTTGTTTTTCAAACTTTAAACCTTTTATTTTATATTGGGCTATAGCTGATTATAGGACTTCACTTGTGGCTCAGCTGGTAAAGAATCTGCCTGCAATGCGGGAGATCTGGTTTCGATCCCTGGGTCTTGGGAAGATCCCCTGGAGAAGGCAACGGCTACCCACTCCAGTGTTCTGGCCTGGAAAATTCCATGGACAGAGAAACCTGGCAGGCTACAGTCCATGGGGTCACAAAGAGTTGGACTCAACTGAGCAACTAAGCACCATAGCAGATTAATAGACTTGTAGTTTCAGCTGAACAGCGAAGAGACTTAACCACACATATGCATGTCTCCATTCTCCCCCCAAACCCCGCTTCCATCCAGGGCGGCACGTAACACTGAGCAGAGTTCCATGCGCTATACAGTAAGTCCTTGTGGGTTATCCATTTTAAATATAGCAGTGTGTACACGACCATTCCAAACTCCCTAACTGTTCCTCCCCTCGGCAACCTAAATTTGATCTCTAAACCTGTGAATTTCTTTCTGTTTTGTAAGTTCATTTGTATCATTTCCAGAACTCTTGAGGGAATCCTTGTATCCTGTAATGGCAAGGGGTTTTTGGAACTGCGGAAGCAGTGGTGTGTTGAAAGGAAAGTAGCGTGGAGGCTCAAAGGGTAGAGAATTCACACATCCCCAGAGATGGAGGAGACCTTCCCTGAGCAGGGAGGCTCAGAGAGCTTTTGGAAAAGATAGAGCATGTCTTTTAAAGATTATTATTAATTTTTATTGGACTACAGTTGCTTCTAGCGTGTCTTGAGCAGGATTGCAGGGTATTTATGGAGAAACAAGGATGATCAGGTGGAAATGGTGAGTGTGGGCCATTTGCAGATGGCAGACATTGAGTGCTGAGCACAGAGACTGTACTGAAAGGCCTCTCAGTGTTTCTGAAGGAGGGTGCTGGAGGATGCTTTGTGACAGAGAAATCAGAAAAGGAGACGAGAGATGGGGGAACAGGAGCTCAGGAGGGGAGAACGTGGGGAGGCTGATGGCAGCAGAGCTTCCTTCTGTTTGCCCGCGGCCACTAGGGCATGTGTGGGCATGGCGGATGGAGAACCAGCGTGGATGTGAATAGTCTTTGGTACCCAGACTCAGGGCTTCTGAGGCTGCCTGCCCGGGTTCCGCCAGGGCACCCCTGAAAGCAGCTTTCCAAGCCTGCATTGGACGCAGCAAGCCCACATTTGGGAATTCAGCTTCCCCCTGGCTGACCCCCCACTGCTGTATTTTTGGGCTGTTTCACAGTAGTTTGGTTCATATCTCGATGAAATAGCTCTGAAGGGAGTGACTGTAGGTGATCCTCTTTTCTCCCATTAGGACGTGTTACATCATAAAGCAACATCAGAAACAGGAGACCCAGAGGTCCTTCTGGCTTTGATTGTTGACTGGGTTGCCTTTTTTTTCTTTTTAAAAATGGTGTCTTTTTACATATTAGGGCTTCCTTGGTGGCTCAGATGGCAAAGAATCCACCTGCAATGCAGGAGACCAGAGTCTGATCCCTGGGTTGGGAAGATTTCCTGGAGAAGGGGATGGCTTCACCCATTCCAGCATTCTTGTCTGAAGAATCCCACGGACAGAGGAGCCTGCCGGGCTGCAGTCCACGGGGGTGCAAGGAGTCAGACATGACTGAGAGACTCACACTCCCTTTATAATTTGTATGTTTTTGGCTGTGCCGGGTCCTCGTGGCGGTGCGGGCTTTCTCTAGCTGCAGCCAGCAGGGCCTGCTCCCTGGTTGCGGGGGGCAGGCTTCTCCATCCAGTGGCTTCTTTCACTGCGGAGCGGGGCTCTAGGCACGCAGGCTCAGTAGCTGCAGCTCCTGGGTTCGAGAGCACAGGTTTAGGAGTTGCGGCGCATGGGCCTGGCTGCTCCACGGCCTGGGGATCGAACCCAGGTCTCCTGCAGTGGCAGGTGGATTCCCTACCACTGAGCCACCAGGGAAGCCCTTGACTTAATTGTTTTTTTTTTTTTTTTAATTTTTGGCTAGCCTAGCTGGCAAAACAGATGAGGGTAAAATCTATATTTTTAGCTATTCATCCTAATCATCCTAATCGTGTGATCATTGTTATTCTCTTGGGCGTCCCTGGTGGCTCAGATGGTAAAGAATCTGCTGGTAATGTGGGAGACTCGGGTTATTCTATTAGGAAGATGAGCCTCTAAGGCATTCCAATTCTTGTTTTCTTTACTTCTTTTTTAACCTGCCTGCTCATCTCTTTGGATTGTTTGTTTAAGCAACTCCTAGTATTTGGTGTGCCTGCTTGAAGGGGAAGCCAGGGAAGTTTCATACAACAAGGGCGGAGGGTAGCAACCCTTGATAAAGGGGCTGGGGACTTGGATCTTGTCTCTGGGATGCTTCTCTGGGCATGGGCTCTGCCATCCTCCCCTTGCTCCCCGAGCACCCTCCCATCACTCCCCGAGACCCCCTCCCTTCTGAATGCATCTGCATGACTGACCCCTCCTCCGTCTAATCTTACTTCTGGCCGTGGAGTCACTACCTGGCCTTTGCTCATTTTGCTGCTTTCTCCCTCAGGATCTTTGCTCTCTCATCTCTGGGAAAGTTTCTGTGCATTCATTTGTGTGTGTGTGTGTGTTTGCTGTTGTCATAGTGGACATAATCCATTTCTATGGAGCTTTGCTGTATCCCATTGTTATTAAAGAAAAATTGGAATGTAATTGCTTTACAGTGCTGTGTTGCTTCTGCTGCTGCTGCTAAGCTGCCTCAGTCGAGTCTGACTCTGTGCGACCCCATAGACGGCAGCCCCCCAGGCCCCCCCCACCTGTCCCTGGGATTCTTCAGGCAACTGCAGTGGGTTGCCATTTCCTTCTCCAGTGCATGAAAGTGACAAGTGAAAGTGAAGTCGCTCAGTCGTGTCTGACTCTTTGCGACTATGGGCTGCAGCCCACCAGGCTCCTTCGCCCGTGGGGTTTCAGGCAAGAGTACTGGAGTGGGGTGCCATTGCCTTCTCCGACAATGCTGTGTTAGTTGCTAACTAACGTGAATACAACCACGTGAATCAGCTCTACCCGCACATACCCCTCCTCCCTCTGGGGCCTCCCACCCCCTACCCGACCCCACCCTCTGGGTCATCACAGAGCACCGAGCTGAGCTCCCTGGGCTAGAGGTGTGTCAACGCTTTGAAATCCCATGGACTGTAGGCTACCAGGCTCATCTGACCACAGGATTTGAGTCGTCATTTCCCTCCAGGGGACCTTCCTAACTCAGGGGTTGAACCCACGTCTCCTGAGTCTGCTGCACTGGCAGGCAGGTTCTTTACCAGGCCACCTGGGAAGCTCCACGCTTCCTACTTTCTATCTGTCTATCCGTCCAGCTACCCGTCCAGCTTCCTATCTCCGCAGCTCCCCGCTGTCTTGCGCATGGCCGTGTATACGTCAACACCACTCTCTCAATTTGTCCCACCCTCTCCTGCATTTGTGTTTTTACTAGATGGTTTCTATAGGAATCTTTCTTTTCTCTACCTTTTTTTCCTCCACTTTTATCTTCATTTATACAGTCTTGCCCTTTACAGACTAAACAATGGCTTATTCATTCTCCAGTTTTAGATGTTTGGATCTCTTGATACACATGTCAGAACAGATGTTTTCATGCAAGTGTGACTGTCAAAGGTAATTCAGCTTTGTTGGCAACCCTTATTTTAATGAAGTTTGGATTTTTTTCTGGCTCTCTTTCCCACTTGTGGCCTTTCACTCCTTTGAAAATATAATATTCACTCTATGGCAGAATTATAGGTTATCCCCCTGTGGTTGGTATCTTTGCTTCTAAAGCTGACTTTCTAAGTTCTCAGTATGTTTGAATGTGATGTTTCTACTGTGGGTGGGAAAGCTTAGTTTTTGGTAGTTAGTCTTCTAAACAGTTGCCCTAGAAATGATAAACCCAAAGTTTCAGTACAGTTAACATATTGCTCTATCTGGGAGATAACTCAAACACTCACACAGACCACAGTGTGAACGTTCTGCTCAACAGAGAAAAAACTCTGATGCACCAAAGGGAAAACCCAAGCAAAGATAAAAGGCAGGCCAAGGCCTCTTCAAAGCAGGGCATTTGTGCAAAGTTGCTCAAGTACATATTTGGGGCCCCAAAAATGTTTGTGAAAAGTGCCCTGAAATTATTAGACCACAATATTCCTTTCGAGTCTGAAAAACATTTTGAGATCCTATGGCACGGAGCGCGGAGGCTGGGCTTGCTGAGAAAGGAGAACGGCTAGGAGTGTTGATGACAGGCGGGGTGATATGGGAGTGACAGAGCTGAGGCTGTGTCTGTGGGTGTGGTGGGGACCAGGGGGTGCCAGAGTGAACGGGATGGGAGCTTTGGCCAGAGAAAGGAGATGGAGATCATTGCATGCTTCAAGGGAATTCCAGGATTTTGCATGTGACTGTGGGGGATGTGGGAAGGAGAGGGGGAGTGGGCAGGGGGCCCGTGAGGTGGGGAGGCTTCCAGGTGGTCTCCATGGATGTTAACCTCACCCAGCAAGCTAGCAGCTCAGGATGGAGAGTAGAACCGTGAACCAGAAGACTGTCTCTTCTCACGACCCTCTGTGCCGAAATGTTGACCCAACATCCATGCAACACTCATTCAAGAGTTCATCTGCCTTAAGTACAATCATAGGCTAGACCCCGGTTACAAAAATATATCAGACATGGATCTGGAGCGTGGTGTGCTTACTGCCTGCTTGGAGGAGGGGCACGTTCCGCTTGTGAACAGAGAGTCTCACAGCTCGCCTAAAGGAGCCAGCCGTAACCCTGTGTTAGCACTTCTGATTTTTTTCCCCCAACTTTAAAATTATAGCAAACAATTAAAAATTTAAAAATACCCTGTGGGCCAATGATTTGTGGCCTCTGATTTAAACAATTGGAGCTACAGGCATGTTGCGTTCTTCTGGTTCTGCCTCTAATGGGCTAGTGATCTTAAACAACACACCCAACTTCTCTGGACTCCACTGACCTCGTCTATAAAAGCAGTAAGCTGTACAGGATGGACTCTAGGGTCTTTCCCAGTTCTACATTCTATGATTTCCGTGTCTCAAGTGAAAGTGAAGTCGTTTAGTCATGTCCAACTCTTTGCAACCTCATGGACTGTAGCCTACCACGCCCTTCCGTCCATGGGATTTTCCAGGCAAGAGTACAGGAGTGGGTTCAATCTCCTTTTCCAGGGGATCTTCCAGACCCAGGGATTGAACCCAGGTCTCCAGGGTTGTAGGCAGACTCTTTACTGTCTGAGCCACCAGGGAAGAATCTAAATAGACTCTTCCAGTGTCTAAATGGACTTCTAACCAATTTCCACCTGCAAAGAAGGGGAGGAAGCACAGGGACTGTATCTCTCATGCTCCTCCTTCTGAACTGCGTGGTGTCAACAGAGGGTTGCTGACTCTGGGGGAGTTCATTATGGTGACCAGTGTTGGCTAACTGGGCCCTAAGACAGGCTCAGGTTTGGGGGCTACCATGATGACCTTTGGTTTCCCTTACCCTCTCTCATGTTGTGGTCAATAAGGCAGGCATGGTGGTGTCATGGGCTTGTTTAGACAGATGTATGCTGGAATCTCAGATCTGTTTCTTAAAAAAAAAAAACCCAAAACCAGCAACTTTGATTTATTGATTTATTTGGCTGCACTGGGTCTTAGCTGCGGCAGGGGGGTCTTCAGTCTTCATTACGCACGGGGGCTCTTTAGTTGCAGCACGCAGGATCTTTAGTTGAGGCACGTGAACCCTTATTCACTTAGTTGCTCATGTGGGATCTAGGTCCTCGACCAGGGATTGAACCAGGGCCCTCTGCATTGGGAGTCTTAGCCAGTGGACTGCCAGGGAGGTCCCTCAGATCTGTTTCTAAATGACGCCTATGATTGGGAAAGCCATTTCCCCAGAGGACCTGATGTCACCAGCTGTTGAGCTGGAAAAGACAGTGTCCCTCCAGTAAGAGCTTGGAGACTTCCCTCTGCCCCAGGAAAGCATCTTAATTCTTGTACCCGTGTCTATTTGTTTTTCGTTTTGCCTGGAGGGCTACAGAGTTTAGCAGAAACCAAAGTGTCTGGACCAAATTCATTTAATTCTCATAAGAATTGCTTTGACTGAGTTGTGATTGAATGCGCCAGCCTCAGGCCTGTTTTTTTTCCCCTCCCTTTCAAAATGACTGTTCAAGGCCTTATTCAGATGGCGGCTCAGTCTTTCCTACGTGGCAAGATAAAGGGGGAGCCCCTGTGAAGCGGGCTGGAGGGCTCACTGTGGGTCACCCCTGGGGTCCTCACTGAGCTTTGGCTTTGCTGGACGAGGTGTGCGTGCAAAGGCAAGCGCTGAACTGTTATGACCAATAGAGAGGATGTTTAGAGGCTGTGGGTGAGGAGGTGGGCATTGGAGAGGATGGGAGGAGAGGAAAAGTGAGCTGAAGGGGCACTGGAGAAGAGTCCACGGGTTGGACGAGGACAGTGAGAGCTAACCCACAGTTGGATGAGACGTCGCCCTGTGCTCAGTAATGTAATCCCTCCCTTCATCTCCTTGAAAAACCTTCAGGAAAATCAACATCACTTGCTAATGATGTCTTTTTGCTACTTTTTTTTTTTTTTTTAATTTGGCCACATCGGATCTTAGTTGCAGCATGCAGGGATCTAGTTCCCTGACCAGGGATCAAACCCAGGCCCCCTTGCATTGGGAGTGCAGAGTCTTAACCACTGAACCACCAGGGAAGTCTCTGATTTTTTCTACTTTTTTGATGTGCGGCGTCAATTTCAAGCTGTGTGGGGTGAGCGGAGGCCACCTGAACAGTCCAGCCACCCATGGGTTACATTGATAGAAGTTTCCCCATAATATTTTCTCACCAAATATTATCATCAGGAAACAGTACTTCTTGCCAAATAAAAGTGTATGCTTCCTGCTGTGGAATGAGAACTATATGACCCATTGAATGTTTTGTTTATTTGTTCAGCTTTGGCTAAACAAGGTTAAAACAAGATTTAGTGCTCAATTGTGTAATATCACTCATTCCTGGTACATTCCTCTCTCTCTCTCTTTAATTTCTGACCTCTGTTTCCTATGTTTATTTTCACTGTTTATCTTGACTGTTTTAAAGACAACTCAGATTAGTGTTTTCGACCCCTAAGATCATTGGTGGAAGCCAAGAAGGGTCTAGCCCATAGCCATCCACTAGAACCTTCTGTGACGATGAACATGTCCTCCATCTGTGCTGGACGCTGTGGGTACCCACTAGCTACACGTGGCTCGTGAACATTTGAAATGTGGCTAATGTGACTGAAAAACTGAATTTTAAATTTTATTTAATTACCTTAAGTTTAATTAGCTAGCTACCTGGCTGGTAGCTGCCCTCTTGCACAGTGCAGATCTGTTTATAAATGAACAAATGCTTCTGAACATCTGAAAAGGGGTCCTTCTTAAGTTTAAAAGTTCTTTTTTAAAATAAGACTGATATATTTAGAAAAATCGTTTTGTGTAATAAGGAAAAATTATTGTGTTGCGCTTATGCAATGTGGAATTATAAGGAGGTTTAAACCACATTTACTTAAAAAATAACAAAATTAACCAGTACTTTCTCTTTACCGGAGCTTTATTAGTTCCACTATCAATTTACATCTAAACTTTTACTAAATGACTGAAAATATGCTTGTCTAACCATCAGAGCTAGCTGATAATTCTTATTTTAAATAGGCAGGTTGTGGGAGACAACTTAAAAAAATAAATTTTACTTCTATTTCTTGACCTGGGTGGTGTTTAGACAAGTGTTCTCTTTATAACTATTTAAAAGTTTTTACATACTTTATGTACTTTCCTGTATCTGTTAATTTTCACAGTAAAATACAAAAAAAAATTGACGGTTATTCTTTTTCATGTCAAAAGTCATCACATGATGAAGCTGTAAAAGAGTCCATTTTGTAGACCAATTAAGAAAAAACTATGGGGAATCTAGAGATAAACCCAAGAACAAATGGGGATTTATTATATAATGAAAGTGACATCTCAAGTCGGTGGAGGGGAAACATACATTGCATAAGAGGTTGTTGTTGTTTGGCTGCTGAGCCGTGTCCGACTCTCTGTGGCCCCGTGGACTGTAGCCCGCCAGGCTCCTCTGCCCATGAGGTTTCCCAGGCAAGAATACTGGAGCGGGTTGCCATTTCCTTCTCCAGGGGCTCTTCCCGAGCCAGGAATCGAACCCAGGTCTCCTGCTCGGCAGGCAGATTCTTCACCACTGAGCCACCAGGGAAGCTGACATAAGAACAGTCCCATCCCTCCAACGGCAGCTGAGAGGCCGGGGTGCCCTGTGCTTGGGCAACAGTTAGGCCCCAGGTATAACACAATGCATTTGAATTCATGTTTACTGGAATCAAATAGTGCCATTTGAACGTACATTTTTTCCAATGGAGTTTTTAAAATAAATGTATTGGGCGTCCGGTTTAGCTATTCGAGATCAAGCTGTGTCATTTACATTCCAAATGTTTAGGAGCAGACTTAGCTGTCACGTTTCCCCAAGAAGTCTCTATCACCTTCATGTTGCATGAAAGTTGAAAAAAGTAAAACTCTCAAAAGGCTGTAAAGCTGGAATGGGAGGGACATCAAGTGAAAGTGACTTTGCTGTCGTTCAGGCGCTCAGTCGTGTCCGACTCTTTGTGACCCCACGGACTGCAGCGTGCCAGGCTTCCCTGTCCTTCACCATCTCCCAGAGCTTGCTCAAAAAGTGACTAGAGAAACCTAAATTTAAAAACTCACTTCTGAGGCTTCACTGGTAGCTCAATGGTGAAGCGTGCACACCGGTTCGATCCCTGGTCCAGGAAGATCCCTGGTCCAGGAAGATCCCTGGTCCAGGAAGATCCCTCACTCGGGAGCAGCTAAGTCCGCGGGCCACAACCACTGAGCCTGTGCTCCAGGGCCCAAGCTCGGCACCGGAGAAGCCCCCGCAGTGAGGGGCCCCCACTCTCTGCAACTAGAAAATGCCCAGGTGGCAATGAAGAGCCCACACACCTGGAAATAAATAAAAATAAAATCATTAACAAACACACTTCTGGAAAGAAGCTTATTAATCTTAGGAAATTTTTTTTCCACCTTTGACCTGCAGATTTTAATTTCTTTTACTTTATTTTAACCTTCGTCTTTGAGGTCCTTCCCTTGTCACATCCAAATTAATTCTAGGTGAATTTTGCCCAGGAGAAAATGATGTAAAGAAAATAGAAAACACCGGTCAAGATTAAAAAGTAATCTTTGAGTGGAAAAGAGCTTTCTATAAATTTGACTCTAGGCTTAAGAGAATATCTTTGTAGCCGCAAACTTCATAAACAAAGTAAAAGCAGACAGACTTGTCTATAACCTAATGATAACTGACAGTCTGATTTCCATAAAACACAAAGGACTCTTTCAGATGAGCTTTTAAAATATTAATATCAAAATGAGGGAACTTCCCAGGTGGTCCAGTGCCTAACTCCGTGCTTCCAATGCAGGGGGGCTGGGTTCAATCCCCTGTCCGGAGACTAGATCCCACAGGCTGCAACTAGTAGTTCGCATGTCACACATGAGACCGAGTGCAAATAAATAAATATTAAAAAAATATATTAATACAAAAATGAGCAAATTGTCTAAACAGGCCATTCTCATGAAAGAAATACAAATGGGCAGTAAATATAAGCCAATGAATATTTATCAAGTATTAAAGAAATTCATTATGAAAGATACTTCGTTATTTTTAAGGAAGTAGAATACTTTCAATTGGCCTGCAGAGTTATATTAATGTATACTATTTCTTTCTAAATTTTAAACTTACTGTGTGTACTACTAGCAGAGTTTTGGGCAAATATTTTCTGTAAACATGACCTTTTTTTACCAATTAGAATGGCTTTTTAAAAAAAGACAATAATAAGTGCTTGCAAGAATGCAGAACAATGGAATTTTCATTCATTGCTGGTGGTAGTGCTGATGGTACCGGCACTCTGAAAAAAAATTTGAGTGTTTTAGAAAGTTGAGTGCATACTTACTGTGTTGCTGTGGTTCAGCTGTTAAGGCATGTCCAACTCTGTGCGACCCCTGGACTGCAGCACGCCAGGCTTCCCTGTCCACTGTCTCCTGGAGTTTCCTCACAGTCATGCCCATTGAATCAGTGATGCTTTGTATTCATCTCATTCTCTGCTGCGCTCTTCTCCTTTTGTCTTTCATCTTACCCAGCATTGGGGTCTTTTCCAAAGAGTCGGCTCTTTGCGTCAAGTGGCCAAAGTATTGGAGCTTCAGTTTCAGCATCAGTCCTTCTGATGAATATTCAGGGTTGATTTTATTTAGGATGGACTGGTTGGATCTCCTTGCAGTCCAAAGGACTCTCAAGAGTCTTCTCCAGCACTGTAGTTCGAAGCCATCAGTTCTTTGGTGCTCAGCCTTCTTCTAGTCCATCTCTCACATTTGTATGTGCTACTGGAAAAACCATAGCTTTCACTATACAGACCTTTGTTGGCAAAGTAATGTCTTTGCTTTTTAATACACTGTCTAGGGTTGTTAATAGCTTTTCTTTCAAGGAGCAAGTGTCTTAATTTCACGGCTGTAGTCAATGTCTGCAGTGACTTTGGAGGCCAAGAAAATAAAATATGTCACTGCTTTCATTTCTCACCCCATCTATTTGCCATGAAGTGTTGGGACTGGATGCCCTGATCTTAGTTTTTTGAATGTTGAATTTTAAGCCAGCTTTTTCACTCTCCTCCTTCACTCTCATCAAGAGGCTCTTTAGTTCCTCTTCACTTTCTGCCATTTGAGTGGTATCATCTCCATATCTGAGGTTATTGATATTTCTCCTGGCAATCCAGTAATCCTACTCCAAGGTGTTGACCCAAGAGAACTGGAAACATTTGTTCACATAAAAACTTGTCCATGAATGCTCCAAACTGGGAACAACCCAAATGTCCTTTGACTGGTGAATAGACAAAGCAACTGTGGTACATCCAAATACTGGAATACTACTCAGAATGGAGTAATACGGAGAAAATTACTGGTTCATGTAACAACGTGGATGAATGTCAAATGCCTCTTGCTAAGTGAAAGAAGCCAAAATCAAAAGACTACATTTTATGTGGTTCTAATTATATGACATGCTGGAAAATGCAAAAATTACAGGAACAGATCAGTGGCTGCTGGGAGTTGAATGGGTGGGAGGGGTCCCCAGCTGAGAGTTGAAGGAGCAGTCTGAGGAGGTCTTTGGGGGAGGTGAGAACTGGTCTGCATCTTGAGAAGGGGAAGGGCCTGACGTCATGCATTCGCTCCACTCACAGCAGTGTGCACCCGAAACAGTGAATCTCCACATACTGAAAAGGTGAGTAAAAAGCTAATGTGTTTCTAAATTAAATGTTGGATTTAAAATAAAATGGCATCTTTTTGTTCGTTTTTTGACTTAGATTTGATTCCCCAGGCTCTTTTTTGAGGGTGAAATAAACGTCTTCTAGGTTGATGCGTAACATACATATAAAAATGCACAAGCTTGATTATGCATCTCGGAACTCTCATGGGTT
This sequence comes from Redunca redunca, assembly GCA_006410935.1. Lineage (NCBI taxonomy): Eukaryota > Metazoa > Chordata > Mammalia > Artiodactyla > Bovidae > Redunca > Redunca redunca. The sequence continues at coordinate 106,582 of SJYQ01104758.1, forward strand.
TAACTAACCACCACCCAGATGAAGAGAAAGAGCGTTACCAGAGGCCCTTCCTCTACCCGCTTCCTCTTTTCCAGAAGGAACCGATATTCTGACTTCTAACACCGTAGATTAGCTTCACTTGCTTTTGAACCTCATGTAAACAAAATCATACTGTACTGAATATTGCACTCCTAATAGGCTTAGTTATATTTCAAACTAGTTTTCTACCTAATTACGGGGGAAATGAAAGTGATAGTGGCTCAGGCATGTCCAACTCTTTGAGACCCCATGGACTGTAGCCCACCAGGCTCCTCTGTCCATGGCATTCTGCAGGCTAGAATACTGGAGAGGGTGGACATTCCCTTCTTCAGGAGATCTTCCCAACCCAGGGATTGAACCCATGTCTCTTGCATTACAGGCAGATTCTTTACCATCTGAGCCACCAGGGAAGATAGGCCAATTAACAACAAGAAGACTGGACTGGGTAATAATTACTATGATTTCTTATAGTTCTCCAATTTTAAGCTGGGAGTTGAGAAAATTGAGAAATATTTTTTGTTTGAAATACACTTTTGGCCAACCAAAGTAACCATCTTCTTTTTAAAGTGGGAAATGCACATGGTACTATTTCTTATGATCTCTAGAATTATATTTTTCTCCAGTATTATTTTCCCAAGCTTGGACAGACATCAGTCTTCAAATTGGCCTAATATACGGATGCTGTCATGCGATAGCTCCTTGGAACTTTACCAAAGGATGATCTGTGAACCTCTCTTGCTTTGTTCTTTTGCAATCATGCTTGACTTTAGCTCAGCTATATTTAAAGTTGTGGGGAGAAGAGATTTCTTGAAAAAGATGGCACCAAAGTCTGTTCTAAAATTGAATATATGGAAACCTCCAGTAAAAGTAAATCCATATGGCAGGTCTGCTCCCAGCTTGATTCTTGCACGATTGGGTCCAGTATCCTTTATGAGCTTAGTGAGTGCACGCACAATCTTGCATGTGCCCTTTGTGGTGGAAGTCAATTATACTGGATTTGTTTTTGTTTTTCTTTCCAGTGAGAGAACCTGGAGTATCAGTTCTGAGTTTCTGGGTTGGGGCAGGTTTTATTTTCTTAGCAGTAACCACACCACGAAAGAGAGAAAGAAAGTAGTCGCTGACAAAAAGAAGTCTTGAAAAATAATATCAGTAACAAATACTAACTTTGAAGAGTTCAATGCGTTCACCAACCAACTCAAAGCCTACATTAAATAGTACACTCTTAGATCCTTCTCACAAAGCCTGATGGACCAGTTGCTGTTTCCACTGTTAGAGGACACCCATAACCACACAGCTCAAGGGAAGGGTGTCCCCCAGCTGGGTGTGACCAGCGGGGGCCCAAACCACCCTGGATTCCTTGGTATTGATAACTCCCAAATGCTCCAAGGGTTGGCCTTTGTGAATAGGCCTCAGTCAGAAGACTCTTCATCTGTATCCCCTCATTTCCTCTCTCCACGATGTTGATGAAAGTTGCTCAGTTGCTCCAACTCTTTGTGACCCCAAGGACTGTAGCCTGACAGGCTCCTCTGTCCATGGGATTTCCCAGGCAAGAATACTGGGGTGGGTTGCCATTCCTTCTCCAGGATCCATGAGAGTTTTAATGCAAATAAAATGTTTTGTTGTTGCTGATTGCTGAGTCTTGAGAGTATGGAACAATTCACATGTGTAATCATAAATCACTCCCAGAGGATTCAATAAATGTTGGCACTAAGGGTCATGAATTAAAGTCAAAGAGTATTAGTCCTTTTCACCTGGCAAATGAACAGCTGGGCTCAAAGAAGAGACACACTTGCCCAAGTTTCCATTGGTAATTGGTGGCAAGGACAGCTGGTATCTTGGAAGACTCTGGTTTTCCAGGCAAGCCCTCTTTTCCTGTTTTCCTTATTCTCCCAGAATATACTGAAGTAGTTTGGGACTATTGCCGTGGAGGTCTGTAGATCTGAGCCGTGTCTCGGGAATTCTAGTTGAGATGTTTAGTTAAAGGGATTTATGGGGCCATGTCAATGGGTAGTCTGAGGGAGGGTGGACTTTGGGAATGGTTTGATTTGGCAACTCTGTGGTGTCTTCTGAAATGAGGCTTCTTTTCCATCTTTCCATTTAGCCGTCGGGGGTGTCCTCTGTGTGGTCATAACCCGGCTGTCAACAACTCCCTGGTTGGCCTGCTTCTCCATCAGGACCACAGAAATGAGTGAGGGGCTCATCCTGGAAGCCGTCAGAATATTGACCCTCACTTCTCCTTGGGGGCTTCCCTGGTGGCTCAGATGGTAAAGAATCTGCCTACCATGCAGGAGACCTGGGTTCAATTCCTGGGTCAGGAAGATCCCCTGGAGAAGGAAATGGCACCCCACTCCAGTATTCTTGCCCGGAGAATCCCATGGACAGATGAGCCTGGTGGGCTACAGTCTATGGGGTTGTAAGAGTTGGACACGACTGAGCGACTAAACCACCACCACCTCTCCTTGGCCACAGCGGCTGTTGAGTTCACTCCTAAACCTATGTTGTTGTTATCTGGTCTTCTCTTTGGAACCCCATGGAAGCAGCACGTCAGGCTCCCCTCTCCTTCACTGTCTCCCGGACTTTGCTTAAACTCGTGTCCATCGAGTCAGTGACGCCATCCAAACATCTCATCCTCTGCCACCCTCTTCTTCTTTTGCTTTCAGACTTTCCCAGCATCAGGGTCTTTTCTAATGAATCAGCTCTTTGCATCAGGTGGCAGCTGCAGCATCAGTCCTTCCAATGAACATCCAGGACTGATCTCCTTTAGAATGGACTGGTGGGATCTCCTTGGAGTCCAAGGGACTCTCAAGAGTCTTCTCCAGCACCACAATTTGAAAATATCAATTCTTCAGCAATCAGCCTTCTTTACTGTCCAGCTCTCACATCTGTACATGACCACTGGAAAAACCATAGTTTTGATTATTAGTCACTCAGTTCAGTCGCTCAGTTGTGTCCAACTCTTTGCGACCCTATGGACTGCAGCACGCCAGGCTTCCATGTCCATCACCAACTCCCAGAGCTTGCTGAAACTCATGTCCATCAAGTTGGTGATGCCATCCAACCATTTCATCCTCGGTCATCCCCTTCTCCTCCTGCCTTCAATCCTTCCCAGCATCAGGGTCTTTCCCAATGAGTCAGTTCTTTGCATCAGGTGGCCAAAGTATTGGAGCTTCAGCTTTAGCATCAGTCCTTCCAATGAACATTCAGGACTGACTTCTGTTAGGATTGACTGGTTTGATCTCCTTGCTGTCCAAGGGACTCTCAAGAGTCTTCTCCAACACCATAGTTCAAAAGCATCAATTCTTTGGTGCTCAGCTTTCTTTATAGGCCAACTCTCACATCCATACATGACCACTGGGAAAACCAGAGCCTTGACTAGACAGACGGTTGTCAGCAAGTAATGCCTCTGCTTTTTAATATGCTATCTAGGTTGGTCACAGGTTTTCTTTCAAAAGTTTGTCATAGCTTTTCTTGTAGGACTATACAGACCTGTCTAAACCTGTAGCTGTTGGTTAACTCAAACTTGAGTCATATGTATTGTTTTGAAATCACATCCCCTTAAAGCATGTATGTGGCACTGAGGCAAAGTGGGTGTTGAAAGCAAATGGAGACAGTTGCCAAGAAAAGGAGAGTGCATGTAAGGAGGCAGCTCTGGGGTCCCCTGTAGCTGCAAACATCGGAAATCAACCTGAGGTAGCTGGAATAAAAGGGGAGAGTTAATTCCAGGAATGTGGGTGTATCTCACAGAACCCGGGGACAGGGAAGCAAAAGGGTGTAGGGGCTGTGGGGAGAGAGTCAGGACCAGAGTCATTAGACCCCAAGACAGGCGCTTCCTCTCTCCTTCTCTCTCTCTACTTCCCTCCTGCTTTCTCTCTCTTTCTCTCTCTGGCTCATCTCCTCACAGGACTTTATTGTTTATAGACCGTCAGGTCCTATGCATCAGCGCAGATGGCAGAAGATGGCTCTCAACTCATGTACGTTCATATCCCTCCAACTTTCCACCTAAGCAGAAACTGACATAAAGCCTCTGATTTCCAATTCCTCATTCCTGGGAGATTCTACATGGCAAGTTCGGTTCAGGCACGTGCTCTGAGGTATGCAGGGTGTGCCAGTCCAGATAAGACCCCTGGACCCCTCTGTGTGGGGTGAGGGGTGATGGGGCCCCTGGCCGGCTGATGGTCCTTAGAGAGGCCAGGCTAAGAGGCCCCCCCGAACCACCCCTTGGAGAGGGGGTAGGCTCTGCATGGTGTTTGAACCCTCGGGTGCCTGTGGGAAATGCCCATGTATCTTCTGCTAGTTAACCTGCTTCCACGCCCCCAGGATGGGCAGGTCTGGTGTGTGGAGGGAGGGATGTCCAGAGGTGAAGGGGCAGATGGCACCGGTAAGAAAGGAGAATCCTTTCTCCTAAACAACTTCAGAAATTTGAGACAATTCTACTTTTCAGCCTCGAAACCAAAAGGAGATGTTTGCTGACTCACAGGCAAGCGTTTCTAGTGTTTGAAGCTGAAAACTGGCAACATTAATGCAAGCTGGTTCTCGATGCTTTCGGTCAAGCCCAGAGCTGCATCCCGACCGTCCCTCCTGGGGTGGGGCCGCTTCCTCCCGGGTGTTCGGATCCCGAGTCTTCAGTCTTAGGTGTCCTGCTCTCTGTTTACATTTGCCAGCCGCACCCTTTCCTCAGGGAGGGTGAGTCAGCAGCTTCGCGTGATGTCTGAGGTCTGAGCAAAGTCAGACAGTGACACTTTGGGGGGCTTAAAACTATCCATTGCAGTGAGGGGTCGTTTAGACCTTACCTTTGAGGATAAACCTATCAGACAGCTTTCCCCCCTCTGTTTTATTGTTTTACAACTTCCTCCTAAACCTAGAACAATAGCCTTATAAACGGGCAGGAAATCCCTCTGCCCCTATTGTAGGGAAAGAGAAGCGAATAGAAGACTTGGTGACTTCCTTATCTCATTTAAAACAGACTGTGATTGTTCCATTTCCAACGGGTTTTACTCCGAGTGATTTCAAACTTTCCACAGCAGCGAGACCAGTGGCGGGACCTTAGGGTAGCAATGGGTTTTAGCTGAAGAAGTTTAAGGGGTTAAGAACATGAATAGACTCCAGGGCACATCTCCTCAAGGAAGCAACACTGAAACCCTAAGAAATCTGAAAGTAGAGTGTGTGTGTGGGGGTGGGTGGGGGCGGCAGTGGGGAGGTGGGGACCGGAAAGAATTAGGAGGAAAGAGACTGAGATCGCTGATGGCCATTGTTAAGCCTGAATTGTGAATTTATTGGTTTGGATACTGGTTACCAATCCGGAGACCAGGGCTGTAACTACGCATATAGCACATAAACTTGACAAAGCTCTCTCTCTCTCCCCCCCCCCACCCCATATCTNATCTGTGGTATCATTTTATCCCCAAGGGATTCCCGGGTGGGGCTAGTGGTAAAGAACCTGACTGCCAAAGCAGGAGGCCTTGGAGATGTGGGTTCAATCCCTGCATTGGGAAAATCCCCTGGAGGAGGAAATGGGAACCCACTCCAGTATTCTTGCCTGGAGAATTCCATGGACCCAGGAGCCTGGTGGGCTAAGTCCTAGTGACAACAGGTTGAAGATTCTGAAAGTGTTACTCATTCAGTCGTGTCGGACTCTTTGTGACCCCAAGGACTGTAGCCCACCGAGCTCCTCAGTCTGTGTTCTCCAGGCAAGAGTACTGGAGTGGTTGCCATTTCCTCCTCCGGGGATCTTCCCGCTCCAGGGACTGAACCCTGGTCTCCTGCATTGCAGGCAGACCCTTTACTTTCCGAGCCACCAGGGAAGCTTATTCTGTGCTTGTTCTTCTTCTGTTCATTGTCTATTGTGGGTCTGCTCAACCTCCTGTGTTCTCCTTACTTTTATAGCTGCCTTGAACTGTTCTGCCCGAACTGACTCTTCAAGGGGGCTGCAGAGAGAGGAGGGACTTACCTACATCTCCCCCTCCTCATTCTCCCCCACCTAAGTCTCAAAACATTTTGAAAAATCTTAAAAAACACATTTTTTTTTTTTGGTAAGAATTTTGCTGATTTTTTTTTTTCCTTGTGGATGTGCATCTGGGCAGATTTAGACAGAAGGAGGTAGGCAATGGCACCCCACTCCAGTACTCTTGCCTGGAAAATCCCATGGATGGAGGAGCCTGGTAGGCTGCGGTCCACGGGGTCGCTAAGAGTCGGACATGACTGAGCGACTTCCCTTTCACTTTTCGCTTTCATGCATTGGAGAAGGAAATGGCAACCCACTCCAGTGTTCTTCCTGGAGAATCCCAGGGACAGGGGAGCCTGGTGGGCTGCCGTCTATGGGGTTGCACAGAGTCAGACACGACTGAAGCAACTTAGCCGTAGCAACAGGTAGGCAAGGAAGAGGATGAAAGCACAGGAAGCTGATTCCTAAGGTGTGGGTTTCTCTGGGTAACGGGACCTGCAGTGGGTTGTTTTGTCTTGTTTTTTTTGGCTGTTCTGGGTCTTTGCTGCATGCGGGCTTTCTCTAGTTGTGGCGCAAAGGCTCTAGAGTGAGCAGGCTCAGAAGTTGGGGCTGCTAGGTTTAGCTGCCCCATGGCATGCGGGATCTTATTTCCCCAGCCAGGTGATGAAGCCGCATCCTCGGCATTGCAAGCAGATTCTTAACCACTGGGCCGCCGGGGAAGTCCTTTTCCTGCAGTGGTGTGATCACGCCGGTTTCTGTGCATTCACACTTGGGAAGGTAGAAGGTGGAGGGTCACCACAGCAGGACTGCTCGCTCGTTTCAGGAAATCTGAAGGCTCTTTTGCACGAAAGCAGCCCAAACACGAGAAAGGCTTTCTGGAAGGAGAGCTACTCCAGTTATGGCTCCGCCACCCTGAGGAGCAGGCACCTCTCGGGGCTCCCGGGGTCTGCTCCTTGCCTTGGCATCTTCTGCCAGACGCTCCGTCTGCAGATGCCCACGGCCTGAGGCTGCTTGCGTGACTGGCTTGTGGAGGGCCTTGGACATGTCTTGCCAGAGCACCTCCCCGGTGTTTTGGAAACAGGTGAGTTGAGGTGGGCCAAAACTGACATGACTCACCCGAAGGTTACCAGGGTTTGGGTCAACTTTCTATGACCGTGAAGAGAAGAATGGTCGTCTGTCGCCACTAGGCAATTGGCCTATGCCAAGTTTATTCTTAAACGTGTGTTGCTAGGGATATTCCTAGCAATAATTAATAATTACGGCAATGATTCATCTCTGCGTCTCCTGGAGTTTTGTTTTTTGACTCAACCGTGAGTTTATACGACAAACACAAAACTGAAATGTGCTTATGTCACCCGCTACTTACTCAGTACTCAACCTCAGTGGCTTCCTGCTGGACCTGGGGGAAGGATCAGAGTGTTTATCGGTGACTTCGAGTCCTACCCAGCTCTCCAGCGCCCTGCTCCAACCCCTGTTCCCTCTGGGCCTCCACCAGCCCTGTTTCTACTTCTTCAGATGCCCCAGGGAACAGTGGCCCGCCGCCTGGACTGCTCGTTGCCCCCTCGCTGATCTTTCTTTTTCTCCCTTTTCCTTTTCGGCTGCGTCAGGTCTTCGTGGTGGCACGCAGTCTCTAGCTCTGGCACGTGGTCTTGGTTGCTCCACAGCAGGTGGGATCTTAGTTCCCTGACCAGGAATCGAACCTGCATCATCTGCATTGGAAAGTCCCACGATGGGTGTCTTTCTTGACTGCCCTGATTAGGTTCAAGTCTCTGGACATTAAGCACTAAAGCGCAAGGCTCTCCTGAAGAGTCCTGGCCATAACTGTTTTGTCAAGCTTATTCTGTGATTCTTTGACTCACATCCCAACTCGATTCCCCCTCACAAGGACTGGCATCACTCACCTCTGTATCTAGACACCTAGAGCATAATAGGTGTTTAATAATTTGTTGTTGTCTAGTTGCTCATGATTGACTTTTTTTGCAACCCCAAGAACCGTAGCCTGCCGGGCTCCTCTGTCCATGACATCTCCCAGGAAAGAACACTGGACTGGGTTGCCATTTCCTTCTCCAGGGGATCTTCCTGAATCAGGGATCGAACCTGCGTCTCCTGCATTGCTGTGTGTTAAATAAATGATGAAGTGAGCGAAAGGAAGGTCAGAGCAAAATAAACCCTAGTGGGGAAGTTACAAAGAAAATCAGCCCTTGAATATAACAGTCATTTCTTAGAGCAAAACAGAGTTATCGTTCTCACAGGCTTAAATTACTTATGCAACACACAGTTGATTTTCTCTCTCTCTTTTTTTTGAGAATCCCATAACTGAGTCCCACATACAACATGATAGATGGCTATTATGTATTTTTTCCTTCTCTGTATTTTTCTTAATGGAAGCGCATGGAACTTTCCAAATATCACTGTATGATTGGAAAAAGTGAAGCGGTGCCATTTTGGGGGGAGGAGGGGAAGAAAGGGGAAAGATTCTGAAAAGGGTTTATGTTTTCTAATCAAAGTCAGATGTAGGACTGATTTTGTGTCGCTTCAAGAACACGCTTCATTTTCTCCATCAGTGGTCTTGTCCAGCACTGGAGGTTCAGTGGAAGTCCCTTGCAGACGAGAGTGTCCACCCAATTCCCTGTGTTTTGTACCTTGGCCGTCTGCTTTCAGCAGAGCAGAATCGGCACTCTGGGCAGACCCGAGAGAACTCTGAATAAGAACCTGCTTGAGAAAGATTTCCTTACAAGCTAAACGTTACATTTCCACTCGACAGAAAGGTACTGCTGTGTGGCCGTAAAAAGCTGGCCCGAACCCTGTAACCTTTGCAGCTCGCGGTGTTATTTTTGGTTCATGCCAACACGGATCACAGCTGTGACTCAACAGAGCCACTGAAGCAAGGATTCAAAGAGTTTAAAGAACAGCGGACTCAGAAACGACTTTTTTCCCCCTTATGGTGTCATTATGCCACATTTCTTGTAGTTTACCTTTTACAAATTTACCAACTGCATACAGATGAGCTCAGCTGTTGTTTGGCATCCCGAGGCCTGAGCTGCGTCAGCATGCTTCCTCAAATCCCACTGCAGGCGACGGATGGTGGAGCTTTCCTTTCTGGGGTGTTTGTTTTACGTAAGTAATGACTTACTTTGCAGAGGTTAAAAAAAAAATCCTTGTTGATATATTTCTCCCTCAAATAAACCCAAAATAGAGTTGGGGTTTGATGTAAACCTTGGTAATTTCCCATTCAGAGGTGACAGAGAGCCTGTATCGATTGCTTCTGCGCTGGGTCTTGCTTTCTCCCCCATCTGTGTTAGACGCACGAGGCCATGAACTCAGAGCGAAATAGACATGGACTCCAGTGGACCAGATACGAGTCTATTTGTCAACATCCTTCAGACGTTTGGCTTCATTTAATTTTTTTTTATTTTTAAAATACTTTTATTTATGTACTTGGCTGTGCCATGTCTTGGGATCTTAAATTACCGCATGTGGGATCTAGTTCCCTGACCAGGGATTGAACTTGCGCCCCTTGCATTGGGAGTTCGGAATTTTAGCCACTGGACTGCCAGAGAAGTCCCTTGGCTTCATTTTATTGATCACCACTTAAACCTGAAGAACAATCCAGTTTTCCTCTTTGAGGATGCATAGGAAAGGGGATGCAGAAGATATGATGGAGTTACTTATCTACTAAGTTACTGCATTTTTAAAGAGGTTTTTTAAATTATTAATTTAATTTTTGACTGTGGTGGGTCTTTGTGGGTGCACACAGGCTTTCTCTAGGTGCAGTGAGCGGGGGATGGGGCGCTACTCTTGGTTGCGGTCCTGGGCTTCTCCTTGCAGAGGTTCTCTTGTTTTGGAGCCCAGGCCCTAGGTGCCTGGCTCAGTAATGACAGCCAGCAGGCTCAGTGGTTGCAGCTTCTGGTCTCTAGACCACAAGGCTCAGCAGTCGTGGCACTTGGGCTTAGGTGCTCTGTGGCAAGTGGAATCTTCCTGGACCAGGGACTGAACTGGTCTCCCTTCCTTTGCGAGGCAGATTCTTAACCGCTAGACCACCAGGGAAGCCCCCGTTACTGCATTTTTAAGCTTTGTGGTAGCTTAAAGAATGTAGACTTAAGAAGTCTAAGGACTAATATGTTAATGTGCTATTTTTTGTTGTTATTTGTGAGAAAGATCATTAATCAAATATTTCACAGAACCAAGGAAGCAGGCAGTGCGTTCGACCCATTTTCTCTTTGGGAAACAGACCCAGCTGCTGTGCGGTACTGCTGTCATGCTCAGGGCTGCCACTTACAAAATGCTCCCGAGCAAAAGTTATGCTGTCTTACGCACACTGTCACTGCGAGCAGACTGAGCTCTGCATTTTTCCACCTCAGTGTGAAAGGTGGAAAAATAATTTTGAGCTCTTCTTTGAATAGCAAGAGTGTTAGCCCCAAAGAAACTGTATTTCTATGATATTCCTTGGATGTTGTGGGAGGTACCTCTCTAAGGCGAGTGTACAAATCTTCTTTATGTACTGTCTTCGGGCGTCTACTCTATAGAAAAGGGGCAGTACTTCGGAAGCATCTCCTCTGAGGTTGGTCTTTTAAAGTTGAGGTATAGTTGACGTGACGTTCATTAGTTTTAGGTAATGGGCTTCCCAGGTGGCTCAGTGGTAAGGAATCTGCCTACCAGCGCAGGAGATGCGGCTTCCATCCCTGGGTGGGGAAGGTGCCCTGGAGGAGGGCATGGCAGCCCACTCCAGTATTCTTACCTGGAGCACCCCACGGACAGAGGAGCCTGGCGGGCTATATCCACAGGGTTGCAAAAGAGTCGGCATGCCTGTAGTGACTGAGCACAGCACACTGGTGTAGGAAACGCAACATAATGAGTCAGCATATGTATATGCTGCGAAGTGATTGCCATAAGATTAGTGCACATCCATCATAATACAGTTACAAAGCTTTTTTCTTGTGATGAGCATTTTTAAGATCTGCTCTCTCAACAACTTTCAGACATATGATGCAGTATTGTTATACGTGATCCCATGCTGGGCATCACGTCCCAGGACTGATTTGTCTGATAACTTTTTGCACCCGTCACCCAATTTCCCCCACCTCGACTCCCCGCCACCCTGGTCTGGCAACCACCAGTCTCCTCCCTGTATTCCATGTCTATGAGCTCAGTTTTGATTTTGTCTTGTTTTTTAGATTCCATACGTAAGTGATATCATATAATATTTGTCTTTGATTTCTTTCACTTAGCATAATGCTTTCAAGATCCATCCATGTTGTCACAAATGGAAAGCTTCCTTCTTTTTCATGGATGAATAATATTCCATTGTGGAAATTAGTTCTTATTTTTAATAAAGATTAATAGAATTTTCACACTAGGAGATTCTCCAGAAACCATGTAGGTTTGCTACTTTTTGTAGATGCAGAAAGCAGCACAGAGAGGTTATGGAACTTGTCTGAAGTTACACAGCTCAGCAGTGGTAAAAATGGGCTTCACAGGTAAGTTCAGTATAGCCTTGAATCTTCACCTGCTTCAGAACAAACTGGTCCAGAGAACTGAGTGTTCCCAAGAATTTAGATTCACAAATCTGAGAAAAAAAGGTTATTTCAGTCGCAAAATGTTGTAAGAGAAAACACTGAGAATATTGAGTAAACATTGAAAATATTAGCACAAATGGACATTGTTCCCACTGAAAGAAAAAGTATTTCCTGTATCCTTCTGTGTATCTTGATTTTGAGGTTATTTTGGAAGTTGCTGAAATTCAGTCTGGCAAAGCAATTCACTGTGAAAGACGTGTTAGGAAACTAAAATTTTCTCTACTGACTTTCTATCAACAAATGAGCACTGAAATGTTATCTATAGAAACGAAGATTCATTTGTTCCTGGCACACATGAGGAGCTCAACAAATATTTACTGAATGGGTGCACAAGAACTGCAGTGCTGTGGAGGTTAGCCTGCGATTATAGACCCACTAATAAGGTGTTTAAACCTCAGTGTTGAGCAGAACAAGCCAGACACAAATCAGCATCTCGCGTGATTCCATTTCTATGAAGTCCAAAACCAGGCAAGCTACTCAGACTGTTGCAAGTCAGGACTGTGGTTATCTTTGGGAGGAGCAGCTGCTAGAAGGGGGGTTTAAAGGCTGATTGTGTTGTTTCGAGCTGGGTGCTGGTTATACACGTGGGCTCAGCATGTGAAAACTCACCAATAGCACATTAAGACATACGCATGTTCTGATGTCTTTGTTGCTATTGTTCAGTCCCTGAGTTGTGTCCGACTCTTTTGCAATCCTATGGACTGTAGCCCGCCAGGCTCCTCTGTCCATGGGATTTCCCAGGCAAGAATACTGGAGTGAGTTGCCATTTCTTCCTCCAGGGGATCTTCCTGACCTAGGGATAGAACACACATCTCCTGCATTGGCAGACAGATTCTTTACCACTGAGCCCCAGGGAAGTCTGAATGTATATTATACTTCAATAAAAAATAAAGAAATATATGTAACATTTCATCTTAGGAACAGAGTTAGCCCATGAAAGAAATTTCCACAGGGTAAGTTCAAAACAACAATGAGAAAAGATGGGGTGAGGGTTTACCTTTCATAATTCTGTAAAATGTGCACCACTTACACTGTCGAAGAATAAATAGAACTTTGATTCTGGTTTCAAAATGTATGCAGCTGCCTCCATAGATTTTTGACAGTTTTATCATGCAGTTGACAGTTGCAAAGCATGTTTCAGACCTCCGGATGATACATGCAGATGTCAGCTGGGCTTGTGTTATCTACAGTCTTGTAAGACTGAAGAATGAATTCACAAAAATAAACTGTGATACTGGTCCCATTGACTTTCGTTGTCAGCTTTATGAAAGCACTTTCAACATAACTGCCTATATATATAGTGGAGAAGAATAATGTTTCTAAATTAGAAATTAGTTTTTGTTTTGAGAAGTCAGATCTAAGTAAATACCCATTTTAGGAAAGAATATGTTAGTATTAGGGCTTCTCAGGTGGCTCAGTGGTAAAGAAACCAACTGCCAATTAAGGAGATGTAGGTTTGATCCCTGGGTCAGAAGACCCCCAGAGGAGGAAATGGTAACCTGCCAGTATTCTTGCCTGGAGAGTCCCATGGACAGAGGAGCCGGGTGGGCTATAGCCCATGAGGTGCCAAAGGGTGGTACATGACTTAGTGCCTGAGCACGTATTATGCATTTTTATAGCTGCAAGCTTACACTAACCATTAGTAGATGTTGTTGATGGTAGTTGTTAAGACCGTGCACGGTGGGGGTGGAAGCCGACTGGGATGTGTTGAAATGTAGCAGATGAAGACCACAATCCATAGCCATCTGGGGAAGGAGGAAGATGGGGAGGAGGCTGGAGGGGATGTGTGCTGGGCAGGGACTGGAGGAAAGCTCTTGGAAGTAGAACACACGGAAGCACTTGGGCAAAAGGAAAGTTACCCGTCATTGATAGGGATCAATGGTGATGATGCTGTGGGTGTGAGACAGACACAGGCTGCTGATGAATCAAGAGCCACGCCCCTGGAAGATCACAGGGAGGCGTGACCAGTGTGTATATGGGGCATTTTGCCCTGATTCAGGGGTAGGAGAGACACCTCCTTTGTCGTGACAAAAGTAGAAGAAGATAAGGTTGTAGATTCGGTAGGAAGATGAAGATTTTCCCTGCAACAGCTTACCACCCCCTATCCTTTATGAGGCAGGAGGCTGGAGATTGAGGAGGTATAAACTCAACATTTACTTTGGTAAATGTTCTTCACCTGATGTGAAGAACTGACTCATTTGAAAAGACCCTGATGCTGGGAAAGATTGAAGGCAGGAGGAGAAGGGGACGACAGAGGATGAGATAGTTGGATGGCATCACCAACTCAATGGACTTGAGTTTGAGTAAACTCTGGGAGTTGGTGGTGGACAGGGAGGCCTGGCATGCTGCAGTCCATGGGGTCTCAAAGAGTCGGACACGAGTGAGTGACTGGGCTGAACTGAAACGGCATTGTGTGGAGACGAGAGAGCACTCCATCGGCAGTGCCCTTGGGAAACTGATGAGTATGACCTTGAGGCTAATCTCCATACTGGCTATGTTTCCCCAGCAGCGTTTGGGGCTCATTGAAATTTGAGAGAATATTGGAAGAGTTACTGGTTGATTCAGATGATCAATATTTTATAGTTAGGTGTGCTTTCAAAGACGCGTCTTGTTTTTATCAAAATGCCAGATGTGAACGTGATGCTGCCAGAGAAATGGACGGAATTCACAGCATGCTGACATGGTATTTTCTGGCTTCTGTATTTATTTTCTTGGGATGAGAAGCAGAGACTTAGGCAAAGAATTAGATGTTGGAAATTAAATTTCTGCTTACTAAATTCTACTGGAGTATTACATACCCCACGAGGCTGGTAAATGAAGTTTTAGTAAGCCCCATGATTGTGCTTCCCAGGTGGCGCTAGTGGTAAAGAACCTGCCTGCCAGTGCAGGAGACACAAGAGACGCAGGTTCGATCCCCGGGTCGGGGAGATCCCCTGGAGAAGGGCATGGCAACCCACTCCAGTATTCTTGCCTGGAGAGGAGCCTGGTGGGCTATAGTCCACGGGGTCGCTCAGAGTCCGACATGGCTGAAGTGACTTGGCACACATGCACAAGCCCCATGAAAAGCTTAGAAATACTCTTCTCTAGAATTCATGGTCATCTCAGCAGGAAGAACTGCAGTAAGCCCTCAAGGACACTCTCCTCGCCCTTCTCTGAACTGAACTGGACCCACCAGCACACCCTCTTGGCCGCACGCACATCCTTTCCTGATCCTGTACTCACCTCCAGCTTCACTGGAGCATTTTTCCTTCCCAGGAGACCTTCCTCTTCTTCTGTCCTCTCTACTTCTTCACTTCCAGGGACTTGCCTTGTACACCAGTTTCCATCCCTTTGCAATTCCCTCCCTAGGGTCTCAAAGGATGTTCTGATGGTTACGTCCAGGGGAAGCACTTCAAACATCGCCTTATGACACCTCCGATAGCGTTTTCACCATGGAATCTCCTCCATATCGAATAAGATGGCACCATTCTCCTGGCTCCCCACCCATCTCAGTGATAATTCCTAGTGTGCTTTCTGGTTCCCTCTTCCTCATCTGACTCTTGGAGTGTCAGTGGCCTCTAGAACTCCATCCTGAGCCCTCTAGTCACTCTGCACTTAGGACTCCAGCTTCCAAGTCACTGTCTCTAGCCAGCTGTTACTAGGGCATATTCCTGTATGTCCAACTGAAACTGTTTGGGTGTCGTCTGGGAGTTCCAAAGAGCTCCAGTAAGACAGTTCTTATGTCTCAGCTCAGAAAAGGATTCAGCAAGAGGCAAAGTGACAGATAAGCAGTGATTTACCAAAATGGGACGCTCGTGAGGTTTACAAGCAGGCAGGTGAGAAATATCATGCCCCTAGAACTTACTGGGCAACAGTTTTATAATCAAAGGAAAAGTGGGGAGGGGAGAAGACTTTCTCTGTCTTTCTTGAGTGGACCTCACGCTTCCGTCATCCGCTCCTCCTCCAGGTTGAGCAGGCGAGTTTTCTTGTCCCCACATGGTCAAGCTAGGTCCACAAATTACTGTTTCTCTCTGTGGGCAGAGAGCATGTCCTAGGGGTCACTAACTTCCTGAGCTCCCTGGGCAGCATGTGGAGCTCAGGCCACCACTAGTGTACTCTTTGGGGGCACATCTCGGCCTTCTGTGGCCTGGTTTTGTGGCTAAGCAAGCCTGCTTGGCTCTGTGGCTAAGCAAGCCTGCGCTCTTGAGTGATCGTTCACTTCCAGGGGTCTCCCATATTTCTCCCACTTACACTCCCCTGACGCCATCACCTCCTTTATCCCTTTACTCTGTCCCTGTCATTCCCCTCTCCAGGTGGTCACTCTTTTGGCTCACGAGGGGGGAAGGGGTGACTTGACCGACCATCAGCCGTCTCCTGCTGGGATGGGGCAGAGGCCTGCTGGGGAGGAGTGAACACTGGGCTGACTGTCCCTTCTCTGCTGGGAGAACGGCAAGTCGGTGTCCCTCTGGGGAGCATCATCCTCTCAGCCCTCTTAGTTGATAAGCATTAGAGGGTGAGCCTACAGAAAGATAGAAATGAAAAGAAATCCCTCAACAAGCATTAGAAGTCATTAAGACTGTAACCATGATTTTGAAGATCCAAACCCCTTTTCCCCAGACAGATTTTAAATCTGCAGGAGGGTTGTTCAAGGCTTCAAGCTGTTTCTTTTGGGTTAGGCTCGGAATCTCAGTGTTTTATGTTTGAGGGTCTGTGGAGTCTTTTATCTCACTCAAGGATTTAATCTGCTCTTTTTTCCTTTTCTGTTAATATCCTTTGATGATGTGGGCGGCTTCCTTGTCCCTTGAGCCACCGAGTGGCCCCTGATTTAGCCGGTAAGTCCCTTCCATTAAAGAAACAGGACAACCAGGCACAAGCAGAAGGGAATATAGAACGACCAGCCACTGAGGTTGCAGAAAAGGGGTCCCCGGGAGATGTGCCCCTGTTTTTTCCTTGACACTCCCATATATAGTTCTTACAGTCGTTAAGATTTGTAATCCTCTGGATTAAGACCAAGAAGGCTGCCCCAGTGTCTGTTAGAAATTTCATTCGGTGGCCTGCCACTTCAGTGACCACTTAGGCATTACTTGGTCAATGGCACCTCTAGGCAGAGCCACTTCGCACCCTGGGCCCGGTCAGTCTTTTGATTGTGAAGCCATCAAAGGCCAGGGTTCCCCGTCACCCACCGGCATCTGGAACAAGCCCTCTGCCAGTGCCCTGGCTGTTTGGAAAGGGCACATCGATCCCAATCTTTCCTCCTGTGTCCCTTCTGTCACCCGGGGTGCACTGATTTTGTCTGGGTACCCATGGGCCATGTGGTTTAGCTTGGCCCAATCAGCCCAGAGAGCCTGGCCTCCCCTGTGTTGGTTTCTAGGTGGACAAAGCCATTGTCACCATTTGGGCCTTTTGTTTGTCTCTCTGGGCGTGTTCGCCCTCTTTGGCCATATCCCTATTATTGAAAACAGAATAAGCCAATTGGAGTAAATCGCTCATGGGGGTCTAAGGACCAGGAATTGTTTTTTGGATGTCTTTTTTGCCCCTGATAGCTGGGGCAGACTGGACTATGAAATGGGTAACAGAAAGGGCCTGTCCCTCGGGGGAGGAAGGATCCACATTTGTGAACTTTTTTAAAGCCTCCACTAAGCTCCCTTGAAAAACTGAAGGATTTTCATCTGGTCCCTATTGGACTTCTTTCACTTTTTTGTAATTAATGGGTTTTATTGTGAGCTTTTTCATGCCATCTACTAAACCATTAATCATATGGTCCCATCTGTCTCTGTCAATAAAACTTACCTGGTGATTCCACTGCGGGTCTGCCTCGGGGACAGCGTTCTTCCCCACCCAGTGTGCTGTGTGACCTGCTGGGCCTGGGCGACCCGCTGGTCAGCGCGGGCTCTGTCAGCCTGGGCTCTTCCTGTAACAGCAGTGACTGGGGTCTTGGCTCCTACCTCTGAGACAGCCCTTAGTGGGGCAACCATTTTCACCTGGAGAAGGCAGTGGCCCCCACGCCAGTGCTCTTGCCTGGAGAATCCCATGGATGGAGGAGCCTGGTGGGCTGCAGTCCATGGGGTTGCTAAAAGTCTGACACAACTGAGCGACTTCACTTTCACTTTTCACTCTCATGCATTGGAGAAGGAAATGGCAACCCACTCCAGTGTTCTTGCCTGGAGAATCCCAGGGACGGGGGAGCCAGGTGGGCTGCCGTCTCTGGGGTCGCACAGAGTCAGACACGACTGAAGCGACTTAGCAGCAGCAGCAGCTTTCACCGGAGCAGTAAATAGCTATCCAAAACTTTCCTTCCAGTGCCAAAATCTCTTTGGACTACACATTTCATAGCCCAGTCTGCTCCAGACATCAGGTGAAAAAAGGATTCAAAAAACACTGCCAGTCCTCGGAACCCCATGAGCAATTTCCTCCAATTGGCTTATTCAGTTTTCAGTAATAGAAAGAAGTCAAAGTGTTACTCACTCAGTTGTGCCTGTGACCCATGGACTGTGGCCCGCCAGGCTCCTCTGTCCATGGGATTCTCCAGGCAAGAATATAGCACTGGGTAGCCATTCCCTTCTCCAGGGGATCTTCCCCACCCAGGGATCAAACCCAGGTCTCCTGCATTGCAGGCAGATTCTTTACCATCTGAGCCACCAGGGAAGCTCCAAGATTAATAGGGATATGGCCAAACAGGGTGAACACACCCAGAGAGACAAGTGAAAGCCCCACGTGGTGAAAATGGCTTCATCCTTTCAGAGCCCACCACAGGGGAGCCCAGGCTTTCTGGGCTAATCTGGCTGGCCATAGTGGACCACATGGCCCATGGGTACCTGGACAAGTTAGTGTGCCCTGTGTGGACACTGCAGGAAAGATTGTGACCCATGTGCCCTTTGCAAGCATCCAGGGGGTTGGAAGAGGGAAAGCCCCAGCTGCCAGGCACACTTTCCTGGGGACACCCCCTTTTTTTCCTGGGACCCCCCTTTTATCCTGGGACCCCTTTTCTGCAACCTCAGTGGCTGGTCGTTCTATATTCCCTTCTGCTTGTGCCTGGTTGTCCTGTTTCTTTAATGGAAGGGACTTACCGGCTAAATCAGGGGCCACTCGGTGGCTCAAGGGACAAGGAAGCCACCCACATCATCAAAGGATATTAACAGAAAAGGAAAAAGGAGCAGATTAAATCCTTGAGTGAGATAAAAGACTCCACAGACCCTCAAACATAAAACACTGAGATTCCGAGCCTAACCCAAAAGAAACAGCTTGAAGCCTTGAACGACCCTCCTGCAGATTTAAAATCTGTCTGGGGAAAAGCGGTTTGGATCTTCAAAATCATGGTTACAGTCTTAATGACTTTTCTAATGCTTGTTGAGGGATTTCTTTTCATTTCTATCTTTCTGTAGGCTCACCCTCTAATGCTTATCAACTAAGAGGGCTGAGAGGATGATGCTCCCCAGAGGGACACCGACTTGCCGTTCTCCCAGCAGAGAAGGGACAGTCAGCCCAGTGTTCACTCCTCCCCAGCAGGCCTCTGCCCCATCCCAGCAGGAGACGGCTGATGGTCGGTCAAGTCACCCCTTCCCCCCTCGTGAGCCAAAAGAGTGACCACCTGGAGAGGGGAATGACAGGGACAGAGTAAAGGGATAAAGGAGTTGATGGCGTCAGGGGAGTGTAAGTGGGAGAAATATGGGAGACCCCTGGAAGTGAACGATCACTCAAGAGCGCAGGCTTGCTTAGCCACAGAGCCAAGCAGGCTTGCTTAGCCACAAAACCAGGCCACAGAAGGCCGAGATGTGCCCCCAAAGAGTACACTAGTGGTGGCCTGAGCTCCACATGCTGCCCAGGGAGCTCAGGAAGTTAGTGACCCCTAGGACATGCTCTCTGCCCACAGAGAGAAACAGTAATTTGTGGACCTAGCTTGACCATGTGGGGACAAGAAAACTCGCCTGCTCAACCTGGAGGAAGAGCGGATGACGGAAGCGTGAGGTCCACTCAAGAAAGACAAAGAAAGTCTTCTCCCCTCCCCACTTTTCCTTTGATTATAAAACTGTTGCCCAGTAAGTTCTAGGGGCATGATATTTCTCACCTGCCTGCTTGNCCCCCTCCCCCCTCGTGAGCCAAAAGAGTGACCACCTGGAGAGGGGAATGACAGGGACAGAGTAAAGGGATAAAGGAGGTGATGGCGTCAGGGGAGTGTAAGTGGGAGAAATGTGGGAGACCCCTGGAAGTGAACGATCACTCAAGAGCATAGGCTTGCTTAGCCACAGAGCCAAGCAGGCTTGCTTAGCCACAAAACCAGGCCACAGAAGGCCGAGACGTGCCCCCAAAGAGTACACTAGTGGTGGCCTGAGCTCCACATGCTGCCCAGGGAGCTCAGGAAGTTAGTGACCCCTAGGACATGCTCTCTGCCCACAGAGAGAAACAGTAATTTGTGGACCTAGCTTGACCATGTGGGGACAAGAAAACTCGCCTGCTCAACCTGGAGGAGGAGCGGATGACGGAAGCGTGAGGTCCACTCAAGAAAGACAAAGAAAGTCTTCTCCCCTCCCCACTTTTCCTTTGATTATAAAACTGTTGCCCAGTAAGTTCTAGGGGCATGATATTTCTCACCTGCCTGCTTGTAAACCTCACGAGCGTCCCATTTTGGTAAATCACTGCTTATCTGTCACTTTGCCTCTTGCTGAATCCTTTTCTGAGCTGAGACATAAGAACTGTGGTACTGGAGGTCCTCAGAGCCCCCCAAATGACACCGAAATGGTTTCACAACGAGGAAGCACCATGTGGACATCCCATGAGAGCCTCCAACGCAGTATGTCCAGAGCGGAGTGCATCTGCTGCTGAACCCCGCCTCTGGAGATACCTGTGCTCTCCACCACGTTTCTCAAGTCAGAAACCAATGGGTCAAGGCCGGCGTCTCCCTCACTCTCTTCCTGGACATCAACCACAGAGACCCAGCCAGTCTCGATCCTAAGTGCCTTCAGCTCCATCACACCTGCCATTCCTCCAGTTCAAGCCTGACATGAAGACACCCTTTCCTTTCCCTTCCTTTCCTCTTATTTCCAGACGCATCAGGATGATCTACTTGCCACAATGTCTGCAGAACCACCCTTCTAACCTGCA
Organism: Redunca redunca; assembly: GCA_006410935.1. Lineage (NCBI taxonomy): Eukaryota > Metazoa > Chordata > Mammalia > Artiodactyla > Bovidae > Redunca > Redunca redunca. Next base: position 127,195 of record SJYQ01104758.1, read on the forward strand.
AACAGAATCTTGTCACTCCTTTGCAAAAAACTCTTCCATGACTCTGACCCACCAATGGTACATAATTGTTACTCCTCAGTACGGCATACCTGGGGCTTCCCCGGTGGCTCAGCAGCAAAGAATCTGGCTGCGGTGTCGGAGATGCAGGAACTACAGGTTCGATCCCTGGGTCGGGAAGATCCCCTGGAGGAGGGCATGGCAACCCACTCCAGTATTCTTGCCTGCAGAATCCCATGGACAGAGGAGACTAGTCGGCATGTGGTTGCAAAGAGTTGGACACGACTGAGTGACTGAGCACAGCAGGGCATTACAGGTCTCTAGACAATTAGGTCTCTTTTTGTGCCTTTAGCCTCAGCTTTTGACTCAGATCTTAGAGCCCTTGCAAATCAAACATACGGATGTCCTCGTCAGGAGTCGTGGTCTTCCTCTTCTTGGCCTTTGTATATGCTGCCGGCTTTCCTGGGACAGCCTCTGATGGTTGTCCGTCATACAAAGTGAGACGTCTACTATCTTCCTCGCTCAGCCACTGTGTGTCCAAAATAGAGAACAGAGAAGCAATCCTTTCCAACGACTGCCCGCAATTTAGAGGCACTCACTCCGTCGAGGATTTTTCAGGAAGCAGCAGACAGCTCCTTACCAGCCTCAGCCATGACTCCTGTCTTCCTCCCATACCCCAGGAGTGCAGAGAGGGGGACTCCTTGGACTCAGCAGCCAATGCCCTGGCGGGGGGGAGGCTTTTCCCTTTCTCACCAGGGAGGCAGGGCTCTTTTCCCACGCGGGGAGCATCCAGAGAGTCACTCGCAGAGATGGAGTGGAAACCCGGCAGCTTCCTCTGGGGTCTCCCTGGGAACAGAGGGGAGCATGGTGCAGGGATTTGTGGGGGAGCTTGCTGTGTACCCCCCGGGGTTAGGAGCATGTGTATCCATGGAAACAGAGCCTCAGCCTGACATTTCTAAGGTGAGATGCTTTCTAACTTGAACAAACATTTATTCATTTATTTTTTAATTTTTGGCTGCGCTGGGTCTTCAACTGTTGCACGCAGGCTTTCTCTAGTTGTGGAAGGCAGGGGCTGCTCGTCGGGGTGGCGCGCGGGCTTCTCATTGCGGCGGCTTCTCTTGTTATGGAGCACAAACTCCAGGGCGCGGGGGCTTCCGCAGATGTGGCTCACGGGCGTAGCTGCTCTCTGGCAGGTGGGCTATTCCCAGACCAGGGGTCGAATCCATGTATCCTGCAGTGACAGGGGGATTCTGATTCTTTGTACCAGCAGGGAAGTCCAGAGACTTTCCTAACTTCTGCCAGAAGGGTGAGTGCATGCGTGCTAAGTCACTTCAGTCGTGTCTGACTCTTTGAGACCCCAAGGACTGTAGCCCGCCAGGCTTCTCTGTCCATGGGATTTCCCAGGCAAGAACACTGGAGCGGGCTGCCACGCCCTTCTCCAGGGGATCTTCCTGACCCAGGGATCAAACCGCCATCTCCTGCAGCTCCCGCATTGCAGGCAGAGTCTTTCCTGCTGAGCCACACGGGAAGCCCAGTGGGGTGAGTAGGAACCGCGATTTAACATAGTTTGGATAAAGAAGATGGCTGTTGGGGGCCTCACTGTAGTTCTCTTTGGCCTTCAGAGGACATGAAAAAGACCTTCAGTGGCTTCCATGGATAAATAACAAAGAGCACTGAAGTTAGATGAGGGGCAGGAAGGAAGGCCCTCCAGGAGGCATCTGAGCCAGCAAGGGGATGCCCGATGTGGGGAGATGACTGAGGGCCAGAGAGACACATGGTACCCCTTTCTGAAGGGGTTCTCAGTGATGGCGAAGGCAGGGGCAAATCTGAACTCCACCTCCACCCATATATACCCGTATATGCCCATATAAACCCATACATCGGAGAAGGCGATGGCACCCCACTCCAGTACTCTTGCCTGGAGAATCCCATGGATGGAGGAGCCTGGTGGGCTACAGTCCATGGGGTCGCTAAGAGTTGGACACAACTGAGTGACTTCACTTTGACTTTTCACTTTCATGCATTGGAGAAGGAAATGGCAACCCACTCCAGTGTTCTTGCCTGGAGAATCCCAGGGACAGGGGAGCCTGGTGGGCTGCCGTCTATGGGGTCACACAGAGTTGGACACAACTGATGTGATTTAGCAGCAGCAGCAGCATACCCATACATATATACCCAAACACATGTCCTGGGTGTATAGAAGCTATGATATTGCCAGAGGGCAGCAGCATCAGGTGGCTCAGAGATGCTCCCCATCACTTCTACCAGCAGGACATGGGTTGTTTAGGATAACCTTTGCTTTCTTGTTTGTTTCTTCAAGTCCTTACCCCTGGAAGAGGGAAGCCCAGGATAGGCAAGACGGCAGAGAAGCAGACCACATCCTCTGAGGTGCTGATAAAGGAGAGTGTTGAGGAAGATTAATAGCCTTAAAATCACACACACACACACACACACGCATGCACAGAATTTTAGAAGCCAAGAAAATATCTTTGGAAATAAGAACAGTAATTCCAGTGCTTGGGAATCTCTGTAGGTCAGCCTCTCCCTGGTTTTCTTAAATACTGAACACATCTAAATTATAAAATTGACATAACACCAGGAGGGGCACACAAGATATTTTGCAAACTTGGGCTCAAGTCATGGAATATTGTCTTATGGATGAATTAACTCCTCTGAGAAATCATTTCAAACCTATGAACATTCATTTAAACATTAGTGATATTAAAGGGAAAAGAGCAAGATATCAAAGAAGCTGACATTTTAAACAAGATACTGAATATAAATCAATGCTCATCAATCAAGATATGCATCAAAGCAATAATAAATTGACACGTTCATTTCCATCAGTAAGGAGACCAAAGCTGTTCATCCCCGCAATGAGGCAATCATATTCTTCATCTGCCTGTTTTCTGATTGGGAACGTTTTAAAAGGCAGATGAGCAAGAATGAGGAAACAGTTAAGGAAACAGTTTATAACACAGTTGAGCACTTTTCTTAGTTATACTTAAAATGGATTCTAGGGACAATAAAAACAGTAGATTTTGTGTTTTGTTTTGGCAGAATTCTGAAGAATGTGCTGAGAAGTTATAATGTTCTGTGAGAAACCCTTTATAAAACATTTTTTTTTTTGCTACAACTTTGAAAAGTTTTAAATTGTATACAGGAGTATAGTTGATTTACAATGTCATATTTCATAGCTCAGTTGGTAAAGAATCTGCCTGTGATGCAGGAGACCCGGTTCCATTCCTGGGTCGGGAAGATCCCCTCGAGAAGGGATAGGCTACCCACCCCAGTATTCTTCAGCTTCCCTTGTGGCTCAGATGGTAAAGAATCCACCCGCAATGCGGGAGACCTGGGTTTGTTCCCTGGGTTGGGAAGATTCCCTGGAGAAGGGAAAGGCTACCCACTCCAGTATTCTGGCCTGGAGAACAGTCTCCAGGGGGACTGTATAGTCTGTGGGGTCGCCGAGAGTCAGACTAACTGAGCTGGCTTTCGCTTCAGTCCACTTTGTTAGTTTCAGATGGGCATCTGACTGACTCCCTTTGCTATAGGTCTTTGTTGGTTATCTACTTTATACATTGTTGTTTAGTTCCTAAGTTGTGCCTGACTCTCCTGTGACCCCATGGACTGTAGCCCGCCAGGCTCCTCCGCCCATGGAATTTTCCAGGCAAGAATACTGGAGCGGGTAGCCATGTCCTCCTCCAGGGCATCTTCGTCCCAGGGACTGAACCCAGGTCTCCTGCACTGCAAGCAGTCTTTACCACTGAGCCAGTGGGGAAGCCCATTTTATGCCCAGCAGCGTGATTATGTTAATTCCAGCCTCCTTATTTATCCCTCCCTTCTTCCCTTTCGGTAACCATAAGATTGGTGAAACATTATTATGAAGTTTTGACCTTATAATAATGTGGATCCAATAATGGGCATGGGATGCTCCTTCAAAATCTTAGTTTGACATTTTTTAGTAAAGACACTGAAGTGCTACACTGTATGAACTTCTCTACTGAAAGTGAGTGGCAAGTGATGAAATCTCCCCCAGCTGTGTTAAGGAAGGGCCAGTGGGGACTAGACAGTTGAAGGCATAAGGCTGGAGAAACGTAAGATGTTTTACATTTGACCCCATTGAGTTGAGGCGTCTCAGTAAGTTGGTTACTTAACACTGTCAATCCTAACCGTAGTTCTCTAGTTTTCTTTTGATCGAGATTTCTGTTCCTCACTTTCCTCTCCATTTTAGTTTCTGTTGCTACAGATCGCCTCGATATTTAGCAGCGGAAAACAACAAACATTTATTATCTCACAGTCTCCATAGGTCACAAATTTGGGTGCAGCTTACCTGGCTTACTACAATATTCCCCTCTGGGCCTTCCTATTTTTATGCTCTGCAAAGCAGCCTATTAAATAGCTTAAAATACAGTATCAGAGTCAGTTTTCCTTGGTTCAAACCCTTTGGGGTGGTCCCTTTATCCTTTGATGGTATGAATTCCTCACGTTCCTGTCTGATGCGTCTCGACATAACATTCAGGTCGCTTTTTAAAAAACCAGCTTTACTGAAGTATAGCTGGCCTGCACAGAGCTGCACCTTCAGTACAAGCAGTTTGTTGAGTTTGGACATGTGCAGACACCAGTGGAACCTTCACCACAGTCAAGGTCAAAGACGTCTCCACCACCTCCAAAAGTTTCCGTATGTCCTTGCCTTCCTTTTCTGGGTAAGAACACAGACCATGTGATCCATCCTCAGTAAAACTTTAAGTGCACGATCAGGTATGGTTAAGGAAATCTCCCATGGCTCAGTGGCAAAGAATCTGCCTGCCAGTGCAGGAGACTTGGGACTTGGGTTCGATGCCTGGGTTGGGAAGATCCCTGGAGTAGGCAATGGTAACCCACTCCAGTATTCTTGTCTGAGCAACCCCCATGGACAGAGAGGCCTGGAGGGTGACAGTTTATATTGTTGCAGAGTTAGACATGACTAAGCACAGCACACACACATACACACATACAGACACACAGAGGGTATGGTTAACCAGAGGCATTAGCTTGTACAGTGGGTTTCTAGCACTGATTTTTACATATTTATATATATGTATATGTATATATTTTTACTTTTATTTAATTATTTTGGCTGCTCTCGGTCTTTGTTGTGGCATGTATGCTTTGCTGCAATATATGGGATCTTAGTTCCCCGACCAGGGATTGAGCCCTGGCCTCCTGTATTGGGAGCTCAAAGTCTTAACCACTGGACCACCAGGAAAGTGCCCTCTGATTCTTGCATAACTAGAACACAGCAGTCTTGAAAAGAATGTGTCTTGAGTTTCTCTGATAAAAAGAGAAAACGACCTAGAACTAAGGTAATTACAGTAAAAGGCTTACCATGAAACGCATACTTCCATGAACCTGTAAGTGATAATAGGATCATTTCGTTAATCGAATGGGCTTCCCTGGTGGCTTGGAAGGTAAAGAATCCACCTGCAATGTGGGAGACCTGGGTTCAATCCCTGGGTTGGGAAGAGCCCCTGGAGGAGGACCTGGCAACCCACTGCAGTATTCTTGCTGGAGATTTCCATGGACAGAGGGGCCTGGAGGGCTATAGTCCATGGAGTTGCAAAGAGCCAGACACAACTGAGCTGCTAAGCAGAGTGCAGCAGCATTTACAGAACCTCCCCTCAGCTCCCGTCTCACGGCGGGGAGAGGCCGCTCTCTCCCCGTAGCCGCATGCATGGTGGACGGGAGGCCTGACCCACTGGTGTTGTCTGGAAGGGCTCTTTTTGCATTGATTCTGGGGCGTCTGAATTTGAAACAGGTGTATGTGGTGCATCTGAAAGAATCTGTTCCAGATGTCAGAAGCTTCAGTGCTGGTGAGGGACGTGAAGGAAAATTAGGAGAACAAGTGTCCTATTCACATGCTAGGAAAATAAATGTTTTACTAATCCTTAAATAACATTTTTACTCTGAGGTGTATTGGCAAATTTTAGTTTTATTTCTGTATGAAAGTCTCATTTTTATGAGTGTGATTTATACACATTTAAGGAGTAGAGGTGATTGCTAAAATTAGCTTTGGTGATCCCATGCTAATGTCTGTGTGGGAAGAGAATCATGTTGTCTTAAAGCTCTGACATTTTGCTTATATTTAGTGAATAGTGTAATATTTATTATCATTGGCTACAGTTTAGTTTAACTATTATGAATGCACATAATTTCTTATGTTTTGAGATCTTCTCATGGTAGAGAAAGTGTGTGATGGGAAAATGTCTCAGGCATTCTCTTTTCCCACCCAAGCTGTTAACCAATAAAATTCTATCACTGAATGAATGTTGACTTGGCACCTTACTATGTGCTCGGCACCGTGCTAAGGGCTGGGATACAAAAAAGCTTAGTTTTGATTTCAGAACAGGTAACAGTGTGATGTAGAGATTGTTGCCCATGCTAACCAGGCTGCGTATCTGGAGGGCGACTGAAAATTTATTGATTTGTGAGTTGCTCTATCTACCACCTTAGTTCAGTTGTTTAAAGGGTAAATTCACTAGCCTCTTCGTGAAATTTGGTGAAAACTTTTTTTTCGGCAAGATCTTTCATCGATCTCTTGTTCCCCAATCTCGTCACACGAGCATAGGTAGCCAGGGGCCTGCATGGGCTGTTGGCTTTGTAAACAGAGAGCAGTCAGGGTGTATAGAAATCATGTACTTCGGTGATTCTTTAACAAGAAACTTACCGGGTAAAAGTACTTCAGGGGTGTTTGAAATTTCTGCCCTTTCCTGCATTCTCATCGTGGAAAAATACGTGTAGAAATTGTACTCAAACGCAGACACGATTTCCTTGCACGTTGCTAGTAGTAACTCCCTGGTGCGTTTCAGATGCCACACAAAACGCCACACAGAATCCCAAACAGCAGTGCCTGCTTACTTTTGGAATATAAAGTACGAGTCTTACTGGAGCGGATTTGGCTTATTCCGTCAAAGGAGAAATGAGCGAGCCGTCATCAACAGGCAGAGGAGTGATTTCTAGAAGGAACTACATTAAAAAGTCCTCCGAGGATTCAATGCGAGAAAAATTTCCCCAGATACTATTGCATTTTTCTACTCGACTATGAGAACAGTATAACCCTCCATTTCCATTTTTGTCTTGCCCCTGAGGCATCTCTGAGCTAAATACAAGTGCTTAATTCTGTTAGGATTTTAGATACCTGCCTGATGACTTGGTTCCAATCTAGTAATTTTTGATTTTGCTCTTTTTTTAAAGAAAATATTTCTTTCTTTATTTGTTGGCTGCTCCGGGAGTTGGTGATGGACACGGAGGCCTGGTGTGCTGCAGTCCGTGGGGTCGCAAAGAGTCGGACACGACTGAGTGACTGAACTGAACTGGACTGGGTCTTTGTTGCTGCGAGTGGGCTTTCTCGAGTTGCATGAGTGGGGCCTACTTTCTGGTTATGGTGCTTGGGTTTCTCACTGCAGTGGCTTCTCTTGTTGAGGAAAGAGCCCCACAGGCTCAGTAGGGGTGGATCACAGGCTTAGTTGCCCCACGGCATGCGGAATCTTCTGGGACCAGGGATCTAACCTGTGTCCCATGTATTGGCAGGTGGATTCTTAACCGCTGGACCATCAGGGAAGTATTTCCTATTTTGTCCTTAACTGTATTTTAATTAAGCTACCTTTATTTGTGTTTGTGACTATATGGAATTTGTTAAAATCAATTAAATCACTGGCTCCATATCACAATGACAATAAAAATGACTCATGCGATGGTTGGTGGGAACCGTCCCGGAACCAACATTTGGCTGCAGATCACTGGTATATGGGCATTTAAAAGTTGACTCCAAGAGAGAGTCCTTGTCTCCAAAGGACTCTTGCCCCACAGAGAGACACCGGGGGTGGGGGGGGGGGCCTGTGTGGGGAAGACNTGTGTGGGGAAGACTGGCCCTTCAGGCAGCACTAACACAGATGAGGGCGCTCCAACAGCACCGGACAAACCACGCAGATGATGATACCACAAAGCCTAAACTAAGCTGGCGTTGGAACCAGCCATGCCTACAAAAGGAGGCCAGCACCTGCCTGCTAGACCTAGACAGGGCAACTGCCTGATGGAAGGTGTAAACAGGACCCAGAGCCTCATGGGCTTCCTAGGTGGCGCTAGTGGTAAAGAACCCGCCTGCCCATGCAGGAGACACAAGAGATGCCGGTTTGATCCCTGGATTAAGAAGGTCTCCTGGAAGAGGGCATGGCAACCCACTTCAGTAGTCTTGATTGGAGAATCCCGTGGACAGAGGAGCCTGGCGGGCTACACTCCGTAGGCCACAGTCCAGAGAACGACTGAAGTGACTTAGCCCGCATGCATGAAGACTGAAGACAGAATAGAGTGCTCAGGATGCAAAACAAAAATACACCCAAACAAGCAGAGCCCCAGCGAAAAACCCGCTCAGAATCCCCCAAACCACCTGCCAGGCTAAGAGTCAAGAAAGCCCCAGCTTACTGACCAACGCCACCTCGAAGATCACTCGGATGTCAGATGACCTCATCTCACCCAAATCATCCAGGCTGTAAAAGCAGCTGTCCTGAAAAATACTTCCACAGTCAATTACAAATTCCCTGGAAACAAATGAAAAAGCAGAAAAGTCTCAGCAAAGAAACAGACGTTATTAAAAAAAGAAAAAGAACCAAGTGGAAAGAATACAATTACAGAAATAAAAAACTCACCAGATGCGCTCTGGTAGAGTGGAGATGATAGAGTCTTTGAGCTGCGGGACGCACAGCAGAGTTCACCCCATCTGAAAAAGAGAGAAAAGAGATGGATGAAAGGGATCAGGCGCACTGCCATTATAAATAGCACCTCCTTGGGGTTCTGATGTATCTGTTTTTGGAGTTTTATGAAATTGTATGTATTTTTAATTGGAGGATAATTGCTTTACTTGGTTGTGTTGGTCTCTGCCATACGTCCATACGCATCAGCCACAGGAGTAAATGTGTCCCCTCCCTCCTGAACCTTCCTCCCACCCCCG
>SJYQ01104759.1:0-31785 GCA_006410935.1 Redunca redunca
CAGACTTCATTTTGGGGGGCTCCAAAATCACTGAAGATGGTGACTGCAGCCATGAAATTAAAAGATACTTACTCCTTGGAAGGAAAGTTATGACCAACCTAGATAGCATATTCAAAAGCAGAGACCTTACTTTGCCAGCAAAGGTATGTCTAGTCAAGGCTATGGTTTTTCCAGTAGTCATGTATGTATGTGAAAGTTGGACTGTGAAGAAAGCTGAGTGCCGAAGAATCAATGCTTTTGAACTGTGATGTTGGAGAAGACTCTTGAGAGCCCCTTGGATTGCAAGGAGATCCAACCAGTCCATCCTTAAGGAGATTAGTCCTGGATGTTCTTAGGAAGGATTGATGCTGAAGCTGAAACTCCAATACTTTGGCCACCTCATGAGAAGAGTTGACTCACTGGAAAAACTCTGATGCTGGGAGGGATTGGGGGCAGGAGAAGGAGACAACAGATGATGAGATGGCTGGATGGCGTCACCGACTCAAAGGACATGAGTTTGGGTTAACTCTGGGAGTTGGTGATGGACAGGGAGGCCTGGTGTGCTACAATTCATGGGGTCGCAAAGAGTCAGACAAGACTGAGCGACTGAACTGAACTGAACTGATACTTTACATACAAACATTGTTTCTACGCATATTGGTATTTGGTTTGAGTTACAGTTTTTTGGGTTTTTTTTTGCTAATTGGCTACCGATTTCTTACAATACTATTAACAAACTAGTAATCTGATTCTTGAGCAGGCAATGGCACCCCACTCCAGTACTCTTGCCTGGAAAATCCCATGGACAGGGGAGCCTGGTAGGCTGCAGTCCATGGGGTCGCACAGACACGACTGAGCGACTTCACTTTGACTTTTCACTTTCATGCATTGGAGAAGGAAATGACAACCCAGTCCAGTATCCTTGCCTGGAGAATCCCAGGGACGGGGGAGCCTGGTGGGCTGCCGTCTATGTGGTCGTACAGAGTCGGACACAACTGAAGTGACTAAGCAATTTGATTCTTTGAACAAAATTTCTATTATAGCTGCCATGATGATTCACCCTAATTTTTTCTGTTTTAGTACTATTATGTACTCAGTGCATAATTGCTTGAGAAAAAAGTAAGCAATTATCAAGACATATAATGCATATATAACATATATATTTATTTTTATATTTATACATAAATGGAATTTAGACAAGAATAACACCAGAGCTAAGTTCAACACATTAGGTTAGCGGTAGTGAATGAAGATAAGTGTAGGTTGTCCTTGGCTGAGTTATCTTTCAGGAAATAAAATTCTTAGGTAAGCTCTAGTTGATATCTGGTTGTTGCTCAGTTGCTCAGTCATCTCTGATTCTTTGTGACCCCATGGACTGCAGCATGCCAGGCTCCCCTGCCATTGACTATCTCCCTGAGTTTGCTCAAACTCATGTCCATTGAGTGGGTGATGCCATCCAACCATCTCATCCTCTCTGCCCTCTCCTCATCCTGCCCTCAATCTTTTCTAACATCAGAGTCTTTGAGTCAGCTCTCCATATCAAGTGAACAAATATTGGAGCCTGCGCTTCAGCATCTGTCCTTTCAATGAATATTCTCGGTTGATTTACTTTAGGATTGACTGCTTTGATCTCCTTGCTAGCCAAGGGACTCTCAGGATTCTTCTCTGGCAACACAGTTCAAAAGCATCAATTCTTTGGCACTCAGCCTTCTCTATGGTCCAACTATCACATTCCTCCATGATGACTGGAAAAACCATAGCTTTGACTAGACAGACCTTTGTCAGCAAAGTGATGCCTGTGGTTTTTAATATGCCCTCTAGGTTTGTAACAGCTTCTCTTTCAAGGAGCAAGCATCTTTAAATTTCATGGCTGCAGTCACCCTACCAAGTGATTTGAGAGCCCAAGAAAATAAAGTCTGTCACTGTTTCCATTCTTCCCCCATCTATCTGCCATGAAGTGACGGGACCAGATGCCATGATCTTAGTTTTCCGAATGTTAAGTTTTAAGCCAGTTGTTTCACTCTCCTCTTTCACCTTCATTAAAAGGTTCTTTATTTCCTCTGTACTTTCTGCTATAATGGGGGTGTCATGTGCATATCTGAAGTTACTGATATTTCTCCCAGAAATCTTGATTCCAGCTTGAGCTTCATTCAGCCCAGCCTTTCTCATGGTGTACTCTGCATATAAGTTAATTAAGCACAGTGGCAATATACAGCCTTGATGTACTCCTTTCCCAACTGTGAACCAGTCTGTTTTTCCATGTCCAGTTCTATCTGTTGCTTCTTAACCTGCATACAAGTTTCCAAGGAGGCAGCAAAGACAGTATGTGATCCACACAAAGGACACCAATTATGAAATATTTATTTCCAACCTGAGCTATACCAATTCTAATATGTAAGTGTAATTATATTAAAAAATCATTCATATGTAAGTGATTTTAAAAGCTGTCTTGGGCTTGGAGTGAGTATTCTTTGCAGAAAAATGTGGGGCAGTGGTAAAACCCAAAGGGCATATGTAATTAATAACAGACTTCTATTTTCAAATTACCTTCTAAGAAGTTCCTGTTGATCCAGAATATTTTACTAAAGTAGATAATGATGTGGGACAAGAGAAGTGGTACAACAGGAGGGATGAGGGAAGGAGAGGAAAAGAACACACACACATTTAATTGCCCAAGGTAACAGAGTAAAGACCTTTGGGTAAAATTAAGCACTGAATGCAAATTTCAAGTTCTTGAAGATGGAATTGGTAAGAGGGTCGCTTTCTTAAGTTTACCATAGGTTTTTTTTAATCTAAATTATTTAAAATCACTTAAAACAATGCATTTTTGTGACTGTTCATGATAAAAATGAAGAGCTAAATGCAAAGACTGTGTGTATGACAAATGCTGCCTGCCCTGTCATTAACCAAAGGATGTTGTGGCCATCTAGCAGCAGCCCATGCCCGGGGGACTCAGGGTGGAACTAGGAGGATAAGGGTCCTAGATAGTTAAGGTGCATATCAAAGGAATGATTTCAGTGAGCCCAAATTCTTGCATCTTTCCATACAGAGAAAAGCACAGCATTCATTAACTTGAGTTTAATTACCAGGTATTGTTTGATCCCCCTGGAGAAGGGATAGGCTACTCATTCCTATATTCTTGGGCTTCCCAGCTACCTCAGCTGGTAAAGAATTTAACTGCAATGCAACAGACCTGGGTTTGATCCCTGGATTGGGAAGATCCACTGGAGAAAGGAAAGGCTATCCACTCCAGGATTCTGGCCTGAAGAATTCCATGGACTATAGAGTCCGTGGGGTCTCAAAGAGTCGGACACAACTGAACGACTTTCACTCAGGGCTTTTCACTATCTTTTGATGTTCCTACTACCTGGTTTTTGTTGTAACTGGATCCTCCCTCATCTTATCAGAGCAGTCCCTCAGAGCTATCTGAAGCAGTTTTCTGGACTTAAGTCCTCAGAAAATCCACATACTAAAAGCTAATTCTCAAATTTTAGGTTGTGCATATTTTCTCAGTCAACAACTATAAGACTTTTAATTGGATCATCTGACGCAAATGATCAGAAATACTGAAATACTGTTAATAGTCACTATTTATACACAAACCAGTCAGTCCTCAAGGAAATCAGTCCTGAATGTTCATTGGAAGGACTGATGCTGAGGCTGAAGCTCCAATACTTTGGCCACCTGATGTGAAGAACTGACTCATCTGAAAAATCACTGATACTGGGAAAGACTGAAGGCAGGAGGAGAAGGGAATGACAGAGGATGAGATGGTTGGATGGCATCACCAACTCCATGAACATGAGTCTGAGCAAACTCCGGGAGTTGGTGATAGACAAGGAAGCCTGGCGTGCTGCAGTCCATGAGTTGGACATGACCGAGGGACTGAACTGACTGACTGATAAATCAATCATTATATGCCAAGTACTACTTAAAGCACATATCTTGTATTAACTCATTTATTTCTCAAGTAACCAACTGAGCTAGATATTATTATTGTCCCCATTTTACAAATGAGGAAACTGGAGAAAAAGGATAAAATACCTTGCCCAAGATTCTACAGTCAATAATGGTCCGGCCGTGCAGTAACATAATGTAAAGTGACAGCTTCATCTCAGGTTTGGCATTCAGGGATCTGGAATATGCTGTAGAAACTAGCTGCAGAGCCCTAATGAGCATTGCCAAGGTGACCACTGCACATTACTGAAAGGCCCTTGCATGTTCACCAGCTATAAATGGTGCTGTCAGAAGTCATGCTCAGTAGCTGTCAGTGTTCAGAATTGGAAGGAACAGGACCCCAGTCCCAATTAAAAGAAGGCTCAGATAGAGCAGACATGCTACCAGTAATCCAAAACTAGAGAGCTAGGAGATGTTAGCTAAACAGAGTCTTACAGATAGGAATCTAACTATGTAAGCTGGGCTCACGATAGGGAAAAAGCAATGCTCTAATTTGTAAAGGAAGTAGGATTGATGAGCCTTAAGGAAGAACCAGCACTGCACAGATTCAGGAAAGGGGCAGGGGCTTTTAGTGACCACTTCTGAGCTCTCTTAAAGCTATATTCATCCCCATTCAGCATGATAGCCACTAGCCACATGAACCTACCAAAATTTAAACTTAACTAAAATTAAACCAAATGCAAAACAGTCCCTCTATCACACTCATCACAATCCAAGCCCTGAACAAGGGGCTACAGGAACTGCATCAGCACTGCTAGAGCATAAGAACTTTACCCCAAATTCCCCTTGCTGATACAGGGTGATTTTATTTGTCCCTATTGTAATAATTTTACTATTATTTCACCTCAAATTTCAGCAAGAATTGACTCAATCCAGATTCACAGTATGTCAGAGAAATTTAGGAATGAGGAGTCAGAAAAAACAAAGCAAAGAGTAAGTGAGTGACAGCCTACTTTGCAAACTGAAGCCACATCACCATCCTCTAAACTAAGAGTCCATTCTGTTTTGCTTCCCTTCTTCCTAACTGCCTACACAGTCCATGAGAAGTGGCTAACAAGCCCTTCCAAAGAACCTCCTACCCCTTGGAAAGGTTTCAACAGGAGCAAGAATTCTTTCCTGGCCTTGTTGTTTCCCTCAGTTGAACAATTCCTAAGCCACAAAATGGAAACTTTACGGGAACAGAATCCATTTACAGAAGAAACTCTTCTGTCAGTTGAACATTAATTCCTCCAGCTTGTATTTTTCCCTCACAAACATGCATCCTTTCTAGTTAAAAAGAGCCTTGTGAAACAACAGGGCAGGGGGCAGGGATGCAAAATGTATAGAACAATTCATTCTGCCATTTAACATAAGTCATGACAATTTGAAATATTTATTGAGGAAGCTAAACACTAATACTTGGAGAAGACTCTTGAGAGTCCCTGGGACTGCAAGGAAATCAAACCAGTCAATCCTAGAGCAAATCAGTCCTGAATATTCATTGGAAGGACTGATGCTGAAGCTGAAACTCCAATGCTTTGGCCACCTGATGTGAAAAACTGACTCTATGGAAAAGACCCTTATGGTGGAAAAGATTGAAGGCGAGAGGAGAAGGGGATGACAGAGGATGAGATGGTTGGATGGCATCACCGACTCGATGAACATGAGTTTGAGTAAGCTCCAGGAGTTGGTGATGGACAGGGAAGCCTGGTGTGCTTCTGTCCATGGGGTGGCAAAGAGTTGGACATGACTGAGGGACTGAACTGAACTGAAACACTAATAAGGATCACCTTTACTGAGTATTGTGGCCCAGCATAGGATACTGTAAGCACTCTAAATATTAGTTTCAATTTCTGAAAAATAGGGTTAATAGCTTCCACCATGGTTAGGATTTTTTTTTTTCTTTTTGCGATTTCATAAAATGTGAAACTCTTCTAAATGATTTCTAAAAGCCGCTTACTCCTTGGAAGGAAAGTTATGACCAACCTAGACAGCATATTAAAAAGCAGAAACATTACTTTGCCAACAAAGGTCCGTCTAGCCAAGGCTATGGTTTTTCCAGCAGTCATGTATGGATGTGAGAGTTGGACTATAAAGAAAGCTGAGTGCAGAAGAATTGATGCTTTTGAACTGTGGTGTTGGAGAAGACTGTTGAGAGTCCCTTGGACAGCAAGGAGATCCAACCAGTCCATCCTAGAGGAGATTAGTCCTGGGTGTTCATTGGAAGGACTAATGCTGAAGCTGAAACTCCAATACTTTGGCCACCTGATACAAAGAACTGAATTATTTGAAAAGACCCTGATACTGGCAGATTGAGGGCAGGAGGAGAAGGGGCTGACAGAGGATGCGATAGTTGGATGGCATCACCGACTCAATGGACATGAGTTTGGGTGGACTCTGGCAGTTGGTGATGGACAGGGAGGCCTGGCGTGCTGCGGTTCATGGAGTCGCAAAGAATTGGACACAACTGAGCAACTGAACTGAACTGAACTGAACATGTAACCACAATTGTTGTCTAGGCAGGACTTCAACAAAATGAGAAAGAGAGGAAACACAAATTAAGCCCATCACCGATCTAATTTCTTCCAAAGGCACCTAAAGAAATCCAAATAAAATAATTTAAAACACTCGAAACGTATGACTTTGGTGTTTTCTCAACTCCCTTCAATTAACGTTGTTAATACGAATTCTTCTGTGAACAAAACAGAATGCTAGTTAAGTAAGAAATGGTCTCTGAAGAAATCTCTCTGTTAAAAATAAAATATCCATGAATTAATACATGATCAAATATATCTAATACTGACAATAAGATACCTAGATAACAAACTTAATAACTTCAATTTTATGAAATATTCAGTCATAATAGAAAGAAAAACAGGTGTAAAAATAAATTAACATGGTATTACAATGGGATTTATATTTCTAACCAGAAATGGACACATACATCATAAAAGTAAGAAATGCACTTCATAATTTAAGTCAATAATAGGTATCAATTCTAGACAATAAAATTGAAGTGGGTATCTTTAAAAGCACCACTGTTCTCCTCTACAAAGGAGTGTCAGCTTCATCTCATTCCTGGTTTCTAAAAATAGAAGTTGTGTCTAAAATTTCAGAGCTAAAAGAGGCAAGAAATAAAGAAGGATTCTGTAACAGTAAAGTTCATCTGCCCAAAGGCTGGAAATCCTAAACACACCTTCCTTGTGTGATGCCTTTCTTGTAAGCATGATGTCTATCCTTTCTTGCCCATGTAACATGTGTTTCACTGCCTAATAAACAACACTGACAATCCAAGGGATGAGTAAGTGCTGGGAAAAAATGCCTAGGTGGGTTTTCTGCACTAGACGAGAGAAATTAGAGATTTCTAAATCCCACCCAATTACATGGTCCTCTGAATGATACCCCTTACCCCTCCCTATTGTAGTTAGCCCCTTAGAGAAATCCCTAATATGATTTGCTTCCCTGTTTCTTTCTTTAGCCTTGGTACACACAATTTTCCCTATTAGACAACCTTTCAGTAGCTGCAGTCATCGTCTTATGCCTGACCACAAGCACCTTCCTGAATAAAACAAAATTGGAAGCCAGACAGCATAAGAATTCTGAAAACATTCATCCTCTAACAAACATCAGAAAAGGATTAAAATGTGCACTTTCAACCTTTCTAGTCAGGATATATAATTATATATTATATATGATGTATAATATAATGATATCGATATAGTGAGCAAATATATATATTTCAAATAAAACAAGCATTATTTTGTAATCCAAAGAAAGTAAAATGGTTTCCTAATAAATTATCATGTTCTTATTTGCTAGCTCAAACAAAATCGTTGGTACCCAGACATTTGACAGTTACCCTGCAGATAGAATTACTGTCATCACACACAACTTGTCTTCTCATTTATTGATTTGTATGGACCACATCTCAACTCAATCAATTCCAACTTGTTAGGAGAAAGAAGCCAATCAGAAAGAATTTTTAAAAGACTGTCTCACAGTAGAAAAGCAATTATTTTGTGATTGAATGCATATTGCATAAATATTCCTATAGGCTTAAGTGTCATTGGACTAGATAAGAAATTCCAGAATACTTCACACCTTAAATACATTACAAACTTGTTTAGCTAGCTCTCAAACTAGTACGATTCAAACTTATTCATTTTAGTAGTAATTACTGCTAAGAAAAATCACCACCAAGAAAAAAGACACAAAATGATAGCACTAACAACTGAAGACTGCTTTAAGTAAAGTGTTCTACTGTGTGTTCTTAGAGAAACTGCATACTTTATGCATTTTAAATACTTTTTCATTAACTACTTTTGATATCATTTTAAAATTAAACTAAATGTATAACATCACTCATAAAAAAATTTAGCAACTGCCTCTGAAAATGAATCTTATTGTAATTTTAACATGTCTTACCTACAGATGATTTACAAACTCCAATTAGGAGAATTTAATCCTTTTTTTTAATTTTTATTTTTACTTTATTTTGCTTTACAATACTGTATTGGTTTTGCCATACATTGACATGAATCAGCCACGGGTGTACATGAGTTCCCAATCCTGAACCCCCCTTCCACCTCCCACCCCATATCATCTCTCTGGATCATCCCCGTGCACCAGCCCCAAGCATCCTGTATCCTGTATTGAACATAGTGGGGAATTTAATCTTGTAGCTATGTTTCTGGAAATGATAGAAAGTGAGATAAAGGAGGATATTTTTACAACACATAACACCCAGGACTATTATGTGGGGGGAAGGAGGGAGAGAAAGAAACAGAAAACACTTTATCATGATTCCTATTGTGAACATGTTAACAATTCCAATCCAAACTCAAGCTAATTTTGGTGCTTAATGTGTATGCATCAAATGATATCCCTCCCATATGAGATAATTTTCATTACAAAGAAAAATTAATTTCATTTAAAGTTTTGTTTTTAATTCATCTTAATATTTAAATATAATCCCTGTAAAAACTAGCCTGAGCAAGTCTTCATTTTATTTTTCCTGAAACTAGCAACTCTTCTCACCTACATTCTCTAAGTTCATGGCTTCATGTGCAACTTTGTGCATGAAGACAAGCTTACAAAGCAGCTTAGAACAAATTTCCTCCCACAGTCCCACTATACCATCAATGCACAACTAAGATGAGCTTCCAGGTTTTGCCGGAAAATGAAGAATAATAATTCTTATAAAAAGCAGTAGCTGTACATATGAGTAATTGTCTCAAAAAGGAAATTAGATTTCACTTAAGGTTATCCTTCCCTATTCTTTTTTTTGCTGGTAACTTGACCTTGCTAGAACTCTTCCCTTCCTATCCTTACATATCGGGCTCACAATAGATACTAAAGAAATTAGAAGGCTTGTTTCTCCCACATAAATAACAACATAAACCATATACCTCCTTTCAGGTCTTGCCATCCTCTGAGTCTCTGCACTACATCTCCCACTCCTCTTTCCTTGGCAATGTAAGGGGGTCCTTTCCTACCAGGGAGAAGTATAACTACTTACCGGGGCTCTGAACATTCTGCTCACCATTATATTCCTTTCACAATGATAAAATCCTGACTTTATTTTCAACAGCAAAGTGGTCTGAATACATCCCTTAGCCTAACAAAGTAGTAATTGTTTTAATGTGTGTGCTTAGTCACTCAGTCATGTAGACTCTTTGAGACCCCATGGACTGTAGCCTGCCATGCTCCTCTGTTCATGGAGATTCTCCAGGCAAGAATACTGGAGTGTGTTGCCATGCCCTCCTCCAGGAGATCTTCCCAGGGACTGAACCCAGGTCTCCCACATTGCCGGCAGACTCTCTACCATCTGAGTCACCAGGGAAGCCCAATTGTTTTAATACAGAGATTACATAACTTCAGCAGGTTACTCAACATCTGCTAACCTCAGATCTCTCATTTATTGGAAAAGAATGATAATATTACATACATCTCATGTTTCTAAGAAGATGAAATTAAACTGAATGTAAACAATGTCAACAGTCCTTACAGATCATAAGTGGTCAATAAATGCTATCTATTTATAATTGGGGTAGAATTAGTAGTAGTAGTAAACTGCCCTTCTGATTCATTATGTTCTTATGAAGGCACAGCTTCTTACCATGTGGAACCACTCTAACTCCTAAAAGCAAAATAAAGCAGACAGTTGGCAATATAAGTTATGGGTTGATGATGCTGGGGCAACTTGATTATGCTGGGAACTGTTTTCCAGAATTCCCTTCCTTGTGTTTCCCAGGTTCAGTTCACTTCAGTCACTCAGTCACTCTGCAGAACACCAGGCTTTCCTGTCCATCATTAACTTCTGGAGTGTGCTCAAACTCATGTCCATAGAGTCGGTGATGCCATCTAACCATCTCACCCTCTATCATCCCCTTCTCTTTCTGTGTTCAACCTTTCTCAGTATCAGGGTCTTTTCCAGTGAGTCAGTTCTTCACATCAGATGGCCAAAGTATTAGAGCCTCAGCATCAGTCCTTCCAGTGAACATTCAGGACTGATTTCCTTGAGGATTGACTGGTTTGATCTCCTTGCAGTCAAGGGACTCTCAAGAATCTTCTCCAACACCACAGTTCAAAAGCATCAATTCTTCAGTGCTCAGCTTTCTTTATGGTCCAACTCACATATCCATACACGACTACTGGAAAAACCATAGCTTTGACTAGAGATCTTTGTCGGTCAAGCAATGTCTGTTTTTTAATATGCTATCTAGGCTGGCCATAGCTTTTCTTCCAAGGAGCAAGCATCTTTTAATTTCATGGCTGCAGTGATTTCACTATCTGCAGTGATTTTAGAGCTACCTCTTGGTTGTTTCCCCATCTATTTGCCAAGAAGTGATGGGACCGGATGCCATGATCTTAGTTTTTTGAATGTTGAGTTTTAAGCCACTTTTTCACTCTCCTCTTTCATTTTCATCAAGAGGCTCTTTAAGTTTCCCAGGTTAGCGATAGCCAAATTCTGAATTTCCCCGAGATTCAGAAAGCAAGAGTGAAGCAATGGCCATAGCTCCCTGGCAGTCCTTTTGCGGACAGCTATGGTGACAAACAAATGCAGAGATGTCTTTGCAGTTCTAAGTAGTTTACATTCCTCTGCTCTACATACAACTCTTGTTCCTAATTGATGGTCCTTCCCTGGTGGCTCAGATGGTAAAGAGTCTGCCTGCAATGCAGGAGACCCAAGTTTCATCCCTGTGTCAGGAAAATCCCCTGGAGAAGGGAATGGCCACCTACTCCAGTATTCATGCCTGAAGAATTCTGTGGACAGAGAAGACTGGTGGGCTACAGTCCACAGGGTCACAGAGAGTCAGACACAACTAAGCGATTAACATCTTCCCTTTAACATGACCAACTGCAGCTCCAGCTCCACAACAGGTACTCTGTTGTGAACCCACAGATACCAGAGCCACACTGACACCTCTCTGTGAGCTTGCCATCTGTGGTCACACTTAGGCAGCTGGATGGGGTTGGTTTTGGGATTTTCTGGATAGTGACTCCTCCCAGTTTCCTTTCAGAATTTAGTTCCCCAGTTTGTCTAGTTCTTATATCTCCTTTTTGCCATAATACTCATGGTGGTAAGTGTGACGGGAGGGGCTAAAATGTCACTTAAAATTGCTTTTCCCAACCTGCCTGTTGTTGCTATAATAGTCATGATTCGGTATTTAGTAAAGAAGACAATTAAAATGTTGAATATTACCTGGCATAAAAATTATACTATTGATAGTATTAAAAATACAAGACATGTGATAAAAGCTTAAGAACTATGTCTCAAACTCCCTTTGGGTGAGAAGCTAAAAGCTTTTTATTAAAACTAGTGACATGATACTCAAAATGGATTAAAGATCTAAATGTAAGACCAGAAACTATAAAACTACTAGAGGAAAACATAGGCAAAACATTCTCTGACATAAATCATAGCAGGATTCTCTATAATCCACCTCCCAGAATAATGGAAATAAAAGCAAAAACAAACAAATGGGACCTATTAAACTTAAAAGCTTTTGCACAATGAAGGAAATTATAAGCAAGGTGAAAAGACAGCCTTCAGAATGGGAGAAAATAATAGCAAATGAAGCAACTGACAAAGAATTAATCTCAAAAATATACGAGCAACTCCTCAATTCCAGAAAAATAAATGACCCAATCAAAAAATGGGCCAAAGAACTAAACAGATATTTCTCCAAAGACATACAAATGGCTAACAAACACATGAAAAGATGCTCAGCTTCACTCGTTATCAGAGAAATGCAAATCAAAACCACAATGAAGAACCATCTCATGCCGGTCAGAATGGCTGCTATCAAAAAGTCTACAAGAAATAAATGCTGGAGAGGGTGCAGAGAAAAACTGCACTTACATTCTTACACTGTTGGTGGGAATGCAAACTAGTATAGTCACTATGGAAAACAGTGTGGAGATACCTTAAAAAGCTGGAAATAGAACTGTCTTATGACCCAGCAATCCTATTGCTGGACACACACACCAAGGAAACCAGAAATGAAAGAGACACGTGTATGCCGATGTTTATCGCAGCACTGTTTACAATAGCCAGGACATGGAAGCAACCTAGATGTCCATCAGCAGACGAATGGATAAGAAAGCTGTGGTACATATACACAATGGAATATTACTCAGCTATTAAAAAGAATGCATTTGAATCAGTTCTAATGAGGTGGATGAAACTGGAGCCTATTATACAGAGCAAAGTAAGTCAGAAAGAAAAACACCAATACAGTATATTAATGCATAAATATGGAATTTAGAAAGATGGTAACAATGACCCTATATTCAACACAGCAAAAGAGACACAGATGTAAAGAACAGACTGTTGGACTCTGTCGGAGAAGGCAAGGGTGGGATGATTTGAGAGAATAGCATTGAAACATGTATATTTATCATATGTGAAATAGATTGCCAGTCCAGGTTCAATGCATGACATAGGGTGCTCAGGGCTGGTACACTGGGACGATCCTGAGGGATGCGATGGAGAGGGAGGTGGAAGGGAGGGTCCGGATTGGGAACACATGTACACCCATGGCTGATTCATGTGAATGTATGGAAAAAACCACCATAATACTGTAAAGTAATTAGCCTCCAATTAAATTTTTTAAAATAATAACCTTAGAAAATAAAAAATTAAATAAAACTAGTGACATGATATAGTTTATAATGCAGTTCTGTTTTATCACCTCCCAGCTCTACAAAATTCATCAAGCCACTTAACTACTTTGAGGTCATCATTCTTCACCTCTTATTTGGAGATATATGCACCTTTAATAATAATATTGTTTGTAAAAATTCATGTTAGAAAGAAATCAGTTAATACTGTGTCAATAATATGCTAGACTTTAGTGAGATAATTTTACTCCTAAATAAGAAGCTCAAAAATACTTTTTTCTTAGCCTTTTGGGGAGGATGTGCTTCAAATACTAGAGATTCCTAAATATTTAACCGCACCATAAATTGGATCATTGTATTAACAAATTAGTACAAACCTATAGCCTTAGAACTCAAAAGTTATTTGGTTTTTATACTCAGTTGACTATTACTCAGCAATTAAAATAAGATAAAATAATGCCATTTCCAGCCATAAGGAAGGCAAAGTATGTTTCACTTTCCAGTCTATAGTCTTTACACACTATAATATACTTAAGACTGCCCATATATTTATTATTAATTCAAACAAAAATAATTCCTTGACCTAATCATCTTCCTATTTTCTGTCTTCCTTTTACAACAAATCTTCTGGACACTTGCTTCATCTTCACTTCCCTTCCTCTCTGTATTAGATAAAGCTTTGCAGTTGGTTGTGTTCCTACCCAGAGAAGGCGATGGCATCCCACTCCAGTACTCTTGCCTGGAAAATCCCATGGACGGAGGAGCCTGGTAGGCTGCAGTCCATGGGTTCACTAAGAGTCGGACACAACTGAGCGACTTCACTTTCACTTTTCACTTTCATGCATTGGAGAAGGAAATGGCAACCCACTCCAGTATTCTTGCCTGGATAATCCCAGGGATNCCTATTTTCTGTCTTCCTTTTACAAATCTTCTGGACACTTGCTTCATCTTCACTTCCCTTCCTCTCTGTATTAGATAAAGCTTTGCAGTTGGTTGTGTCCCTACCCAGAGAAGGCGATGGCATCCCACTCCAATACTCTTGCCTGGAAAATCCCATGGACGGAGGAGCCTGGTAGGCTGCAGTCCATGGGGTCACTAAGAGTCGGACACGACTGAGCGACTTCACTTTCACTTTTCACTTTCATGCATTGGAGAAGGAAATGGCAACCCACTCCAGTATTCTTGCCTGGATAATCCCAGGGATGGGGGAGCCTGGTGGGCTGCTGTCTACGCGGTCGCACAGAGTCGGACACGACTGAAGCGACTTAGCAGCAGCAGCAGTGTCCCTACCACATACTGAAATATGTCTGTCTTGTTCCACTGGTTTTCAAACTTTACTGTGCAAAATAATCTCCTGGATATTTTTTTAAATTGAGATCCTTAAGTCACCCACCCGAGATTCTAATTTAAAAATCCCAAATTGGAAGGTAGGGACCTGAATATTTATCAGCACTTCTAAATTATTCTGATATAGGTTGTTAGGAATAATATCATGAATGACTAACACCCAAATCAGTGGAGAAGCCTCAATACTTATTCACATTTGACCTTTCTGCAATATCTGACACTCTTAATGATATCTCCTGAAATTACACTTTCCGAGATGCTCAAAACCCAGGCCCTTGAAAAAGCTGGTTCCCCTCCACAAATTACTTATTAGTGAATTCTTAAAAATGAGCTGTGGATATCAACTACCCTAAGTATTTGCTGGCTGTTTGATCTAAAGCTTCAGTAGCTTCAGGCCTTCCCTTATAGGATTAACACACTATTAAAAGAAACAATATAAATAAAGATGAATATTTCCTGAATGTTTATGAGTGCTAAGCATACACATTATCTTCTATAACAATCTCATGTGTCATGACTTCCTTCATCACAGGTTTTTTGCTTGCTTGTTTTGTTTTTTAGAAACAGTTCCTCCTACCCAGTTGTTCCCCCTACACAAGCATTATCATTGCCCAAGAAGCTTAGTGCCATTCACCAATTCTACAAACCCCGAGGGTCACTTTCCTTGGGATACTGTTCCTGATGGCCTTACTGATACTCTCCACTACTGGGAGCTTCTGGCCCTGTGCTTCACATCACCCACTACACTATAAGAGGTTGATCTGATATGTGTCACCACCTCTTGTCAGTGGACTTCTTGAATGGTACGGGCTGTATCGATCAGCCTACAGCATGTCAGTGAGTCTGGTTGGATGTCTTCTTAATTAATTAATTAAAGCTAGTTGTCATTATTTATCTATTTAACCCTTCAATCCTTTTGTCAGGATATTGTGCAGTATTTCACAAAATGTGTTCCTTAAACCAGCTATATTAAAGTCACCCTGGATGATCATTAAAACAATAGTTTCCTGTGCTCCTGGTTCACTAAAGCATTATTTCTGAGGCTGAACCCAAGAATATTCATTTTGATAGGCACTTTAGATGAGTCCTATGAATGACAAAATTTTAAAAATATTATTTGAGTTAGAAGAGCTCTTATTAAGATTGAAGAGACCTGTCTTCTGCTAGTGACAATGCCAATAACTAACCTATTTTCATGAACAAACCCTTTAAGAAAACTAGATTTTAGCTTCATTTAAAAACAGGGAATTAGAATAAATTATCTACAATGTCTCTCCTATCTCTAAATTTCTTTTTTTGGTTTTAATAAATTGGAAAAACTCAGGATATACTTGCAAGTAAGTTTCTTCTAAGCCATATGAAATTGACATCTATCTTTTATACCTCATAAGAGTGAATGAGTGCACAATCATTTCAAATCAGATCAGGATGCAGGAGACATAAGGGCAATGAATTCAAGACTGGAGATATAAGGGCAATGAATTCAAGACTGGAACTAGAGCTTTTCTTGCAATTTCATACAGAAGAACGGTAACAAGTGATCAGACTTGCCCACTTGCCCTAATTTCGTTAATTTTTCATCTATGTAGTTCATAGAGAAATATTATCCACAAGTTTTTAAAGAGTATAACCCATGGACCACATGGAACAGAATCACTTAGAAGTTCCGCTTAACACTGTAGTTTCCAAGGTAACACCCACCATCTACTGAACCTGAATGTTTGACCAAAAATAATTTCCTTACAAACATTTCAGTTGACTTATTTGTCTGCCATTTGAATACCACCACTAATATACAAAATCTAAGTAGTTAAATTGAGATATACATGAATAATGAACAAATTGCTCCAATGTCTAGTATAAAACCAAAAATAAATCCTGTAAGGTGTTATGTAACCCAGTCTTCTGAACATGCACAGAAAATACTTTTACAGTTACTTGGACTGAAAGAGCCGGTTTTCTGACTTTAAGAGTGGGAGATTCAAGGCTGTGGGCCAGGATACAATTATAATGCAGCATATAAACAGTGACTTGTGTGCTGTGCTTAGTCACTCAGTCATTTCTGACTGTTGTGACCCCATGGCTCCTCTGTCCTTGGGGCTTCTCCAGGCAAGAATCCTGGAGTATGCTGCCATGCCCTCCTCCAGGGGTCCTTCCAACCCAGGGATCGAACCCAGGTCTCCCGGATTGCAGGTGGCTTCTTTACCAACTGAGCCACCAGGGAAGCAACTAGTGCCTTAGAAATGTTCAAACATTCTGATCCAGCATAGTTCTGGGTAGCGGCAGAAGCACCAATAGGATATGAGAGAGGACCATAAAAGAGTTGAAAGAGGCTTAAAGGGCTAAGAAAATAAGACAGACCATGGTACAAAGAGAAACAAGAAAAAGGATGACTAAGGAATAGGATAATGTTAAGTAAGGGAAACTGGTTTTGCTGAATTAACTAGGGGAAATCAGTTATGCAAGGGAAATAAGTTTTGCTGAATTAGACAACCTGGCTTTGATGCTAAAATATGTGACTAGAAATCATCTGATTAGTTAGTAAACAAAAATTACACTAATAAAATGAAATGGCTATTGATAAACCATATGCAAGGGCATAGTTGATATTAAACTAAGAGAGAGTCCCTTGGACTGCAAGGAGATCCAACCAGTCCATTCTAAAGGAGATCAGTCCTGGGTGTTCTTTGGAAAGACTGATGCTAAAGCTGAAACTCCAATACTTTGGCCACCTGATACGAAGAGTTGACTCATTGGAAAAGACTCTGCTGCTGGGAGGGATTGGGGGCAGGAGGAAAAGGAGACGACAGAGGATGAGATGGCTGAATGGCATCACCAACTCGAGGGACGTGAGTGAGTGAACTCCGGGAGTTGGTGATGGACAGGGAGGCCTGGCATGCTGCGATTCATGGGATCGCAAAGAGTCGGACATGACTGAGTGACTGAACTGAACTGAAGTAAAATAAATAAAATATAGTAAATAGTAAAATAAAGATCTTCTTCTTCTGTCAAAAGGAAAAATAAGCAATGGGAAAAATTTTACCAGACATTAAGGTATTTGGGAAAATTACACTAAAAATTTCAAAGCTGCAGATGNAGCAATGGGAAAAATTTTACCAGACATTAAGGTATTTGGGGAAATTACACTAAAAATTTCAAAGCTGCAGATGTAATTTAACCTTTTTATAAGATAAATACATGTCATCAATTACATATGTAAAACTTCTATACAATTCATTATAAGCAATTCATATTTACACATGATAAAATTTTGATACGTTAGAAATGAATTCCATGCTATAGATCAAAAGGAAAATAATTTGAAACAGATAAGTTCATAGACTTTACTTTCAAGAAAGTAAATGAATGACTAAAGCATCAATGAATTATTATTCACCGTTTTCCTTGGAGAAAGTTGCAAGTGTTAATTAAGTCATGATTAAAGAAAGATGGTGTGTCTATCACACACTTATCAGAAATGTATCAAGTAAAATTATAGCTTAATTGCCTCCCTTTATAATTCTATGAATAAAAATGCCAGTCTCTATTCATAGGAAAAGTTGTCTGGTATTTTTGCAAGGTCAAACTTCTCTGACAAATGTGTTTCCAATATTTTGCTCAAATGAAAAATACAAACAACTATTGTCTTTATTGGGTCCAAAATGATTTACAGACCCCTCTAACATGACTTACTCTTGGCTCAAAAAATAAAAACAAACAAACAAAAAAAAAACACATTTTTTTAGCTATAGGATTTAAGACAAACTTTTTGATCCTTTAATTAACTGTAAAGTACTTTTAAATTTTTGATTAGAGCTTTGTAAACAATTCAACAACACATAAATTTAATAATAAAATTATGAGAAATATAGATCAAGGTTAGAGCTTTTTTTTCTTTTCCAAATTTGGTATTCTATACCCTGCTTCACCTTGCCAAAGCAAGTCTTATTCCTATTCTCTATGTGAGAGAAACAAGAATATTCCTGATGACAAATATATTTAAGATTCAGCAACAATTCCACAGAGTGCTTTGACAAAGACAGAAATTGAGAGGGAGGTTTATTAAGTTATTTCATACCTATTTCAAGCCTTTATAACAAGGCATTTAAAATGACTATGTGTATGTATGTAAATTTGGCCTCATCATGTGATCACAATATTGCCTAACAATTTCTAAGTGCTTAAATATTTTAAATAACTGTAAATGCTATCTTGTATATTTTGAAGATGCCTATAAATATAACAAAGGACTTTAAAAGCTAGTTGTATCTTAGTTACAAAGGGATATTTCAAACTACCTTATGAGCTTCTTACCAAATGCAGCAACTATTTTTTTCATAGAGCCTGTTTCTAAAATACTGAGTTTCTGATGTTCTTCTGAGATGGGTCAGACCAGAGCAGTAATTATGGTGACAACCAGAGGAATCTTCCACTTGTTTTCACATCATTTAAGGTAAAATGAAATGCACGGTGAACATGCTTACTGAACAGATTAGAGACATATCCTCCAAATCTCTAGTGAAAACAAGATTGTGAAATTATTTTTTAAGTATCTTGTGCCTAAATTAAATTAAAATATAACTTCAATTCCCTATAAAACATTTATAGAAAAATACAAATATTCAAAAACCATGATTTTTCTGCTCATTTAACAGTTCTGGTGCTAAATAATCAAATTTCATAATAAAAAAATGTAGGTGTGAAATGTAGATTCAGATACAGACAAGAGACCAGAAAACAAGGTTGTATTCCTATCTGTTGCACTTATTAAGTAAATAACCCTGTGATTTAGTCTCTCTTGGTTTCAATTCCCTTTTCTATTAATTAGGAATAATAAAATCTGCCTAAGAAGTATAACTCAATGGGTGCAAATAAGGATTTTTAGTTTAAAATAAGCCCACATAAAGAAATACCTGTGAGTAGTGAAATAATATAAAATAAGGAACAATGGTGATGCTATGTATTCCTACCAGGCTTAGAAAAAAAACATATATATTTTTTCCCAACTTCAGTCTCAATAAGAAACTAACAGGTGAAATATGATTAAAACCCATATTCTCAGTTCCTCAATGTTCTTTCCTCAACTTTGTTTAAGTCATCAAGGCTTTACAACACCCCTCCCCAACTCCTGGAAAAAGAAGTGCTTTTTAAGTTCCAGTAATTATACACTAGATAGGCTGAGCACTGAAATCCTATCAGTTGTGTTTGGTAGCTATCTTACAGATATCTAATACGCACTAGGGTATGGAGCCCTCTTAAGTTGAATGACTTAAACACAAATTCTAAACTGCTCCCCACCACACTTCCTTCCTGGGCCAAATGTTCATCGTGAATGAAGGATTTGGGCTCATTAAATGTTGTTAAAAGCAGTTCAATAGATCTGCACAGGTTTCAATAAATCCCAAACTGTGAAATATTAAAAAAATTAAACTCACCAATAGAAACATTTAAATATGACTAAACAAGAATAAAATTCACTGTGAATGACCAATGTGTTCAAAGTCATTTCTTTCATGCCTTTAAGTGGCTTGGATTAGCATAAAGCACCTTCTCAGAATGTAGGCAACAATAAAAACTGCAATAACTCATACTTTGTAGTGACTTTCATTTTTGAATCTGGATATTCTTTAATTTTCATAATAGCCTTGGGAGGTAAATATCATTATCCTCATTTCATAGTAGATGAAATTGAGAGATTAGTAATTTGCCTACAGCTACACAGTAAGTGAACTGTACGCTGATTTCAGGCCTAGGTACTGGCACTAAGATTATTGCCTTACTGAAATTTCTATCACTAAATGGTTAGCACTTGAGAGGAACAGCGCTAAGGTGACAGCCAAGTGAAAATCTAGAAGTCAAAAACGTGAACACAAACATAAAGGCATAAAAGGAGGAGTGGAAAACAACTGAGAGGCATTTAAAAATAATAAAAAGCTAATATTTATTGATTGCTCATCATGTGCTAGGCACTGTTTGAAAATGCATTATGTGAACTAACTGGACAAATCTTATCATAGCCCCTAAAACCAATGGCCAAAACTGTGAGATCATCTTTGATTTCTTTCTTTCTCCTGTCCTCCTGTGCAACAAATCCTGTGCTCTTTAGCTTCAAGATACAGTCTACGTAGAAACTAACCACCTCGTACAACTCTTGTACTCTCCCGGCAAGATCACTGCAGAAGTCTCCTAACTGCTCTATTTCTAAGCGGGGCCTCATTCGTCTATTCCTTAGCCCAGCAGCCAGAATAATCTCCTTAAACCAGAAGTCAGATGGTGTCACTGTTATTCTCAACACTTCCTAAATGTTTGCTCATATCTTACTCAGAACACAAGATTTTTTACAAAAAAAGTTCTACTGTAAAAGGCCCTCCATGACCAGGTCTCACCCCCACCACTCCACTGTGACTCCTATCACTCCAGCCCCACTAACCTGACTGCTAGTCCTGGATCATTCTAGATATCCTTGCCTTTCTAAGAAGTTGTGTACTTGTTTCTGGTCTGGAAAATTTTCCTTCTAGGTCTTAGCATGATTTATTCGTTTGCTTACTTCAGGTCTCTGTTCAAAGTCTGTGAGGACTTACCCATCAGCCAGTTTTATTTTTCCCTAGACCCCATCAGCCTCTGTACATATATTTGATTTGTTTGTCTGCTCATTCTGAAGGAGGGGCAATCTATCTCTCCCATGACAATGAAAGCTCCAGAGACAGATTCTGTCTAGTACATAGATATGAGAGTCTGTTGGACACGAATAGGCAACTAACACTGTCACATACTAAGTGCTCAATAAAAAATATGTTGAACTAAAGAATGAATTCACAACTTAATGAGGTTAAGTTGTAAATGACAGTCCTTTTAGAGACAAAATGGCAGAGACAGAGGTAGAGGCATAGGGAGACAGAGTTACTTACTGTAGGTCACAGAAGTAGGGCAAAACTCATATAATGGCGTTGCAGAGTGCGTGCTCCCAGCCACTGAACTACACTGCTCTCTGAACAAAGTCCAGTGGCCTAAAGCTATGCTTCTACAATAGCAGGACTGTATATCGTGCTGTCCTCACGTACGTTCCACTTTCTACAAGGCTGCTTTTTAAGAGACATCATTAAAACCTAATGTCCAGACCTTAGTTTCTAAATATAGTTCCTATTAAGAACTAGAGTTCTGGAAGACACAGCTGATAAGAGTGTGATTGATAGGGAAAGAACAAAGCAGGCCTCATTGTGCCAGAAAGTAAGGAAAGGCTGGAAAAGTGAAAGAACTCTATCAAAAGAAGATAAGACTTAGTAGCTATCGTCTGCAAAGCATCATTCTGTTGCTCTCTTCAAATCCACCCTGTAAAGTAGGCATATTAGCCTAGGACACAACAACGTGTCTGAAACACAGCAGATGCTACCACACAGTCTCTGCTGAGTGCAATGATGGCACAGGAAACCGAGATCACAGTGGGTATAACACACTGATTCACGAGTTCACAGTGATAATCGGAGAGGAAAAGGAAATAGAGGACCGAAGAGAGAATTGGTGGGAAGGAAGGAATAAGGGGGCGGGGGGGGGAGGGAAGAGAGAGATAATGTATAGGAAACAAGGGATGTAGGAATAATCAATATAGAAAATAACCACTTTGCAGCAAATTTTTAATAGTAAATTTTTATTTCAGGCAAGGTTCATCAATAAGATAAATAATTATTAGAGAAAAGATTTTCATACAATCCTAAAACTTTACCTCACCACTTACTTATAAGTGATAGAGGTTAAAGGTAGAGACATCACCATAACTACAAAAAGTGAGACATCACCATAACTACATAAAGATGTGACACCAATAATGGGAGAAACTAATGTCACAGGTGTCCAGATGAAGTACTCTATGACAAATGCTCAACTTGAACATGAGGAAATGATCAGAGAAATCAAAGCTCAGAAATATTCTGCGAAACAGTAGCTTGGACTCTTCAAAGCTGTCAATGCTATCAAAATACATGCATATACATATTTTAAGGCAGAGAAAGTGATCCCAACAGCTAAATGCAATGCACGGTTTCTGTGTGGCTCCTAGATTGCATTAATCAGTAGCTATGTGGGACACTATTAGCTAATTAAAGAATTTCAATATGCACTATATTTTAGATAAGAGGTTCATACTTGTGTTACATTTTTTGCCTTGCAAACTATATTATTTTTACATCGGAGAATGTCCTTGTTCTTAGGAGTGACATGCCCAAGTATTGAGGGGTCTTGGGTCATGATGTAAGATCTCAAGTGGATCAGCAAAAAGCTTCCATCTATAGCTAGCTAACTATCCATCTGTCTGTTACAAGAAATAGTGAGAAGCTAAAGTGACAATGTTTGGATGGCATCACCGACTCAATGAACATGAGTTTGAGCAAACTTCAGGGAGCCTGGAGTACAGCAGTCCATGGTGTCTCTAAGAGTTGGACACAACTGAGCAACTGAACAACAACAAAGTGAAAATATATTATTACACTAACAATTAGTAATCTAGACAAAAATTATTGGNTGGGAGAAACTAATGTCACAGGTGTCCAGATGAAGTACTCTATGACAAATGCTCAACTTGAACATGAGGAAATGATCAGAGAAATCAAAGCTCAGAAATATTCTGCGAAACAGTAGCTTGGACTCTTCAAAGCTGTCAATGCTATCAAAATACATGCATGTACATATTTTTGATCCCAACAGCTAAATGCAATGCACGGTTTCTGTGTGGCTCCTAGATTGCATTAATCAGTAGCTATGTGGAAGACTGTTAGCTAATTAAAGAATTTCAATATGCACTATATTTTAGATAAGAGGTTCATACTTGTGTTACATTTTTTGCCTTGCAAACTATATTACTTTTATATCGGAGAATGTCCTTGTTCTTAGGAGTGACATGCCCAAGTATTGAGGGGTCTTGGGTCATGATGTAAGATCTCAAGTGGATCAGCAAAAAGCTTCCATCTATAGCTAGCTAACTATCCATCTGTCTGTTACAAGAAATAGTGAGAAGCTAAAGTGACAATGTTTGGATGGCATCACCGACTCAATGAACATGAGTTTGAGCAAACTTCAGGGAGCCTGGAGTACAGCAGTCCATGGTGTCTCTAAGAGTTGGACACAACTGAGCAACTGAACAACAAAGTGAAAATATATTATTACACTAACAATTAGTAATCTAGACAAAAATTATTGGGAATTTATTGTATTTTTTCAACTTTTCTGTTACTTTTTTTCCTCCCAAATACAGTTGGTGTAAAGTCTATCTTTTGAGTTTCTTGATGAAATTCCAATGTGTGTGTGTGGAAGACTCTGAAAACCAGCAATCAATTTTAAGATCGGGTGCCCTACAATTTAATTCTGACACTATCTACCAGGGAGATAACAACTATTCCATAAGTTAAGGGTTCAGTCATTTAATACTGTCCCCCGTTGAGCCCTCCCATCCCAACCACATACATACCTCAGACATAAGTTACAAGCTCAAGTTACCTGTGTTTCAGACCAACCGACTATAAATCAGAGATTCCCACAACCTCCTCTTTAGCTTTGATTAGTTTGCCAGAACAGTTCACAAAACTCAGAGAAACATTTTACTTGTTAATTACCATTTTATTATTAGGCTGTAACTCAGGAATCACCAGATGGAAGAGACACATAAAGTAAGGCAAGGGCAAGTGCTCAGAACTTCTATGCCCTCTCCAGCGGGGGCCACTCTACTAGAACGTCCAGCACCTCTTCTTCAGAAGCTCTCTGAACCACATTCTTTTGGGTTTTTATGAGTGATTAAATTATTAGCTACTGGCAACTGATTCAACCTACCCCCACCTCTCCCAAAAGTCAGTGGTAGGACTTAAAAACTCCATCCCACTAAATCAAATGGCTCATTCCTCTGGTAATCATTCATCATCCTTAGATGGAATCCAAAAGTCACCTCATTATGATAATAAGAGACAACTTTACGGATTTTTTCCACTTAGGAAATTCCAAGGGCTCTGGGAAATCTGAGCCAGAAATGGGGACAAATACTAAACAAGTAGTCCTTACTATATTATAAATCACAAGATCACAGGTTACATTCTAAAAATATAAGAAACACTGAAACTTTTTAAAAACTGAAAAGTAAAAGTAAATTTCTATCCCAGATCCATTTGTGTACATACACAAGTTTTTTGGCCCTCTCAATTCTTCCAAAAAAATCACATTCTGTAGATTTTCTCCATTGTTTACATTGATTTTCACATACAGTCTTAATGTAGTAAACTATCTGTAACCAATGGCTAAATTTGAATATTACACAATAACTAAAAGTAGAAATTGTGTCAAATCTACATTTTTTTCCTACCACTGGGAGTCTCCTAAATATGTCAGGTTTGTGAATGGGGTCTCAAGTTAAAGTCAAGGATAGATTACTTCCATAGGACACTAACCTTAGCTCCTACAGCACAGAATGCCTAGTGCACATTTTACTCTCTTATCCAAATTGTAAGGGTTAGATTTTCCATGTGCTACACAAAACATCTTTTTAAGCAAGCCCAGCATTCCCTCAACTATCCTACAATTAATAATAGTTGCTAAGAACAGTTCACTCTACAGTCATATTTTTCTCTATGTCAGCTTTTTCTAAGCCTACTTATTTCTCAAAAAATGTAAGTTTATCTGTTTGTATGTGGCAGAGACAATTAGCAACTTAAGTAGTAAATTTCTTCTTTTGGCAAGTAGAGTATTATTGCTAGGAAATAGCTACTTGTCAGGAACTATTTCCCAAACTCCTTTCCTTCCACCTGGCTCTTACCTTGTATCTGGTGGGTCCATAGGACAGCTCTCTATGAAATGTGAGCAGTCCCTTCTGGGCTGCAATTAAGCATTATATAACACAATTCTTCTCAAACTGGCTCTGTCCTTTGAGCAGCTAAATGCAGCAGGGGATTCTGAGGAGGCCCAAGGGAACTAAGAAATGAGGAGAAGCAAAGAAAGGACCTATGGATTAACGCTAAGACAAGAGTTACTCAATGAACTTCCATCTGATACTATGTGATTGAGAAACAATTTTTTGTTTTCTTACAACTTTGAGATGCAACAAGATGGCGGAGTTAAAGGACATGCACTCATCTTCTTCTGCGAGAACTCCAAAATTACAACTCGCTGCTGAACAACCATCAACAAGAGAACGTTGGATCCCACCAAAAAAAGATACCCTATGTCCAAAGGCAAAGGAGAAGCCCCAGCAATATGGTAGGAGGGATGAAATCACACTTAGAAGCAAACCCGATACCCACCAGAAACACTCGGAGAGCGCAAACAAAACTTATGCACACCAGGAGACTCTACAGAGACTGAGGCAGACCTGCCTTTGAGTGTTTGAGTGTCTCCTGTGGAGGCACAGGTCAGCAGTGGCCTGCTGCAGGGTCAGGGGCTCTGGGGGCAGCAGACCTGGGTGTGGCGTAAGCCTGCTTGGAGGAGGTTGCCATTAACCCCACATAGAGCTGCCAGAACTTACACAGGACTTGGGAAACAGACTCTTGGAGGGCACAAACAGAACCCTGTGGGCATGAGGACCCAGCAGAAAGGAGCAGTGACCCTACAAGAGACTAACCCAGACTTGCCTGTGTCCAGGAGTCTCCAGCAGAGGTGTGGATCGGTGTTGGCCTACTGCAGGTTTGGCGGCATTGAGCGTGGCACACGGCATGCACAGGACATTTTGAAGGAGGTCACCATTATCTTCATTACCTCCACCATAGTTTGGTCTCAGGTCAAACAACAGGGAGGGAACACAGGCCCGCCCATCAACAGAAAATTGGATTAAAGATTTATTGAGCATGGCCCTGCCCATCAGAACAAGACCCAGTTTCCCCCATAGTCAATCTCTCCCATCAGAAAACTTCTATAAGCTTCTTACCCTTATCCTTAAGAGGGCAGACAGAATGAAAATCACAATCACAGAATACTAATCCAACTGATCACATGGAACACAGCCTTGTCTAACTCAGCGAAACTATGAGCCATGCTGTGTAGGGCCACCCAAGATGGACAGGTCATGATGGAGAGTCACTACAGATGGTGACAGCAGCCATGAACTTAAAAGATGTTTGCTTCTTGGAAGAAAAGTTATGACCCACCTAGACAGCATATTAAAAAGCATAGACATTACTTTGCCAACAAAGGTCCGTCTAGTCAAAGCTTTGCTTTTTCCAGTAGTCATGTATGGATGGATGTGAGTTAGACTATAGAGTTAGACTATAAAGAAAGCTGAGTGCCAAAAAACTGATGCTTTGAACTGTGGTGTTGGAAGAGACTCTTTAATCCCTTGGACTGAAAGGAGATCCAACCAGTCCATCCTAAAGGAAATCAGTCCTGAATAACCACTGAAAGAACTGATGCTGAAGCTGAAACTATAATACTTTGGCCACCTAATGCAAAGAACTGACTCACTGGAAAAGACCCTGATGCTGCGAAAGATTGAAGGTGGGAGGAGAAGGGGTCGACAGAGGATGAGATGGTTGGATGGCATCACTAACTTCATGGACATGAGTTTGAGTTGGGAGTTGGTGATGGTCAGGGCAGCCTGGCGTGCTGCAGTCCATGGGGTCGCAAAGAATCGGACACGACTGAGCGACTGAACTGAACTGAAGCCTTTGTGACTTGATTCTGTTATGGCATATATTGTTCTGTTCACTACTACATGTAGAAATCAGTTGACAGAAAACTTTCCCAAAGAAGAACCACTAGCTTAGGATTACTTACTAGAGTTGCTTTCTAACACTAAGTCTTCCCTATCAGAAGGGATAGGGAAGACTATCAGAAATGATGCTAATCATACCTAATCTTTGTTTGTTTAGTATCTAAACTCTGCAGCTGAATATAAGCTGCATGCAGTCAACGGTCTCGTCTGCTTGATTTTTTTTCTTAACTCTGTTCCCACTACCTAGCCTAGTGTCTGATACACATAGGCATATAATCCGTTTTCAGAAATTGAGTGATTGATTGATCCCGATGACATTTCTGCCTACTAGCGAATAGAAAGGTAAACAGGAGAAAGCAATTGATAGCCTGTTGGTGATGGTGATTTCTGATTCCAGGAAAACAGTGTCATATCCAGAGTCACTTCAGAGTCATTTTACGGCATTTCTAAGCTATTCAGAAGTTTTGTGGATAAACAGGGAGATATGTGCACGCATGCTCACAGGTGCACACATACACACACACACAAAAATAAATCAGATCTCAATTATCACTCTTCCTCTTTTTTTTCCCAATTATCCAACCAAAGAGGCTCATCTTATGAAAGTAACATCTCTTACCTCTCATAACTGACTGATTCTTATTTCTAAAAATAATAATAATAATGCTGAGAGAAAATGTGCTGGTCTTAGTTAATAAGTTAATCCCCCAAAGACAATATATCTAATAGACTGGGTACCCAACCTCAGGCAGACCATCCACATTGGGGAGGGATAGTTTTAAGTGTAGTAGGGCTTGGTACAAGTTGTAGAGGAAAGAAACCACTCTGGTAGTTTAAACAAAGGACCT
This sequence comes from Redunca redunca, assembly GCA_006410935.1. Taxonomy (NCBI): domain Eukaryota; kingdom Metazoa; phylum Chordata; class Mammalia; order Artiodactyla; family Bovidae; genus Redunca; species Redunca redunca. The sequence continues at coordinate 27,913 of SJYQ01104759.1, forward strand.
TTATTACAGGATATAAAATGGTTTACAGAACCATTGAGAAGGCCCAGAGGCAGATTCTAGGCTAGGCTTCCAAGACTATTGCCTCATTCCTGGCACTAGTATCTACCCTTTGCAGCTGACTATAAGCTGCTGCTCCTTTCACTATTAAGAAAGCAGCTGCTGGGGTGGGAACTGCCAGCCCCAGAACCGCTCTGTCATCCTCTATACCAGAAGAACAACAATGACCTTATTCTCCACACCTTCCTGTCCTTGAATTCAGTTCCAAATTCAAGTCTTACTTAAACTCGTTTGACAAAATCTAAAAGATACACAGAAACCCTGTTGAAATCTGCCTGGGTAATGCAGCTTTCAGTGTTCCAACCTTTGTAGTTCAGGAAGGGCCCCTAGAGGGAGATGGCATAGACAATGAACTAAGCAACCCAATGACATGCTGGACACCTTGACTGGCCTATGTCCCACAATGCCTTTAAAAACACCTCTAGTCACAGGAAAACCCAGAATCCCCTCCTCCCAAGGTCCTGCTCTTCTTAAGTTGCCTCCTTTATTAGGTCATCATTCTCCCCAGACTACAACCACCTCCCTGAAGGTTCATAAAACATTATTTCTTCCTTGAAAAAATGTCACCAGTTACAGGTGAGCCAGCTGCCTGGTATCTTAAACAACATCCAGCCACAGAGATCACCAGTATGTCTTAAAACTATTCTCTGTTCAACTCAGTCATCACCAGTAGCCCCAATCTCCCCAGTCACCCAGCATTAAAACACTAACACTTGTGTCCCAGAGCCCTTCAGCCCTTCCCTCACAAGCTTTATTACTATTTCCTTGAAAACTTGCTCCCGGATATTCTAAGTTTTCTCTGAAACCCATTTCTACTCATGAGCCCTTAATATCAGATACTTGCTCTCTGGAAGACATGCTTCCCCTGCCAACAAGAGGTTTTCTGCTTTGTTTCTCCCACACACAGAAACAGAAATAAGAAGAGTAAGAAAGGCACAGAAGTCAAGTGTCCTGTTTGTTCTTCCTTGATATTTCTGAAGTATCTCCACCCTCCTTCAAAACACTAGCTCCTTTGAAATGCTTGCCATCAGATTCTATTACTCCATATCCTCCCTAGTTGTCCTCACCTCTGGCATTCTTATTACATCCATCATTCAGTGATGATTTTTGGTTCATGGCTTACTGTACCACTATTTATAACTGAGGCTCTCATCATCCTTAGTTACATTAAAGGTCAGGAATATGATCCATCTTACATGATGGCCTCTCGTTTCCTTGATATTCTTTTTTCAATGATATTTTATTCCATCTTATCTCAGTCACCCATGTACATGGTGATACAATAGACCCTGTTGTCACTGACAACTACACCTCCCACCCGACTAGCATATCGAATCCTTCCAGTCCACTTATTCTAAAATTACCATTCCAAAAATGTCCTGATCTCACTAAGGTCTCTTCAAAGAAAAACATAGCAGATCTTTATTATTAATCACCTGCTTCATATCACCATATAACTCTTGCTCAGCCAAGCTTCAACAGTTTAGCAATATGATTTGCCTGCACACACCCTGTCTTTCTTTGTTGCTCCTTGTACCCCTTACAAACACACAAGCCAAGAACCACATGTAACAGCATGAAACTGGACCACTACCTTACACTGTATACAAAATCAGCTCAAAATGGATAAAGACTTGAATGCAAAACTTGAAAACTCCTAAGAGAAAACTTAGGCAGCAAGCTCCTTGACATCAGTCTTAGCAATGATTCTTTTGGATTTGACACCAAATGCAAAGGCAACAAAAGCAAAAACACACAAATGGGACCACATCCAAATAAAAATCTTCGCACAGCAAAGGAAACCATCAACAAAATGAAAAGGCAATCTACAGAGTGGGAAAAATATTTGATAAGGAGCTAATACCCAAGATATATAAAGAACACATACAATTCAATACCAAAAACCCCCAAACAGTCCAATCAATAAACGGGCAAAGGATCTGAACAGATATTTGGCAGAAGACATATAGATGGTCACCAGGGACATGAAAAGATGTTTAACATCACTAACCATTAGGGAGACACAAACCAAAACCATAATGAGATATCACATCACACTTGTCAAAATGACTATTATCAAAAAGACAAGAAATAACAAGCATGAGTGAGGATGTGGAGAAAAGGGAATTCCTACACACTACTGGTAGGGGTGTAACTGGTGCAGTCACCATGAAAAACAGTTAGTAGGGTCCTCAAAAAAATTAAAAATATAACTACCATACAATACAGCAATTCCCCTTCTCAGTACTTACAAAATCAGTGTATCCAAAAGACAGCTGCACCACCTGTTCACTACAGCATTATTTACAACAGTCAAAACATGGAAGCAACTTAAGAGTCCATCAGCAGATGAAAGCATAAAGAAAATGTGACATCTATATCTGTAACTATCTCTATATACATATAGATAGACAGATAAAGCAGCCATTAAAAAAGAATAAAAGCTTGTCATTTGCAATAACATGGATGGGCCTGGATGGTATTATACTAAGTGAAATAAGTCAGACAGAAAAAGATAAATACCATGTGATCTTACATATATGTACAATCTAAAAACAAAAAACAAAACAAACTTCAAGATCATGGATATAAAGAACAGACTGGTGATTGCTTGAGGAAGGGGATAAATGGTGGATGAAATGGGTGAAGGGAGTCAAAAGGTACAAATTTCCAGTTATAAAATGAATAAGTCTTGGGGAACTAATGTATAGCATGGTGACTATAGTTAATAATACTGTACTGCATATTCAGCCCTGGTGGGCTGCTGTCTATGGGGTCGCACAGAGTCAGACACAACTGAAGCGACTTGGCAGCAGCATATTCACAAGTTGCTAGGAGAGTAGATCTTAAAAGTTTTTCATCACAAGAAAAAAAAATGTATGCCTATGTATGGTGACAGATGTTAACTGGATTTAATGTGTTGATCATTTTTCAATAGTTATTAAATCATTACATTATACACCTGAAACTAATATAAAATTATGTAATTGTATCTCAACAAAAAAAACCCAGTAGCCGAACATTAATAGTTCATTCAGCAGTACCAATCACAAGTTTATGACCATATAGTTCAAGGAATTTTCTAACAACTCCAGAATGACCTATTACTACTACACTTCTCTAGTAAATCCACTTTCCCACTCTTAAGTAAATTAAGATGATTTGCGCTCAAGTTTCCCAGAACTTTTCATCTCATCATCCTCAGTTGATGACCACTGTTCAATACATAAAGAAAATATTGTAAAGTAAAATAAATAAATAAATAAAAATAAAAAAAGAAAAGAAACACCATATAATTAAGATTCTTTCATTTGCCTAACATTAAATTCTTCCAAATCACCTACATCTCTATCTCCATAATATTTCTTCTATCATGTTATGAGGAAAGCAGTATTTCTACTCCTCTCTATCCATGTCCTGGATTCTGTCTCTTTTTGAGTAACTCAAATAATTCTTTCCTACTAGTTAGTTCATTTCAATACATCAAACAATGTCACTTAATTTAAGCAACAACCACAGAAACATACCTACAAGCATAAATTGTCTGTAATCCACACTTGCCTCCAGCCAAAGCCCATTTCCCTCGGAGAAGGCAATGGCACCCCACTCCAGTACTCTTGCCTGGGAAATCTTATGGATGGAGGAGCCTGGAAGGCTACAGTCGATGGGGTTGCTAAGAGTTGGACATGACTGACCGACTTCACTTTCAGTTTTCACTTTCATGCATTGGAGAAGGAAATGGCAACCAACTCCAGTGTTCTTGCCTGGAGAATCCCAGGAGCCAGGTGGGCTTCCATCTATGGGGTCGCACAGAGT
>SJYQ01104759.1:32273-67067 GCA_006410935.1 Redunca redunca
TAAATTAAGATGATTTGCGCTCAAGTTTCCCAGAACTTTTCATCTCATCATCCTCAATTGATGACCACTGCTCAATACATAAAGAAAATATTGTAAAGTAAAATAAATAAATAAATAAAAATAAAAAAAGAAAAGAAACACCATATAATTAAGATCCTTTCATTTGCCTAACATTAAATTCTTCCAAATCACCTACATCTCTATCTCCATAATATTTCTTCTATCATGTTACGAGGAAAGCAGTGTTTCTACTCCTCTCTAACCATGTCCTGGATTCTGTCTCTTTTCGAGTAACTCAAATAATTCTTTCCTACTAGTTAGTTCATTTCAATACATCAAACAATGTCACTTAATTTAAGCAACAACCACAGAAACACACCTACAAGCATAAATTGTCTGTAATCCACACTTGCCTCCAGCCAAAGCCCATTTCCCTCAGAGAAGGCAATGGCACCCCACTCCAGTACTCTTGCCTGGGAAATCCTATGGATGGAGGAGCCTGGAAGGCTACAGTCGATGGGGTTGCTAAGAGTCGGACACGACTGACCGACTTCACTTTCAGTTTTCACTTTCATGCATTGGAGAAGGAAATGGCAACCAATTCCAGTGGTCTTGCCTGGAGAATCCCAGGAGCCAGGTGGGCTTCCATCTATGGGGTCGCACAGAGTCGGACACGACTGATGCAACTTAGCAGCAGCAGCAGCAAAGCCCATTTCCCTATAGTAGTAAAATTCTTCAAAGGTGTCTACCCTGTTTGTACCTATTTCTTCACGTCACCATTCTTCATTGTGCTTAGTCTCTCAGTCGTGCCTGACTCTTTGTGACCCCACAGTGTAGCCTGCCAGATTCCGCTGTCCATGGGGATTCTCCAGGTAAGAATACTGGAGTGGGTCACCATGCCCTCCTCAAGGGGACCTTCCCAACCCAGGAATTGAATCCCACATTGTAGGGGAATTCTTTACTGTCTGAGCCACTAGAAAAGCCTACATTCTTCACTAAATGTACTCATATAGTGCTTTATCAGAGAAGGCAATGGCACCCCACTCCAGTACTCTTGCCTGGAATATCCCATGGATGGAGGAGCCTGGTAGGCTGCAGTCCATGAGGTCGCTAAGAATCGGACAAGACTGAGCGACCTCCTTTTCACTTTTCACTTTCATGCATTGTAAAAGGAAATGGAAACCTACTCCAGTGTTCTTGCCTGGAGAATCCCAGGGATGGGGGAGCCTGGTGGGCTGCCGTCTATGGGGTCACACAGAGTCGGACACGACTGAAGCGACTTAGCAGCAGCAGTGCTTTATCTTCATCACCCCAATGAAATGGTTTTAATGAGAACACCAAAGACCTCCATTTTGCCAAAGCAAATGAGACATTATCTGTTCTCATCTTACCCAACCATTCAGTAGCACTTGATACAATCGACTATTCTCTCTTCTTGAAAACTTATGTAGGTTTCCCATACATAAAATAAACTCTTGGGTTTATTTTACTTAATGCACAACTACTTTTTACTAGGACCTCAGTCTCCTCCAAACTGAGAAAATCTTCAAGGCTTTTAACACAGTCCTAGAATGCTTTCTTTTCTCTTTCTATACTCAACCTATGTGACCTCATTCAGCTCCCCATGACTTCAAGTACCAAGTATACACTGATAACTCTCAAACTTACACTTCTTATCTGGATGGAACTCATCCCTGAGAATAAGACTCAAATCTAATTGTTTATCATCTTGTCCATTTCCAATTTCCCCTGTCAAAGGAGAGGTTATTTTCGCTCAAAGTATACCTCCCCCCAAAACTGAGTAAATGACATGACCTTTCAACAGCTACAAAACAAAAAAGTCTCAGATTCATCTTGGCTTATTTATTTCTCCTATACCACATGTCCAATCCAGCTATTACTCTTGTCAGATATATCACCAAAATATATCCCAAATTTGGTACCTTCTTCCCATTTCCACTTTTCCAGCCCTTCTCAAGTTCACCTTCACCTCCTGCCTATATAACTGTGGCAGCAATTTTATTCGTTCCCTGGTCCTTCTCTGGCTTCCCTTCTGAGCAAGAGTGATCTTAACTTTTTCTTTCTTGAAGTCAAGTTACTCTCCTGCATCAAATTGTCAATGAAACAGAATAATACGTAAGATTAAACTTTTTAGCATAACCCCCAAATCTGTCTATAATTTGAGGTCTCTCTGAACACAATTTCTCTCTCCATTTTCTTCGTTCACTTCATTTTGATTACAATCACAGTCTGCCTCTTAACACCTGGAGATCATTTCATTCTAAAGGAACATGCTCTTGCTGTTCTTTCAATTTAGAGTCTTTCTCATCAGTAAGGTCATAGAACTCAAATTTCACCTCAGCAGAGAACTTGCCTGATACCGGCCTCAGTCACTCTCTACCATATTTTCCCATTTTATTCTCTATTGGTAGCATATAATATCCCGAACTTACTTCACTTCTTGGTTTAGCATATTTATTCACTGCCTTCCTCTTTTGAGTGTGAACTCTCTGAAGGCAGGGGCTCAATTTTCTTAGTTTGTTATCCCAAGTATCTAGATCAGTGCCTGGCCTACTGTTATCTGACTCAGTGATTTAACAATAATTACATGTCATAAAACCTCATACGTCTTACTCTAGAATTTTTACTTATATTCGACATGTCTTTACCTCTAGGAATATCAAAGAAATGACATGACTTAATATGCTACCCTAAAATGTGACATGGAAAGATTTCAGTCACCCATGTTCAGATGATTTACACCATTTCTTCACTGTTGTGCATATTTCCTAACTGAACACATAACAAATTACCAACAGTACTAAAGAGTCACCTGTTCATTTGTACAGACATTCATTCCTTCAACGGAGTGTGTGCCCCGAATCCATATGCTGAAGTCCTAATCCCCAGTACCTCAGAATGTGACTATCTCTGGAGACAGGGTCATTAAAGAGGTAACTAAGTTAAAATTAGGTCATCAGAGGGTCACTGACAGAATATGCCTGGTGTCCTTAGAGACTGGGACACATACACACATGTGACGACCTGGAGAGGAGAAAATGGCCATCTGTAAGTCAAGGAGAAAGTCATCAGAAGAGGCCAACCTCTGACGTCTAGCCTCCAAACTTGTGAGAAAATAAACTTCTGTCGTTCAAGCCAGCCGGTCTACGGTACTCTGTTATGTTAGCTCTCGTAAGCTAACTGACAGCTGAAAATAGCAATAGGTAATACAGCACGCTTTGCTCGGTAGCATCGGAGGCTCAACGATACTTTTTGAAATTTAATAAAACAAAAATTTAAGATTCATACAATTTAGTATTTGCATATCTATTTTTATTCTTTCTAAAGGATGGTATATTCTAGTATCATTTCCCAGGTTCAGGTAAATACCTTTATGGAGAAATCAAATGAATTACCTATAGTACTCCTACCAGCTAGAAGACATGGCAAGCTAATGCATCTTTTTCCCCCACTTCAAATTCTTTGTGTGAGTGTAAATGTCAAAATTTAATCTTGTTCTTTCATTTATCTTTCTGTATTACAGCTAACTAATGCTTAAAAGTATTCTTTTAAAAAAGCTCACATCATAGATTTTCTCAGAGAACACCTCAAAAGCACAGCTCAAGAGTGTTCTACTCTTGAGATTTAGTCTTTACCACAGAATTCTCCAGGATTAGAGAACTACCATCTCAAGTCAGCCAAGTGACTCTGAATTATTATAACATAATTTGAACACTCATTAGAAAGTTCCACTAAGGAAGTTCAAGCTGGTTCTGGTTGTTAAGGATTCACAAGAGTGCTGTGATAGCAAGTAATCTACACAATTTGCTCTTTTGATAAGTCAAATGCAGAACATATTTGTTGTCTTCATGTCTAAATAAATGAAACAATATTTATATATAACTGTTATCTTTTTCCAACTGCAACTTAATATATAAAAAGTACAACTTTATATACAACAATATATATATACAATATATATATACAATAATATATAAAAAGTACAACTTTAAAAATTAAAATAATTTATAGGGCCAGTATCATTTTTTTAAGATTTTGGTGCATATTCCTCTAGCCACTGCATACTAAAATCACCTCTATCCCCACTTTCTCTGTCTCTCTTATTCTTAATGGGATTTATCCTGTGGACAGGCTGATTTGAGTATCTGAAGGACAAACCATATTCTAATATGTGAGTATGGGAAGGTACTTTAACTTAACCATGACTGATAANTAAAATATTCTGAGAGAAATGACATCTTTACAATACTGATATATCTCATTCAAGAGACTTATAATGCAATTTATTTGTGTCTTCAGTCTCCCTCATGAAGTCTTACAGTTTTATAAGTTCCTGTACATGCCTTGTTAAGCTTATTCTTGGCTTACCATGCTTCTGTTACTTAGGTATACTAAGTTTCTATTACTTGTGATAACACAAACATTTAATTTTCAACTGGTAGTGCTGAGTTTTAAAAGTAGGCCACTGAATCATACATATTTATCTTATGACCAGGTATATTGATAAATATCTAGCATTTCTAGTATATTTATGATTTTCGGATTTCTGGAATTTCTAGATTAATTTTTTATCTTCAAAAAGAATAAACTTAGAGAAATATGTTACCTGTATTTAAATGCCTAAATGGTTCTCATTTGAAAGAGATAGACCTTTTGAATACCTCCAACAAGGCAGAGACTGTTCCGATGTGTAGAAGTAGCAAGACTATTGTTTGAGTCTTAAAATATGGGGAAAAAAAAACAAAACTTTTCAACGAGCTCTCCAACAATGTAATCATATAAAAACAACTGCTAAGTGTCATTGAGAGTTTTCTTCCAGGCACGGTGCCACACTTTCCATGCATCGTCTCTTTCAATCCCCTCAACCACACTGTGAGGTAGTATTATTACCTGCTTCATTTTACAGTCGAAGAGACTGAAGCATAAAAAAAGCCAAGCTCTCTGAGCTAGCAAAGGTAGAACAGATATACCCAGATGGACTGAGTCATAGCAAAAGCTCTTAACCACTACACTGTAGTTACCGTGCTGTCGTTGTTCTAAAGGAACTAACCAGATGTTCTAGAATATCATAAAAAATGAAATAATGCTTTAATTTTGAATGGAAAATATGATCCCTGAAATTTCTTCCCATTTCATTTTTAAGATTCTCTTATCTTGTATTCTTTGTGGAAGATAAACCCATGCCTTCAGCCAAGATTCTCCCAGGATTCCAACATCCATCTGTTCTGGTCCTCAAAGTCTGGGAATTAAACTATCAAATAATAGAGTGCATGAAAGTTATAGGAAGCAAGGGAACGATATAAAACACATGCCGATGGCAACATCCTTACACGTTTTGCTGAGGACAATTCTTGCTCCCCCTTGCATCACAGGGTTCAAAATGTATCCTTGACTTTGATCTCAGCCAATACACACACACACACTCACACGGTCTACCCCATCCTGCTATAGTATGTGGCATATCATTTATGACATGTAATGAACTGGTGGCATCCTGTATATAGTAACATGTGAGTTATTTTATAGATTATGAATCATATATATTATCTATTATATAAAACAACCTATACTTTAAAGGTTATTATGTTAATAGAAGCATTAAAAAGCAGATTCAAAGAAACAATATTTCTGGTTACATGATAGATTTAAAGAGTGAATGAAAGCAAAATAAATGGTCTTCATCCTTTCTACATGCATTAGGATAAAGACATGTTATTTAAAACAGATTCAACAACCAATTGATAAGACCAGGAACCTGCCTGGATGCATGTTTCTAGATACAGACGATTTTAAGTGCACTATAAATATGAAACTTGTACATGAATTGTCTGAAGCATCAAATTGTTTACGATCATTTTATCAGACTTTTAGGATCTTAGAGCATCTGTTCCTTCTAAAGCCCTCAGAGATATGCAAAAATAAAACAGCCAACTGAATAGCATCCAAAACAAAACACCACTTTCATTTTCAACAGTGACTTCAAGTGGGAAAAGTATTCTGATTACTTCTCACTTCAATTTTCTACATTAGTCATTTATTTTTATGTCATCACCTATAAAATTTACTAAATAACAGCAACCTATTAAATAGGACAATCTGCTAAACTGTGTACTGGCTACAGTGATTCTGAGGAGGAAGAGATTGGTTTTGGTGTATTCAGTGGAGAATTCACTGGAGCCTGTAAAGATTAGGAGGGCAAGTGTTCCAGGCTCAGGAAAAAACCCAAGCACAAATAGAGAGAGAGAAATATGGCCTCCTATGTATGGAAAGATGAGACTAACAGAGAAACTAAAGCAGAGGGTTAAAGAATATATAGGAGTAATAGTAAATAGGCTTCAGCAGGAAGAGTGTGCGTGAGTGTGTGTGTGTGTGTGTGTGTGTGTGTGTGTGTGTGTGTGTGAGTGAGTGTATGTCCCAGTGCAGAGGCCGAGACTGTACCCAGGGAAGATAGTTTATAGAGGGCCATAAAATAACTTATTGAATTTATTCTTTCTTTGTTGCATATAGGTGAGCTATTAAAAATAGAAGCAGGATCTTGGAATCTATGTGATGATGCAAAGATAGCTGATTTTCAAACATATTAGAACATTCAGAAACTAACATACATAATTTCTAAGTAGGTTCTGGGAGGTGTTCTAGTTTCAAAAATACTCCTGAAAAAAAAAACAAAACAGATTNAAAAAAAAAAACAGATTCTAAAATATTTTCCCCTCAGTATTCTCACAGGATATTCCACAGATCAAAATATATAGATTTAACTGCTCTAATATGTATTCATATTCCACTGGTTTCAATTGTTTAGTCTCTGTTTCAGCAAATTTATTTACTGACAATGTTCTGAAAAATATAATAAAATCAAGAATGTTTTTAAATTCACAGTGATACCTTTTTCTCTTGCCTTATTTTATGAAGAAATCACAAATCCATACCTGTGTAATAATAAATTAGCCTACCAACAACACATCTATGGAGTTAAAAATACATATGACTTTCCTAAGCACTAGACTTTGTTCCTGAATTATAAATTGGTTATGGTATGTTTTTAATATTGTGTTTAGTGTGACTGTCTCACATTGATTATTTACTTAAGGCTCTTTATCCATTTTCATTACTTTTGCTAAAATATATGGTATAAATTGTGACAATGAAGTATAAAGTAACAGCATACAGGTATAACAAGTTATTTGCATTTAAATTAATTTAATCCAGCTAATTATGTTTCTCTAATATTTACTTAGCACTCAAAATTCTTGACACATAGTATGGACAATTCTGTATATATCGTACATGTACAACAAAACAAATACAAGATATGAATGACTTTCTACATATTGTACATGTACAATAGGACATGTTCCTCCTTGTTTTACTTACTCCAGAATTCAAGATTCCAAAAAAAAGAAATACAAAAGACAGTTTCTAAGTTGCAAGTCCACTCTCTATCAGTACACACTGTCAGTCACTGTTTGATCCACATCATGCAGAGGTGGGAGCGGGGGCTAAAGTCCTGGAATCTATGCCAGTTCTTCACTATATTCCATTTATTGCCAGACAGCCTGTTTTTGACCTTAGAATGGGAGAAGCTAAATATCAATGAGGAAGCACCTGCCTTAGCCAATAGCTTTTATCTACACATTACCTCAATCTGCATAAAAACTTTCAAAGCACTGTCAACTATTCACATATGCTATCTCATCTATTTCTGTAACATCCATTGAGCTAGAGGAGGACTAATGTTATCACCATTTTCCAAATGGAAAATGTGAAGTGCAAAGGGATGACACAGTAAGTCCAAGGAAAACCAGAATTCGGGTTATAACACAAAAAGCCCTTCATTCTAAAATCTATTTTTTTCACATGGTTACTAGCCAGGTGTACTCTGAGGAAACAGGGATGATTCAATATGCATATTTATTTCAACACATTGTTGCAGGACAGAAGAGTTACAAGAAGGATGATGTGTAATCTGCTTTTATACTGAATATAATGCTTGAGATGTTTTTCTAAGGCTAAAAACAAATTCAGATCATAAGGTTTTTACATGTGTTTTCCACAATGAAAATTATTTTGCACCTCTGCTTTTGCTAAGTTGCTTCAGTCGTGTCTGACTCTGCACGACCCCATAGACTGCAGCCCACCAGGCTCCCCCGTCCCTGGGATTCTCCAGGCAAGAACACTGGAGTGGACTGGCATTTCCTTCTCCAATGCATGAAAGTGAAAAGTGAAAGTGAAGTCGCTCAGTCATGTCTGACTCTTAGCGACCCCATGGACTGCAGCCCATCAGGCTCCTCTGTCCATGGGATATTCCAGGCAAGAGTACTGGAGTGGGTTGCCATCTATTAAGCTATAAATCAATAAAAATCAACACATGAAAGGAATCTATTGTTGGTAATAAAACATGCTTTAGGGTCAATTTCAGTAACTCCAAGGTATTTCAGAAATACACTTATAGTGATCAATATACTTTTTTCTTGCTCAAGAGGCTTTTATGCTGATGCACTTATTTTCAGCAAGGAAAAATATGTTGCACAATGAAAACAAAGGGAAATTGGTTGATTTATGTGATTACAGTAATGTTTCAAATCTTCAACATCTGATGTTACAGGGCAGTACAATTATCCTTCGCCTTTCAAAATCTTTTAAATCTAAATCCTGAGGCCATTATCAAACCACAAAGAACCAGGTAACTATCTGATTTGGGGTACTACAGATCTAATAATCATTTCTTATGCAGTGTATCTGTGGAATTTGAGCAGCAATTTTAGGTTGAATTTTATGTTATCCTTCCAAGCAAAGTAAAAATATCTGTGTAAAAATGCTTTAAAAGCCACATCAGGTTGAAAATATTAATGGTTATATGAAATGAGAAAATAGTAAATTGTATTAACATAGCATAATTTGAAGACCATTGAAAAATAATTATCATAAAATGGTTAAAATTTGTAATGGAAATGAACCAAAATAGTACCATTCCCAATCAATCAAGTAATCAAAAATAGTACTGGTCATACCTTCTTAATGATGATGAAAATGAAATATCAATTTACTTTTTCACACAGAATTTTGAAATCCACAGTCAAATGCATTCCCTTTCTCTAGAGTACTCTAAAATAACATTTGAATGTATAGTTAATATTTCATATGACCCATCCAATGTCCTTTACAGACCTTCAGAATAATGTTTTAAGTGTCCACCAAAGAGCTCATCCTGTCTCCAGGAATGATCATATCTGTCTCAAGTTACTATGCTGTGGTTTTACATTAAGAGGGGAATATCGGCTGACAGTTCATGTAATTTGCACTTAAGAGACAGTGAATATTTTTTTATTCTTCGCCCATTCAGCCACCCTCTATCTTTGAAAAGTATAAAGTTCTTTGTGTTATTTCTTCAAATACTCCTCCTTGAAATTCTAACACCAGGGGATTCAGAGATGGTTCCTAAGGTAATGCCCTGTATATTCTATTTAGACCTGAGATTTTTCTTCTTTTACTGATACAAGCAACTGAAGATAAAAATAGGTCATTTAGGTAGAGAATCCTAGAAGTATGTAAGACAGATGTGTGAAATCATGAAATATGAGACAAAGCAGAAGGAAATTTGAGGTAGAAATTTCTCAAATAATCTTTAACTTGATATTATTTGTTATCAATGGTAGATGCTTTGACAATACAGAAAGTTCAGACTTATTTAATTATTATACCCAAATGCAGGTTAGTCAGTGGCTTTGATATATAAATTTATTAAAAAAAATTAAATGACCTACTTTTGTGTATGCTGAGGGCATTTAATTTTTCATGAACACTCCACATGACTCCATCTCCACACTCTCCTAATCTTTCCTGTGTGTTACTCCTTCAAAGACATAAACACAAGTAAAGTGTAATATAATAAAGGTCATGATGAATTAGAGGGTGAAAAACGTATATTCACTTTGCTTATGTAAAAGCAGAGGTTTTCTTTTAGTGTTGAACTGCATGAAAGTATAATCCTTTGAGGTCTTAAAATTTTGAAAGTATTATGAGTTTCTAACAATAACTTATCCTCACTTGGTTTGGCATTTAAAAAAAGCCTGTCTTTATATTAACAGCCTAAGGCAAATGAAAACTGGCACTCCAATCTACCCCAGCCTGTAAGACTATATTTAGAAAGCTTACTTGGAGTCTTGGGGTATTCAGAGTGATAATAAAGCCTGGTTTCACCTCTGACATTTTCATTACCTAGGGTTACTTTTCACCTGTGATCCAGAAGATATGGCCCCTAATTAAAGAATGTGCTACATACTGTTAAGTGTGGCAGTTTTTACTACAAAACCAGTTATGTGGTAGTAATTTCTTGATATATTAATAGTAGCCAGTATTAGACATTACCAAATTGGGAAAGAAGTGTGTCAAAGATGTATATTGTCACTCTGCTTATTTAATTTATATGCAAAGTACATCATGCAAAATGCCAAGCTGGATGATGCACAAGATTGTTGGGAGAAATATCAATAACCTCAGATATGCAGATGACACCACCCTAATAGCAGAAAGTGAAGAGGAAATAAAGAGCCCCTTGCTAAAAGTAGAAGAGGAGAGTGAAAATGCTGGTTTAAAACTCAACATTCAAAAAATGAAGATCATGGCATCTGGTCCCATCACTTCATGGGAAATAGTGGAAACAGTGACAGATTTTATTTTCTTGGGCTTCAAAATCACTATGGACGGTGACTGCAGCCACAAAATTCAAAGATGTTTGCTCCTTGAAAGGAAAGCTATGACAAACCTAGACAGCACATTAAAAAGCAAAAACAGAGACAGCACTTTGCCAACAAAGATCCATCTAGTAAATGCTATGATTTTTTCCATCGGTCATGGATGGATGTGAGAGGTGGACCATAAAGAAGGCTGAAAGAAAGTGAAAGCTGTTCAGCGGTATCCGACTCTTTGCAACCCCATGGACTATACAGTCCATGGAATTCTCCTGGCCAGAATGCTACAGTGGTAGCCGTTCCCTTCTCTAGGGAATCTTCACAATCCAGGTCTCTCACATTGCAGGTGGATTCTTTACCAGCTGAGCCACCAGGAAAGCCCAAAAGAAGTCTGAGCACCGAAGAATTGATGCTTTTGAGCTGTTTTTCTGGAGAAGACTCTTGAGGATCCCTTGGACAGCAAGGAGATCAAAATAATCAACCCTAAAGGAAATTAACCCTGAATATTCATTGGAAGAACTGATGCTAAACCTGAAGCTCCAATATTTTGGCCACCTGATGCAAAGAACTGACTCATTGGAAAAGACCCTGATGCTGGGAAAGATTGAAGGCAGGAGGAGAAAGAGATGACAGAGGATGAGATGGTTGGATGGCATCACCAACTCGATGGACATGAGTCTGGGGAAGCTCTGGGAGATGTCGAAAGACAAGGAGGCCTGGCATGCTACAGTCCGTGGGATCACAAAGAGTCAGACACAACAGAGCAACTGAACATCAACAAAAGTTATATTAGTTTTAAAACTGACTTTCAAAAATTGAGATTTGTTAGAATTATATCTTTTAACAACCAGGATGTCTCTCTCATAGAATATTAAATTTTAATAGGAGAATTGATATATGAAACAAGAAGAACTGCAAACCAGAAGTTGATAAGTCAGATATTTTTTTAATGTTCTTTTTACATTTAGTAAGAAAGAGCAATTAGGATATTGCATGATATTGAGAGAGTCAATTCCTAGGTAGGTTGATAAGAAGTCCAGGGTTCCTGAGGAGGAGAATGGGTCCTGGGGTCTCAAGGAGAAAAGGGCAATTTTTTTTTTTTTCTACATCGCTTTGTCTTAGTCAATATAACAATGTATCCTGCTCGAGGACATGTTTCTCTTTAACAGGAACCTTCTGACTAATCTTGTCATTTTAAAAGGTATATTATGGGAGTGGGTTTGGTTCAGTTCAGTTCAGTCGCTCAGTTGTGTCCAACTCTTTGCAAACCCATGAACGACAGCACGCCAGGCCTCCCTGTCCATCAACAAATGCCGGAGTCTACCCAAACTCATTTCCATTCGGTGATGCCATCCAACCATCTCATCCTCTGTCATCCCCTTCTCCTCCTGCCCTCAATCTTTGCCAGCGTCGGGGTCTTTTCAAATAAGTCAGCTCTTCGTATCAGGTCGCCAAAGTATTGGAGTTTCAGCTTCAACATCACTCCTTCCAGTGAACACCCAGGACTGATCTCCTTAAGGATGGACTAGTTGGATCTCCTTGCAGTCCAAGGGACTCTCAACAGTTTTCTCCAACACCACAGTTCAAAAGCATCAATTCTTTNCAGCACTCAGCTTTCTTTATAGTCCAACTCTCACATCCATACATGACTACTGGAAAAACCATAGCCTTGACTAGATGGACCTTTGTTGGCAAAGTAATGTCTCTGCCTTTTAATATGCTGTCTAGGTTGGTCATAGCTTTCCTTCCAAGGAGTAAGCATCATTTAATTTCATGGCTACAATCACCATCTGCAGTGTAAAATGTACATTATGGGAGTGGGTCTGGTAAGATCTTTCAATTGTTCCTTCTCATCTTGTTACTTTAAGATGTATGTTGTGGGTGTGGGTCTGAAAAAAGTATATAAGGCCTTGATAAGACTAGCTGCGGGGGGGGGGGGGCCNGTCCCTTTTCTTACTTTGATAAAACTCTGCTACACCAAAGCTCTTGAGTGATCAAGCCTAGTCCCTGGTCCTGAAGCTAAATCTTCTTCAGAGATAACTAATCCGACTTCGTTCCATAAGCTATCAATATGTTGTTCTAAGTCTATTTTTTCTTCACTAAATGGCTTTCATCATTCAACGCATCAAAGATACATTTAAGCAAAAATGTGGACGGCTGCCTTACACTAGTTTCTGGCATACAGGAACCCCCTAACAATATAGAGTTCATGACTAAGGAAATACAGATACTCTCACTGCATTCTAATGAACATTTGACAGCTCATGGTCAGGGCAACCTTCATTACTAACTCCCTTCCATTTTAATTAGGAGGAACAACTTATATCTAGTGTAACCTGAAAACAGAATAGCCTTTATGAAGTCCTCACTATTTAAGGCCAGAAATTCAAAATGTCCAAAGTCCTCAGGTTACTTCATTTCTGTGAGCTGAGTAAAGATATCAGGGTCTTATTACCCATGTGTGTAGACTATCCTCACTTTATGAGAGAATCTATTTAGGGTGTCAGAGCCACCCTGTGGGGAGAGCCAGTCTAGTCACAAAGAGCCACAGCAAAGAGGGTCTGGTATAGGCAAAAACTGGTCTGAAAATAAAAGGTTTTAATCTTCATTCTAGGGGAGTAAAGAGAGAAGAGAATTTGGATTTGAACCAAAATCTGGAAAGATTCCCTAAGGTAAATGAATGTTTCAGAAAGAAACCCTTTTGGGTACTCACAGTGGAAACCCACAGTGCAGACTAGGGTGCTAAACTGGCTTGGCAATTTGACCCCACTCACAGAGGTCCTAAATCATTAAATGTACTTGAAGAATTAGAAACTTTAACTTAAATTTCTGTTGCATGTATTAATTTTTAAAACTGAATATTTCAGTTCTTTGGCTTGTAAAGTTTCACACAAATTATATATATAATTATATTATACACATATATAATATATATATTAACTGATAAAGAGCCCTGCACATATGCAAGTTTTATATTTGTCCTTTAATTTAGAGAATCAAAATTAAAAATTATAAAAATGACAATGTACCCCAATTCCACAGCTTAAAAAGGAATCAGATCACCTTGATCCAATTTAAACTGTGCATCTTCAATATAATTGATGAAAATTAAGACCCTAAAGAAATATTGTACATTCTAATTGTGCTTGGTTTTGAAAGATGTATCTGAGTCAATGTTCAGAATTCAATATGGTTTTTGACCTTTCAAATATAATTTATTGGAAAGCAATGGGTTTCACTGCAAAAGAAAAATAATGCTTGCTTGAGTCCTAAAGTCATAAAAATATCAACACTCTGCCCTTCCATAATTGCAATTTTGGCGCAACTTGTAACTTTTGTGAACGGTTTCTCAAAGGGAATACAGTAATACATTTGTCAGATTATATACCACATTCAGGACTTCCCTGGTGATAAAGAATCTGCCTACAATGCAGGAGACCTGGGTTCGGTCCCTGGCTTTGGGAAGATTCCCTGGAGGAGGTAATGGCAACTCACTCTAGTATCTTTGGCTGGAGAATACCCATGGAGAGAGAAGCCTAGTGGACTACAGTCCATGGGGTCACAAGAGTCAGACATGACTGAATAACTAAGTACAGCACAGCCCATACCACATTTAACAATAACTCAATGTAGTCTTCATCCAGTATAAGTAGAAAAGGTGAAATAAAAAACCATCACTTCCAACATTTCTCAATATATCAAAAAGAATCAAAACTAAAAATGAAAAACCAATACAATATTGTAATTAGCCTCCAATTAAAATAAATTTAAATAAAAAAGAAGAAAAAAACTAAAAATGATAAAAATGACAATGTACCCCAACCCCACAGCTTAAAAGGAATCAGATTACCTTGATCCAATTTAAACGGTGGGTCTTTAATTATATACTGGAACATGTAGTTCTTAGAGTCTGGCCATAAAATACGTTCTAGTTACTCACACCCTAGAAGAAAGCTTCTATTCCAGTGCCTCAGGAATTATATCAATACAGCTAGTGCATCAGTTCAGTTCAGTCACTCGGTCATGTCTTCTGCGACCCCATAGACTGTAGCATGCCAGGCTGTTTCACAGAGAATCACAAAATTATCCTTTAGCTCTCATTTACACGATTCTAGTATTTCCACTCTCTACCTACAGACGATCTCACACCTGACCAAACAGTACTTTCTTTGAATTAAGCTAATGGCGACTGAACTGAATGGCTTTTATGGTTTCTTCAATGCCAAGAGACTCCACAGGGAGAAACTACATGAGACAGAGGGATATTTCTGTGCGGGTCCATCACTGGAAGAACATTTCAACTCAGTGACACTTTTTTGGTACTATTTTAAAAAGAAGAGTATGATTTCTAATCTAGGAGGAGATGCTAAAAGATCTACTTTCAGAAAAGTGAGAAGCACTAGTGATTCATAAAGATCTACAACTGAGTGAGTATAATGGAGCTCATTATAGTCAGTGCCCTTCACACAATAGACCTAGTTTTGTTTAGCTTTATTGAGAATCAGTATAATGTTATCCTGAGTTTATTTTACAATAAATGGAATAAAAAAATCCAGCAACATTAAAGAAGAGTGAAAGCCAGTGGGGATAACTGAACTTAGAGGCAAGCCAAACCAATACAATGTAAATTATACAATAATAGTTAAGTAGACTGATAATTCTGAAGTATACTGGAAAAGATTACATTATTTTCTATATTTTTAACATTCTTCTCCCAAGGAAAAGATGTAATTCAGTCACACTAATTGGCATCTATTCAATAACTGCTGTTAATTTGAATTGCCAAGTGTAAGACAGGAAAAAAAAATTCACTATAAACACACACACACACACACACACACACACACACACACACATATATAGACTTCACCAATGGCTCAGCAGTAAAGAATCCATCTGCAATGCAGGATACACAGGAGATGCTGGTTTGATCCCTGAGTTGGGAAGATCCCCTGGAAACAGAAATGAACACTCCAGTGTTCATTCTGAACAGAAACCCACTCCAGTATTCTTGCTGGTAAAACACCATTGAGAGAGAAGCTTGGTGGGCTACAGTTATTAGGGACACAAAGAGTTGGACGCAACTGAGTGGACTAAGCTCAACAACAACCCACATACACATACACATATATATATACATACACAGACACACGTCTATTAGGAAATGAGGCTTAAGTCATAATTTTAAGGTATATTATTTTTTGTCATTTCAATAGTTCTCATTATATGAATTTTAAAAACAATTTTAACTATAAAAGGCAACATTTACATAACTGCAGAAAACATTTTTGTCTGTTGTTTTTAAAAATATAAGTGAATAAAGGAATATCTTAACTTACACTCAAGACAGTACCACATAAATATCAGTTACAATGATTTTTATGGAACTGGACCTAATCCTAAAACATGAATGCAGAATGAACCCACACTGACGTCAAGTCTGTTTGCAACTGATGTCAGTGGAATTTTTCACTAAATCACCCTGGCCCACACTGAGCCAGAATCTAAAAATGATCCTTCACTGATTATTTAAGTGTAATCAAACCTATTTAAAAGTATCTACAGCATTTTAAAGTAAAAAGAAATCAATACACATTAAATATGAAAAAATTAAGAAAATAAACACCATCTCTAAAGTAGCATAATACTCTATAATCAAGTCATGACATTGACTATAAACGAAATTTAAAAACTTAAGCAAAGTTATTAGCTAGGGTTAATTTCCACAGCAATTTATTAGATACAGATAGACTTCAGTTACACTATTTTACATATATTACAATAATACATCCTTTGTCTTATTTACCTAATTTAACCCCAAAACAAGGCAGAGGAACCAGAGATCAAATTGCCAACATCCACTGGATCATGGGAAGAGCAAGAGAGTTCCAGAAAAACCTTTATTTCTGCTTTATTGACTATGCCAAAGCCTTTGACTGTGTGGATCACAANGTTGGACTGTGAAGAAGGCTGAGCACCGAAGAACTGATGCGTTTGCACTGTGGTGTTGGAGAAGACTCTTGAGAGTCCCTTGGACTGCAAGGAGATCCAACCAGTCCATTCTGAAGGAGATCAATCCTGGGATGTCTTTGGAAGGAATGATGCTAAAGCTGAAGCTCCAGTACTTTGGCCACCTCATGCGAAGAGCTGACTCACTGGAAAAGACTCTGATGCTGGGAGAGATTGGGGGCAGGAGGAGAAGGGGACGACCCAGGATGAGATGGCTGGATGGCATCACGGACTCGATGGACCTGGGTCTGAGTGAACTCCGGGGGATGGTGATGGACAGGGAGGCCTGGTGTGCTGCGATTCATGGGGTCGCAAAGAGTCAGACATGACTGAGCGACTGAACTGAACTGAACAACTGAACTGAACCCCAAAACATACACAATAAGAACATAATAATAAAGGTCATTTATTGTGTTTTATTATGTGGCAGACATTGTGCCTAAAAGTGTCCTGAAAACAAGCCTGAAACCTTGGGATTATTAGTATCAGTTTATAAATATAGATATAGCAAAAGTTTCAGAAAAACATCTACTTCTGCTTTATTGACTAGGCCAAAGGCTTTGACTGTGTGGGTCACAACAAACTGTGGAAAATTCTTCAAGAGATAGGAATACCAGACCACCTCAGCTGTCTCCTGAGGAATCTGCATCCAGGTCAAGAAACAACAGTTAGAACTGGATATGGAACAACAGACAGATTCCAATCAGGAAAGGAGTATGTCAAGGCTGTATATTGTCATCCTGCTTATTTAACTTATATGCAGAGTACATTATGAGAAATGCTGGGCTGGATGAAGCACAAGCTGGAATCAAAATTTCCAGGAGAAATATCAATAACCTCATATGCAGGTGACACCACCTTTACGGCAGAAAGTAAAGAAGAACTAAAGAGCCTCTTGATGAAAGCGAAAGAGGAGAGTGAAAAAGTTGGCTTAAAATTCAACATTTAGAAAACTAAGATCATGCCATCACTTCATAGCAAATAGATGGGGAAACAATGGAAACAGTGAGAAACTTTATTTTGGGGGGCTCCAAAATCACTGCAGATGGTGACTGTTTCCGTGAATTAAAAGATGCTTGCTCCTTGGAAGAAAAGTTATGACTAACCTAGAGAACATATTAAAAAGCAGAGAAAATACTTTGCCAACAAAGGTCTGTCTAGTCAAAGCTATGGTTTTTCCAGTAGTCATGTATGAATGTGAGAGTTGGACTATAAAGAAAGCTGAGTGCTGAAGAATTGATGCTTTTGAACTATGGTGTTGGAGAAGACTCTTGAGAGTCCCTTGGGCTGCTAGGAGATCCAACCAGTCCATCCTAAAGGAAATCAGTTCTGAGTATTCATTGGAAGGACTGATGCTGAAACTGAAACTCCAGTACTTTGGCCACCTGATGCGAAGAACTGACTCACTAGAAAAGATTCTGATGCTGGTAAAGATTGAAGGTGAGAGGAGAAGAGGACAACATAGGATGAGATGGTTGCATGGCATCACTGACTCAATGGACATGAATTTGAGTAAGCCCAGGGAGTTGGTGATGGACAGGGAAGCCTGGTGTGCTGTAGTCAGTCCATGGGATCGCATGGAGTCAGATATGACTGAGTGACTAAACGGAACTGAATATATAAGACACTATAGTTCAGAGAGGCTACTTTAATTGCCCAATGAACAAAATTTGAAACCAAATCTGAATACAAATATAATAGTTTGTCAAATAACAAATGAGAAAAGTTTGGTAAACTGAGTTTAAATGCATGATTTTCACATTTAATGTCTATCAAGTTATGAAAGCAATATCTAAGTATAGGAATTTTAAAATAATTAAACAAAATCAACATCTTTTCTTAAAAGAGATGCAGATAAATATTATACAAACTGGAGACAACCCTTGGACAGCAAAGAGATTAAACAAGTCAGTCAGAAAGGAAATCAACCCTGAATATTCAATGGAAGGACTGATGCTGAAACTGAAGCCCCAATACTTTGGCCACTTGATGCAAAGATTTGACTCACTGGAAAAGACCCTGATTCTGGGAAGACTTGAGGGCATGAGGAGAGGGGATAACAGGACGAGATGGTTGGATGGCATCGTCAACTCAATGGACATGAATTTAAGCAAACTTCCCTGGTGGCTCAGATGGTAAAGAATCTGCCTGCAATGCAGAAGATCTGCCTAGGTCAAGAAGGTCCCTTGGTCAAGAAGATCTCCTGGAGAAGGAAATGGCCACACACTCCAGTATTCTTCCCTTGGAAGTCCCATGAATAGAGGAGCCTGGTGTGCTTCAGCCCATGAGGTTGCAAAGAGTTAGACACAACTGAGACACTAACACTTTCACAAACTCTGGGAGATAGTAAAGGACAGTGGAGCCACAGTCCATGGGGTCTCCAAGAGTTGAACATGACTGAGTGGCTGAACAATAAGACTATTAACATTCTGATATATTTATATCCTGTTGTACTGTTTCTTCTCTAAATACACAGGGAGACAGACATAATATTTTCTTATAATTCAACACTCTGCTTCTAAGTACCTCATATGTAAAAATATAACAATAATAATACCTACATTTCCTCTGGCTGTTAAGAGGTTTAAATATGGATAATGGAAGTAAAGGGCTTAATAAAGTATGTGACACAAGATAAAAAAAAAAGTAATGGTAGCTTCGAAGATCAAGAAAGATTTTTCATTCTTCTTCAAAATTTTTTTCTCTGTGATTTCTTATGCTTTTAAACATACTTATTTATTTTACAACACTGATATGAAGGAGGCCCCTGCAGGGCTCCTGGGCACAAAAGCCTTTTTGTGTCTCATTTCTTCCATTACAGGAAATAGGCTTCATTCAGCCTCCAGGACCTTCCTCTAGTTCCAATGGGCAGATTCAAGCAGTTGGTAATTAGGGAAGGGAGGGGATGCAAGACCAGGGAGAAACAAATTGGCAAGAGAAACAATAGTGCAACCTTGGGGCAAGATCTTGGTTCCCCCTCAAGGAATACATACAGCAATATCTTTGAGCTGTTGTGCAGATACTGAAACTCCCACCAGATGGAAAAAGTCAACTGTTCATGATGGAATGCTGTCCATAAGCAAATAGACCCCAGACCCTTCGGAACCAGAAGGTTGATGCTGTGGACTTCAACCTACATCACCATCAACCAATCAAAGGATGTCCATGAGCTAATCACACCCTCTTTGAATTATTACTATAAAACCTCTCACTACCATCTGGGGTAGGGGGTGGGGAACATATAGTTTTGTGGGCATTAGCCCTCTGTGGTCCCCTCTGCCTACCAAAGCAGTAAAGCTATTCTTTTCTACTTTACCCAAAACTTGTCTCCAAGATTTAATTTGGTTTTGGGGTACAGAGGCTGGATTCAGCTTCAATATTAATCCATCTTAATCCAGTCACTTCCTACACCAATACCATGGTTCGATCCTCCATCAAATCTTGATAAATATAGACTTTTGTAACCCTCTGTGTCTTTTCACAAAGGGAGCAACTACAGTGATCTCTTATAATGTTAGTCATTACCAGTCACGTGTGCTCAAAACCCTCCCTGGCTTTTTATGTGCAAGTCCAAGTCCTTAGGCTGTCTCTGGACTTACTTCTCTCTCACCGTTTTAGAGACTCTTCAGCTCACTCACTCCTCTTTAGCTACAAGCTCCTCTTGACTATTTTGTAAACACATGGAGCGTGCTTCTGCCTCCAGAGTTCTTGAACTCACTCTCCTTTACTATCTTTTATTGGATACCTTCATGACTTATTCCCCTTCTCCCCACGCTGCCTCATTCTTATCTCTCTGAAAATGTGCCCGCATCTGGAAGGACATATTCCTGATCATTCTCCGTAAAATATCAGCCTTCTTTTCCTAGTCCACACTTACAGGCATTTTCAGTCTTTTCCTTCATAGCACTTATCATCATCTAGAATTTTATATTTTTGTTCATTTACTTATTGGCAAACACTTTGCCGAATAAATAAGCTTGTGATCATAGGGATTTTACGATTTTTATTCATTGTGCCCTTGATGGATGCCTGGCAGTTTAGTATTTGTTGAACAAATAAATCAGAAGAGGTTTCTTATAGTTAGAGTTCTGAAATGGGTTCTGAAGTATAACTTAAATTTGAACGGTCAGAAGTGATACAAGAGCAAGTGTTCCAGTAAAGATAAGCCGAAGGAAATACAGAGTAGAGGGAAAGAAGTAATAGAGTCTGCACAAGCCAAATAATTCAGTTTTACTGTTGAATGAAGCATGAATGTAGGAAGAGTCATAGTTGAGACTAGAGGTTGGATCTCATTGAGATTTGGAGGGTCATGAATGTCAGAGAACAAATTTGAATTTAATAAGCTATGGGGGACTTCTTGGAGAAGGAAACGGCAACTCACTCCAGTGTTCTTGCCTGGAGAATCCCAGGGATGGGGGAACCTGGTGGACTGCCACCTATGGGGTCGCACAGAGTCGGACACGACTGAAGCGACTTAGCAGCAGCAGCAGCAGCAGCAGGGGGACTTCTAGATGTTTTTGAGTAGGGAAATTGCATGATGGAAGCTCATTAAGAATATTTAGCTTGTAGAGATATAGTATGGATTAAAAGTGGAAAGTCAGTAAGTACAGAGTTCAGAGCTTTATATGAGCCATTCCAACCTAAGTCACTCCAACATTTGATAAGTCAAAAAGGACTTCCAGATTCTAATCTGTCTTCCAGTTAATGACAATGAATTAAGAGTATTAATTCATATATATATATATATGCAGATATATTAGTAGTATCAAACATCAAAGGAAAAATACCAAAAAAATGCAGTTTATATGATTAATATAAATACATTTTTAAAGAACAAAAGAAAATCTGAGACATGCATGTACAATGATTGAACTAGGGGTATATCTTATATGAATAAGATATCCTGCTCTCAAAGAAAAGTGTCTTTTTCCACTTATGTCCTCTCAAAAGTATACAATGCAAATGCTCTCAAAGAAGTAAGACTCTTATCACTGTTTTATTACTATATATATGAATTAGTAGCAAATAAATGATAACTATACTATATAGCATATACCGTGAAATTAGAAATTTCTAGTTTCTAAGAATATAATATGGACTCAGTAAACAAATAGGAAAAATATAATCCAAGAAAGCAATCCACTCTTAAATCCACATGTTTCTGAAAAGTAGCCTTCAGAAATTCCTAGAAAGGATCAATAATTCATATTATAATTTTGAAATGACAAATGTTTACAATAGTTATTGAAGTTATATGATCTAAGAGCCAATTAGGAATAGCAATTATATATTCAAAAGAAGCCATTGCTTTAAACTGATTTAATTCAGAAAAATGTTTAATTTTATTTAAGATGTGTATATAGGTCATTTCTAGTTCTTGCCAGTATTTCTTTATTGCCAGTATTTATTCTTCAAATGTTACTTTACAGTAAATCTTTAGTTTAATATCAACAAGCTTAGGAAAAATCTCTGAGAAAACCGTTGCATTCTTTTGTGTCACCACTGCCTTTACACATAAATGAGTAAATTATTTTAAATAATTTTAATAATTTAATAAGTAAATTCAGTAATTTCAAACACTTTCTAGATATTTGGATTACCAGAAGTAAAAACATGTTAAATCTATCCAAGGCATTAAAGTCTGTCTACTATATGTGAAGAGAAGGATACGTAAGTGATTTAACTACAATACGCTATGGTTAAAAAAAAAAAAAATGCTCTGATGCAGAATAGCCAGTATACAGAAAAGTAAAGTTCTCAGAAAAACCTCTGCTCAAAAGTCCTAGGACTGGATCTGCAGAATATGAAGTTACATCACACAGAAATATGGAAACCCTCGTGACACCTCTCCAAGATATATGATATGAGGGCAGCATTGGAACAAAAGTGAGTAAGGAGATCCTCAACTTTGAGGCATCAGAGAGGCATCTCCCAAAGAGATTTTGGATTTGTTGAATAAACAACTTGAGGATGTGAGAAAACAGTATTTTAGGGAGAAGGAAGGGCAAAATCA
Organism: Redunca redunca; assembly: GCA_006410935.1. Lineage (NCBI taxonomy): Eukaryota > Metazoa > Chordata > Mammalia > Artiodactyla > Bovidae > Redunca > Redunca redunca. Next base: position 55,008 of record SJYQ01104759.1, read on the forward strand.
AAGACACAGAAACATAAAAGAGCTTAGTGTGTGTAGTGAAAGTTGTTCAACCCTATCCGACATTTGTGACCCCAAGGACTATACAGTCCATGGAATTCTCCAGGCCAGGATACTAGAGTGGGTAGCCTTTCCCTTCTCCAGGGGATCTCCCCAACCCAGGGATCGAACCCAGGTCTCCAGTATTGCAGGCAGATTCTTTACCAGCTGAGCCACAAGGGAAGCCCCTAGTATGTGCAGAGAATGCTATAAATAGTTTAGCAAGGCTTAGACAAGATTTTATACCAGCTGTACCGACTAGAATTAAGAAAATCCATTCAGAGAAATAAAATGGTATTTGTTTAACCTAAATAATGTGCAAGAAACACTGAATATGTAGATGTGAAGTGAGCTGAAGTAAAACAATGGAATTACTTCACCAATAATAGGGAAGTCTTTCAAGGCTATAAAGCAGCATGCAAGCACAGCCCACAAATAAGTGAGCACAAAGTTGACTGAACAATAAAACTCCAGGCTCCTGTTGCCATTGAATAAATTATCTGAGAGTATAATACAAGAAACAACCATAGAGCAATAAGTTTTTGATTAATGTGAAATACTCTTCAAATAAATTTTCAAGCCAGCACTTGAGCCACAGCAGTCTATATTATCTAAAAAAGAAAGAAAGGAAGGAAAATCTTCAGACCTCATTAAGGCAATGGCACCCCACTCCAGTCCTCTTGCCTAGAAAATCCCATGGACAGAGGAGCCTGGTAGGCTGCAGTCCATGGGGTCGCTAAGAGTCGGACATGACCGAGCAACTTCACTTTCACTTTTCACTTTCATACTTTGGAGAAGGAAATGTCAACCCACTCCAGTGTTCTTGGCTGGAGAATCCCAGGGACGGGGGAGCCTGGTGGGCTGCTGTCTATGGGGTCGCACAGAGTCGGACAAGACTGAAGCGACTTAGCAGCAGCAGCAGCACAAGTAACTGCACAAAGTATTTTCGTTGCAAATACAGAGACAGATGACATCTTCTACATATAATATATATATTTATATGTAAATATGTATATTTGTATCAGCTTTGCATGCTCATTCAGTCGTGTACAACTCTTTTTGACCATTTGGACTGTAACCCACCAGGCTCCTCTGTCCATGGGATTATTCAAGCAAGAATACTACAGTGGGTTGCCATTTTCCTCCAGGGGATCTCCCTCACTCCACCACCCCTTCCAGAGATCAAACCCATGTCTCCTGCATTTCAGGAGGATTCATTACCCACTGAGCTATCAGGGAAGCCCATGTGTGTCTATGTCAGTGTGTCTATATGTAATTTTTTTTTAAACCAGCTGGTAATTAATCCAGACTAACATTTGAATCTTACTAGTTTACAGACTAAATGAGAATTTGAAAGTGTCAGAATTGCAGGCCAGGCAAGTCCAACATGTTTCATCCTTCATACAGAGGGAGAATGGGCCAAGACCCAGAAGAAGGTGAGCCTGACGGGATCCCACCTTACATGTTTCCACAGCACAATGGACTTCCTGTGTCGTAACAGCCCTCACACACACAAAGCTACTCTATTTCTTTCATGCTAATATCAGTATCAGACAAAATGAATCCATGAAGTCCTCAATATCTTTCTCCCTACTTCCCTGTACAGGCAACAGGGCAACAATCCTATTTCTCTAGTTTACTGCTGACTTTTTAGATCTCACCACTATTTCCAGTACATGTAGAATGTTATCAGTATGTATTTACGAATGAATCAATCAATGAGTTAAAGAGGTAGAACCTTACAACAAAAAGAGAGAATTGCTTCCATTTATCCACTATAATAAATGGCTTCATGGATGCCTTAGTGAGAAAAAGTGAGATATTGTTAAGAAGAAATGAGGGTTAAAAAGGAACTTCAAATTAATAGTCAAAGATTCAGGAATCCACAGTTGGGAAACAAGATTAAGCTTCACCACTCTTAAAAGAATAGTCCCTGCAGAATGCACAGACCATTTCTGTAACAAACTAACTCAGCAACTTTGAAATCAGTTAAATGTCACTAAAACCTAGAATGTTAAATACGGACAAAATACTAATTTTCTTATCTATAATGAGTAAAATCAATTCCTATTATGTAATACTCACAGTCATCAATTTCACAAATGGAAATTTTAAGTATATTTAATTGTCTCTCTCTCAAGAGGAAGATAAATGGATATAATTTCAAGTGACATACATAGGGGCTTTTAATCTAGTATTCTTTACTTAAGTAGACTGAAATTACAAGGTTGTTTAAAGCAGGAAAAAGTATCATTACAAGACAACGAGTGAGCGAGTGAAAGTCGCTCAGTTATGTCCAGCTCTTTGCAACCCCATGGTCGGTAGCCTGCCAGGCCCCTCTGTCCATGGAATTCTCCAGGACAGAATACTGGAGTGGGTAGCCATTTCCTTCTCCAAGGGATCTAGCCAACCCAGAGAGTGAACCCAGGTCTCTCGCATTGCACTGAACCCAGATCTCTCAGATTCTTTACTGTCTGAGCCACCAGGGAAGCCCCTACAAGGCAATATTCACTAATAAATATTCACTTACTTGATTAACTCCATTCAAATCTCTCTCTCTACTTAACACTAGTATAAATCGGCAGATGGATCAATATATACATAGATATGTCTTTGACCATGCTGTCAACTTTTTTTCATTACAAATGTATAAAATAAATTTATTTTATTTCATTTATAAAAACTAAAATTTCAATTTTATTGAAGCCAATGAAAATGATGTTGAATAACCACTAGTCAGAAGCTCCTGAAAATGAGAGTCTGGCAGGATGAAACCACCAAAATTATCCCAAAGAAAGAGACACACAAGAAGACAAAGTGGTTATCTGAGGAGCTTTTCAGATAGCTGAGGAAAGAAGAGAAGCAAAAGACAAGAGAGAAAGGGTAAGATATATCCAACTGAATGAAGAGTTTCCGAGAATATCAAGGAGAGACAAAAAGGCCGTCTTAAATGAACAATTCAAAGAAATGGAGGAAAACAACAGTCTGGGAAAGAGAGACTACAGATCTCTTCAAGAAAACTGGAGATACCAGGGGAATATTTTATGCAAGGATGGACACGATAAAAGACAGAAACTGTAGGGATCTGCCAGGAGCAGAAGAGATTAAAAAGAGGTGAAAGAATACTATATGAAAGAATTATACAGGAAAGGTCTTAAGGATCCAGATAACCATGGTCACTCACCTAGAGCAGCTGTACATCCTGGAGTGCAAGGTCAAGTGGGCCTTAGGAAGCATTACTCTGAACAAAGCTAATGGAACTGATGGAATTCCAGCTCAGCTATATAAAATTCTAAAAGATGATGTTAAAGTGTTATACTCAATATCTCAGCAAATTTGGAAAAATCAGCAGTGGCCACAGGACTGGAAAAGTTCAGTTTTCATTCCAGTCCCAAAGAAGGGCAATGCAGTGTAAAATTGTGTAGAATCGTAGAAACTAGTGTCGAATTGTGCTCACTTCACAGACTAGCAAGATTTACTAGGTTTCAGCAATATGTGAACTGAGAACTTCCAGATGTACAAGCTGGGTTTAGAAAAGGCAGAGGAATCTGAGATCACATTGCCAAGATTCGTTAGATCATTTAGAAAGCAAGACAGTTTAGAAAAACATCTACTTTTGTTTCACTGACTACACTAAAGCCTTTGACTGTGTGGATCACAACAACTATGCAAAAATCCTGAACAGACTGGAGTATCAGACCACCTTCCCTGTCTCCTCAGAAACCGGTATTTGGGTCAAGAAGCAACAGTTTGAACCAGACATGAAACAACTGGTTCAAAATTGAGAAAGTAGTACAACAAGGCTATATATTATCACTCTGTTTATTTAACTTCTATGCAGAGTACATCATGTGAAATGCCAGGCTGGATGAATAATAAGTTAGAAATCAGAATGCCAGGAGAAATATCAACAACCTCAGATATGCAAATGATACCATTCTAATGGCAGTAAAGAGGAACCAAAGAGCTTCTTGAGGAGGGTGAAAGAGGAGAGTAAAAAAGCTGGCTTGAATTTCAACAGTCAAAAAACTAAGAAAGAAAATCATGGCATCTGATCCCATCACTTCATAGCATATAGAAAAGGAAAATGTGAAAGCAGTGGCAGACTTTATTTTCTTGGGATTCAAAATCACTGCAGATGTTGACTGCAGCCATGAAATTAAAAGACACTTGCTTCTTGGAAGGAAAGCTATGACAAACCTAAACAGTGTATTAAAAAGCAGAGATATCACCACGCTGACAAAGGCCCATACAGTCAAAGCTATGATTTTTCTAGCAGTCATGTATGGATGTGAGAAATGGACCACAAAGAACCCTGAGCACTGAAGAAATGATGCCTTTGAATTGTGATGCTGGAGAAGACTCTTGAGAGTCCCTTGGACTTGAAGGAGATCAAACCAGTCAATCTTAAAGAAGATCAACCCTGAATATTCACTGGAAGGACTGAGGCTAAAACTAAAGCTCTAATACGTTGGCCACCTGATATGAAGAACAAACTTACTAGAAAGACCCTGATGCTGGGAAAATCAAAGGCAAAAGGAGAAGGGGGCAGCAGATAGCATCACTGACTCAATGGACATGAATTTGAGCAAACTCTAGGACATAGTGGAGGACAAAGGAGCCTGGCATACTTCAGTCCATGGGGTGGCAAAAAGTAGAATAGGACTTAGTGACTGTGAACAACAATTATTATAAATCATTAAATGTATGTGATAAAAAGTTTCAAGCACTGTTAAAAAAAAGATAAAACTGACAAACACTCGATCCTCCCACCCAGGAAAAACAACTATCTACTTTTTGTATTATAATAAAATAATAAATGTTAAGTCATAAATATTCATTTATGTATATGTGTACATGTGAATGTATATTTCCGATATTTACACATATACATTCATCTGCATATGCATTTGTATCACACATACATCTGCATATATATATGAATATTTTACATATATTCCCAAGCATATTTGTAAGTCTCTTTATCAGTTCAGTTCAGTTCAGTTGCTCAGTCATGTCCAACTCTTTGTGACCCCATGAATCGCAGTACGCCAGGCCTCCCTGTCCATCACCAACTCCCAGAGTCTACTCAAATTCNCAAAAATATAAAGTCTGACACTGTTTCCACTGTTTCCCCATCTATTTGCCTTGAAGTGATGGGACCAGATGCCATGATCTTAGTTTCCTGAATGTTGAGCTTTAGGCCAACTCTTTCGCTCTCCTCTTTCACTGTCATCAAGAGGCTCTTTAGTTCTTCACTTTCTGCCATAAGGGTGGTGTCATCTGCATATCTGAGGTTATTGATATTTCTCCCAGCAATCTTGATTCCAGCTTGTGCTTCTTCCAGCCCAGCGTTTCTCATGATGTACTCTGTATATAATTTAAATAAACAGGGTGACAATATACAGCCTTGAGTACTCCTTTTCCTATTTGGAACCAGTCTGTTGTTCCATGTCCAGTTCTAACTGTTGCTTCCTGACCTGCATATAGGTTTCTCAAGAGGCAGGTCAGGTGGTCTGGTATTCCCATCTCTTTCAGAATTTTCCACAGTTTCTTGTGATCCACACAAAGTCTCTTTATACATATATACAAAAATGATAACATTATAGTAACCCAAACTTCCATTCTTATATAGCCATATATTTTGGACAGCTCTCTTTATTGAGAAATATGGATCTACTGTGTTTTATTTATTTAAAGAGCAGCAAAATATTCTGTTAAGAAATAAGGTCACCATGGATAAATACTTAGTTTATATGAAAGAAATGAAACAAAGTTGCTCAGTTATGTCTCTTTGTGACCCCAAAAAGTCCATGGAATTCTCCAGGCTAGAATACTGGAGTGAGTAATCCCTTCTGCAGGGGATCTTTCCAACCCTGGGATTGAACCCAGGTTTTCCACATAGCAGGAGGATTCTTTACCAGCTGAGCCACCAGGGAAGCCCAAGAATACTGGAGTGGGTGGGTAGTCTATGCCTTCTCCAGTGGATCTTCCTGACCTAGGAATAGAACCAGCATCTCCTGCATTGCAGGCGGATTCTTTACCAGCTGCACTACCAAGAAAGCCCTTAGTTTATATACAATTTTGTAAAATATATTTTTGCTATTATAATTCATATTGCAGTTAACTTTCTTAGAATATAAATCTTCTTGTGTAACTATATCTATGAGATATATTGCCAGGCTATACACTGATCTTATTTATCATTTAACAATGTGGGAGTATACTACAGAGTACTACATGAAGAAAAGCACTCTGTAGTTGTAGTATTCTTTCTGATTCATTAATGTATCTCGAAATATCCATCACTAATCATGATGAAGATAATAAAGCAATGTTCATCTCAGAAAAATATGAATGAAAATGGTAGCAAAAAGTATATCCTAAGACTTGCTTCATTAACAATCTAACTGGAAAGTGATTAACCTGTAACTAAGATCTTTCATCTGTAATTAGTCAATTTTTTAAGAACTAAGACAAAGAAAAATGAAAAAAAAAAAAACAAACCAGGAGGCATTCTTTATTGATTCAAACAAAAAAAATGGCATGAACAAACTATAGCTCTTTTTTTCTGTACATGACCTGTGAGAGAAATGATATAAAAAGGTCCTATGATTCAGTTATTTATTTCTGTCTCCTTTGTTGTAGTGGTTGCTGTTCCTTTGGTTAGACTGTGTACACCAATTAAGGTTCCTAGCCGTGATAGAGAGTAACACTATTTCACAATTCAACCGGTGTGTAATCAAAATGTCACTTTAGTCTGTCACTGGTTACACTTCAAAAAGCTCAGGGTTACCTCAATTAACAGTGAATCTTTAAAGTACTTAGCAGATCTGGTATAAAATCATACGAGGAGTTTTCTACTTGATTGAAAAAGACAAGAAAGACACTGCTATTTTAAACTTTTGCTATATTCTATTTTTGCTGATAACCTTCCAGCTCAATATTTTTCCCCTCTGTAGAATCATCTGAAAAGACTGCAAATGATATTAAGTTACATTACATTATATCCTCCTTGTTCATGATTATAAACAATCTATTATAAATTTTAATTAAATACTAGCAATGATAACTGCAGGAAATCTAACCAGTCATTCAAATTTCAATCCACATCGACTGATTAAAGTGTATGGTTTTGGATGATGCCTAAAAGACTAAATATCCTAAAGTGTGTTTAGGTAGTAAAATATATGGATTATGTGCTATCCATCCTGAAGGAAGGGACAGAAGTTACCTCACTGTCTAGATAGCTGAAATTGGAGGTATTTGACATCAAAGTACCTTATGCATAGTGGCCAGGAAACATTTCCTTCTTGGTAATTCAGGAGCTTATTGTTGCATATGTAATTGATCAAGCTAGTTACCACAGAGGAAACAGGAACAATGGATAACCACACTGCATTATTTTCCTCAGAGGTTATCACCAACTTCCTTCCAATACAAAATACAGAATCGTGATTTCACTATAATTAGTTAATTTTAGCGGAGAAGGCAATGGCACCCCACTCCAGTACTCTTGCCTGGAAAATCCCAGGGATGGAGGAGCCTAGTGGGCTGCAGTCCATGGGGTCGCTGAGAGTTGGACATGACTCAGTGACTTCACTTTCAGTTTTCACTTTCATGCTTTGGAGAAGGAAATGGCAACCCACTCCAGTGTTCTTGCCTGGAGAATCCCAGGGATGGCGGAGCCTGATGGGCTGCCGTCTATGGGGTCGCACAGAGTTGGACACGACTGAAGCAACTTAGCAACAGCAGCAGCAGCAGTTAATTTTAGAGTGCTCTGTGGAGAAGGAAATGACAACCCACTCCAGTATTTTTGTCTGAAGAATCCCAGAGATGGAGGAGCCTGGTGGGCTGCCGTCTATGGGGTCGCACAGAGTCGGACATGACTGAAGTGACTTAGCAGCAGCAGCAGAGTGCTATGACCTAAAGTTGACTATGAAAGGAATGTTTCCATCTGTACTATGTTGAAGTAAAGCTAAAATGAAGGTAACGATCCAAATTTTAAAGAATGGATGACACCTTAAGAAGCCTGCTCAGAGCAATTAAAGTATAATAGAAATAGGAGAAGAGGTTAGCTGTAGTTATCAATTAAAGAGTCAGGGCTACATATTTTTTTAATTTCTTCAAGAGTTACAATAAAGACACTGAAAATTGATTAAGACCACTTAATAAAGGATGAAGTGAAGTGAAGTGAAAGTCACTCAGTCGTGTCTGACTCTTTGCTACCCTATGGACTATACAGTCCACAAAATTCTCCAGGCCAGAATACTGGAGTGGGTAGCCTTTCCCTTCTCCAGGGGATCTTCCCAACACAGGGATCGAACCCAGGTCTACTGCATTGCAGGTGGGTTCTTTACCAGCTGAGCCACAAGGAAAGTCCTAATAGAAGGTACACAAACGATTAACTCTTGTTATAACAGAGTTCCCTGTAAAACACAGATATGTTTGATGACTTGTCCAATGTGCCACTTAAAAGGAATTCAATCACACAGAAATTTTTGAAAATCCCCACTGGTATTAATGTCAGCTGTTTTATTCCTCAAATGAAAGTTTATAAATGACAGTAAGGATGCTGTGGTCCTGTGGGAACCTGATATGCTTTTGCAGGATCCTGGGAACTAAGCTTTAACAGCTGAGCTGCTCTGATGCTAAAGCAGAGGCTCTCCAACTGACCCAGGTCACCCCATGCCAAGGCTTTATTACTTCCTTCCTTCAACTGAAATCATACTGAAAAGTCAATACAAAATGATAGCCCAGTTAAAACTGAGTTCATTATTATAGCCTATACCTTAAAATTAAATTATAGTAGAAGTTAAAAGGGAAGTGGAAAGGACTTAGTACTATCAAAAAGAGAGTATGGCTTCAGGAAATGGAGAATGCTATCCTTTAAAAGGCTTAACTATAATGAAAACAAAGGCAAAAGCTACAACAATTATTATACATTTGTACAATCACTGTTTTATAAAGAGAAAAAGAAGCTGACTTTATTTTAATCATATCTNGCATATGTGGATATGCTTGTGAGTGTATACTCAAGTAACCTTTTATAGTTCTAGTATAGTAAGATGAAACTTGTCTTATGCAAATTAAGGGCTTTCCTGGTGGCTCAGTTCAGTTCAGTTCAGTCGCTCAGTCGTGTCCGACTCTTTGCAACCCCATGAATCGCAGCGCGCCAGGCCTCCCTCTCAGACAGTAAAAAATCTGAATGCAGAAGACCAGGGTTGGACCCTTGGGTCAGGAAGATCCCCTCGAGAAGGGAATGGCAACTCCAGTTTTCTTGCCTGGAGAATCCCATGGACAGAGGAGCCTGATGGCTACATCCAGTCTGTGGGTCAAAAAAAAGAGTCCAACATGACTAAGCAACTAACACTATTTAACTTCTTAATAATAGACAGATGCAATTTTCCTTGTAGGTAAATTCTATTAGATCCACTCCTTTCAAAGATTTTTACAATAAGTCTGTGGTTTGAAAACTTTCAATTCGTCCCCCCAAAAAAAAAATTGCTAAGAAATCTTAAANAAAAAAAAAAAAAATTGCTAAGAAATCTTAAAGCAGTGAGTGAAGAAGAATATGCTGCCTCCAAATATGCCTCTTTGGCACAGAAGTGTATTTTTGGCTTATTATTTTAAGAAACAGCAGACACAGGAAAAGCTTTGAATACCTACAAGTTTAGAGTAACCCAGGTGGTACAGTAGTTAAGAATCCGCCTGCAAATGCAGGAGACAAAAGAGACTCAGGTTCGATCCCTAGGTCGGGAATATCCCTGGAGAAGGAAATGGCAACCAACTCCAATATTCTTGCCTGGAAAATTCAATGGACAGAGGAGCCTGGACGGTGACAGTCCCGGTGGTCACAGAGTCAGACACGACTGAGCCACTGAGCACGGACACACACACCCAGAAGCTACCCTTTTGTAAGAGACATTTTACATTTAGGAAGGAAATATCCATTTTTGAGAGTGTTTCCAAAACTTAAGAAACTTGGGTTCTAGCCCTAGATTGGGAAGATTCCCTGGAGAAGGAAATGGCAACTCACTCCAGTATTTTTGCCTGGAGAATGCCATGAACAGACGAGCTTGGTGAGCTACAGTCCATAGGGTTCAAAGAGTCAGACATGACAGATGTGACTTCACAAGCACACACACACTCCCTCTCTGTACCAGAAAGAGTAGAATAACTAAATCTCTAGAAAAGTATCAATGCAGAAGGGGCCAATTTAGATCTACATAACAATCATACACTTGTTTACTCCGCTGTGCCTGATAATCTCCCATAAATGTCCACCCCCACCCCCAAATCTTTTGTCTTTAGCTAAAGATGGTCTTCAAGGTGATGGCTTGGGACATTTAGGGAAGTTATTCATTTTTACTGAGTATCTTCCATGTATATAGGAAGTATACATTATTAAACTTGCTTGTTTTTCTCCCATTAATTTTATTACAGGGAGGTATCAGTCATGAATCTAGAAGAGTAGAGGGAAAATTATTTCTTCCCCCTACAGCATGAAACACTGATTATCAAATATTAAAATTTAACTAAAGCTATATGAGCTTTTCAGTTTCACAAGGAGGACAGGAGAGGGGCTTTTCATGGGAATAATTCTGAAAGAAAAGGAGGGAAGGATGGAAGGAGGGAGAGAAGATAGGAGGAAGAGGTAAATTAACCAAGCAGTGATTTGATTCTTTCTAATCAAGCTCCAAGTTCAGAGATGTTAACAGGGCACAAGTCAAACAACCTAGGCTGAAGAAGATCTCATTCAGATTGTCAAATCTGTCAATTCTAAAGGAAATAAATGCTGAATATTCACTGGAAGGACTGATGCTGAAGCTGAAGCTCCAATACTTTGGCCATCTGATGCAAAGATCTGACTCATTGGAAAAGAACTCTGATGCTGGAAAAGATTGAGGACAAGATGGCAAGAGGTCAACAGAAGATGAGATGGTTGGATGGCATCACCGACTCAATAGACCTGAGTTTGAGCAAGTTTGGGGAGATAGTGAAGGACAGGGAAGCCTGGCATGCTGAAGTCCATGGGGTCGCAAAGAGTCTAACACGAGTTAGGGACTAAACAATTCCTCTTCCCTCCTACTCCCCACACTTTCTCCTTGCTCTTCTTCTTTACCTAACCCCTGTTCCCTTCCTCCTTCTTTCTTGTCTTTTTCCCTCTGCGTTTGAACTTAAACTTCATAGTGTGATGATATGAAGCTAAGGGAACCCACCCTTCCAAATCTGAGAAGGGACTTATTAATAGTAGAGAAAAAATAGAGCCAAAAGTGGGATCCACATTTGTCAGCTATTTCAACCCTGAGTCAAGTTATACTTGAAGATAACCCTGCTTAAGGCTATTGATTATATGAAGCAAGAAGTTCCTTTGATGCTTGAGCCAATACGGGTTGGGTTTTCCACTTGCAGCTCAATGAGTCCCAAGTGACAACTCTGTTTTCCATCCTTAACTTAAGGTGCTGAAGCCAAAATTCTTTTGCTGAAAAATACTGATGAAATAACCTGAACCCTAAAAAGTTTTGGCCCCTCCTATCACTCTGTTTGTCTCACTCTTTCAAATGCAGGTCTCTCTTCCTCAGATTGCTTCATAATCAACACAAGATTTCAACTTACAGTGGCAAGTCATGTCTTCAGATTGTTACTGATAGCACCAATTCAGCAAGAATGAGTACTGACTCCATTTACACACAGTTCACATGAATTCTCTCCATCTAAGAAGCATAGAATCCCACAAAACCTATTACCCCATTGAGGAAAATTGTGTACAATGTGCTTTGAATCAGTACTATGTGTAAAGAATCAGAATCTCTTTGAAAGAGAGTTGATATGTCTCATTCCCTACACAGAATGTGTTTTATAGAGAGAATATATGGACAGACTAGATAGGGGAAAATCTTCAGAATGATATTACATTGTTTTCCAAGGACTGCTTTTTTTAATATTTCAAAAAAAGTGATTTTTTTTCTTTTTCATGGATCCCAGTATTCAAATATTAATATTAAAATGCAAATGGAAATT